>JASAOG010000006.1:1702500-2302500 GCA_030265305.1 Biomphalaria pfeifferi
TCGTACTCTTGTAAAGCAAAAGTAAACACTTTATCTATAATAAAAGTAGCATGTGTAACAGAAAATTCTTTATTTAGTAATACAAATATTTTTTAAAACATTATTTTAGAAACAAAACAATTCTTTGCTTAAACGCTTTACTATGTTACTGTCCAATCACTATATTGTCCCCAGTTTTTACAATTAATACTGAATAGTTGTTAGAGAGGTGTATTTTTAGGGGAAAAATGTTTGTTTATTTAATTTAAAACAAAATAAAGTTTCCCTTTCAGATAATACAAAAGTAGATTTTGTTCCAGAAATTTGAAAAATCGTAAATATCAAGATATCTGATAAACAATTTTTTTTTATAGTTTATAGCTAAACCGGAAGGATGGACAGACAGACAGACCTAACAAAACTATAGAAGCTATTCTCATATTGGAGTTCCTTAAAAATAAAAGTGAAATGCTCAATATCGGTGTTGAATTGTATGTCATGATAACGGCAGACGCGATAACAAAAAATGAAAACTTTATACATAGGCCAGGCTTATATATAGTTTTGAGATCTATGCATAACAATCACGAAAAATCAGTCAGGGTGATGTCGACATTGGAGTCCTTCTTTAAATGTTTTTTTTTTTTTTTTTTTATGTTTCGCTAATTAATAATTTCATTGTCCTTAAGCAAGATTAGTGATATAACTATTTAAACTTTAGATCTCTATCGTTGTTTATTCTATTGAGTGGATCACAATACAACACAATATATAAACTCCAGAGAATCCTCAATGCTGCTGGTCAAGTCATTGGCCAAAGACAAACCCCATTGGGGAAGCTGTTTGATAAAAACTTTCATAAGAAAGCTAAAAAGATTCTAGAAATAAAAAAAACAAACTTAGGGTCAGGATTTTGCGATTTTATTATCACAAAAAAGATACAAGACACCGATAGCAAGACAAACAGACACAAACACTCTTTTGTTCTCCTGGCAATCAAATCACTAAAAAAAATTTAACAATCTAATAAAAACATTTCACACGTAAATTATGAGCGAGTCTGGTGTGAATGCACATTTTGATTTTCTAAAGATATAATGTTTTGTCATGTGTAATGCAAAAAATGTAAGACAAATTTCCATATGGATAATAAAGATTAGTATTACTATTATTATTATTATTATTATAGTAACCATATCTTAATTAATAACCTTATATAAATTATTGTATATTCGGTTTAAACGCGAAAAAACTGTTCCAGGATTTCAATGAAGAAATCATCAAAGACCAAAGAGTGGGAGGAACATAGAAAGGAAGAGGTGAGAAGAGGGACTAGAGGGGGGGGGGTGTCTGTGTTCGGATCTTTAATAAAAATCTCAAACTTCTTGATGAAGGAGGCAAGATCACCGACTAAGCTCTTCAGGGTGGGAAATGAAAAATGTTTGCGGGTTACTTGCCCCTGCCAGCATTCAGAAGAGGGTGCAATGCTTCAGTTGGTCACTCATTTTTTATATAATCGTACCCCAGAGTTTTTCATTCTTTTTGTGTGTCCATATTGTCCACTATCCCTTGCAGACTTTTTTTTTCTGAGCAACCCTCCTGTTTTGTTTTCTCCACCAAAAGATACGAATAAAACTCATTGATGGCACTGTCCACCACTGTAGTGATGTGTTGACAGAACACTCCCACCCACGCCCGATCTATCCTCACAGATCTCTCTCTCTCTCTCTCTCTATATATATATATATATATATATATATATATATATATATATATATATATCCAGGGGCGGAGAGGCTATATTTGCATTTGGGAAAGTGCCCGGTAGGACCATAGTAATCATCTTTTTTTTTTTAAATCACGTCTGTATTTTATAAGATAAGGGCCGCGTGGATGTTACTAAGGCACGTATTAAATTGTTAAAGCTTTTATAGTATTCTCTTACAAATGGGTCCATCTGAGCGACGTATTTAGGGCCTATATTCACTGTATCACAGCTATATCGATACATTATCAAACTTAACATAAGGATTTTGAGGACAGGTAGACCTAGAATTGGATGTCCATCATATAATCAGTCCGCCCCTGTATATATATATATTTACATCTAATGTGTTTTCTTCTAAAATAATTACCAATCGTGAATAGAAAATGTTTATTTTTCGTTTCTAAATTGCATGAAAACATGAGGCAACTTTTTTAGAATCGACATTTTATACACCTTTGCTTGTGCAGTGGCGTGCCGAATGTGTTTCTACGCAGTACTATTCTAATTTAAATAATCTTTTTTTTTTTAATCGCTCTCAGTAAATGGAAAAGTTGCTTTTAGTTGTTTTGTTTTGTTTTGGGGGTCTGCCTGACAGTTTGTAACTTTTATATTAAAAAGACTACTAAAGAAAAAAAATGAAAGCAGGACATTACACGTAAATATCACACCACATTATTCACAATCAAGTTTGAATACATTATGGTTCGTGTTATTAAACCTATAGGACTTTGTCTGTTAGGTTATTTCAAACAAGGTCATGGTTTAAATATTTCTGTCCATTGGCGGACCCATCGGGGCCGGTTCCGAGTTTGTGTGATAACAAAACTTCTTTTACGTAATCTCTAGCAACGTTAACGTTCTTTAATTTATGAAATACAGTAAAAGTAAGGTATGAAGAAATGTCGTGACGAGACAATGAAACCTAAAGAAAAAACTGCAGAAAATGAAAAAGAGGAAAATTGTGACAGAGTTTGGAAGAAAAGAAAATAAACATTGGCGTGGACGCCATATTGAACGAATACTACTGCCAGCTTATAACAATGGCCTTTTCCTACAATCAAAATAGTTTACACATTTGATTCAACATTGTGAAAAGTACAAATACAATATTACATGGTCCTCAAATACTTCAGTTCTGTACACCGGATACACCAAAAAAGCCTGCTATTTGTGAATCTGTCTCCGCGTATGAGAACGTTAAATCAGATTAAACACCAGTGTGAGAGAGCCCACTCATTAAACACCAGTGTGAGAGAGCCCACTTATTAAACACCAGTGTGAGAGAGCACACTCATTAGACCACTTCATTTACAAACTGAGCGAGATAATACACATACAAGGCGAAGTAATTCAAACCTAAGCGTTTTAACACACAAACAGCGAGGTAACACACACACACAGTCTCAACAGGAAAACACATGCTTATCATGTAAACACGTAAACTCTGCGAGAATACACGAACGCTGAACCAGATAACACACAAGCCACGCGAAGTACTATTATCTCAGCTGCCAAAAATCAGATTATCTAAATTGGGATGGGCTTGATTTGTCAGTTGATTTAGTACCCTTTCTACGCGATGCCTGCATGGATTATTGCGGATCTGAATTAACTCATTTTCGATTTTTTTTAAAAATATTCTAGCTAATCTTCTTCTCACTGTTGCCTGACGATTAAATTCATAGAACGTATTTCAAGGATGTTTTAGTTGACTACCATAACGGCCTATCTGGCAAGAGGCATAGCCTGGGCCATTTTATTTACAGCGGAGGGAGTTTTTGGTTGGAATATCGTTATTTCCTTATATTTTTTTGGTCTAGTTTGGCTAAAAATAGGTCAGGAAATCCCTGATTCTATCTCGAGGCTACTAGAATTATCCGGAAGAAATCAATTAGAACAAGCAAAAAATAAAAAAAAACATTTTTTGTAAAGACTCATATAAGGGGAATAGATCCACGAAACTATAAGTTATTTTCCTTTTTCAGTATCAAACAAAATTAACAAAATTACCAATTATTAATGAAATAATTGTTTAATTTTTTAATTGATTCATGTTTTGTTAGGTACAAGAAATAATTGTTTAACGTTTCAACGTGATTCTTGAATGGGTGTTTAAGAAATAACGTGTATAATTATCTAAGGGGACAAACCCAACATATTTAGCCATATCTCTGAATAAGGAAGGATCAATTTCCCTTGTAGGTTTCAAACAAAATAATCGATTATCAAACATTATTTGACTAATTGGCTTTTTAAAAATTGATTCATGAAGTGTCTATGACAATAAATAATTCTGCGAAGTTTCAACTTGATCCGGGTGTGGGAGAAATAGCGTGTTCAAACTTTTTCGCAGACAGACAGACAGATTGAGTTGACAAAAACTTTCTAAAAACTATATAAAAGAAGACGATAACAGATTCGGGTTCGTTAATTTTTATCAGCAACGCTATAAATGTAGTCCATATTCAAGCATTTTATGTTATTGAATCATGTAATCAAAGAGGCTGCTGTTTTGTTGAATTTATTTAATTAAAATATTTCACGTTGATCCGACATTCTTCCTGCACTTTCCATAAAGTATTGGGTACAATAAAGAATTCCCTAGTCTAATTCGTCATATCGTGAAAAAACGAAAATAAGAAAGATAGGGCGAGAGAGAGAGAGAGAGAGAGAGGCAAAGAGATAAAGAGAAAGAACGAGAGAGAGAGAGAGAGAGAAACGGACATAGAGATGCAAAGACAATAGTGAGAAAGAGAGAGAAGAGAGAAAAAGAAAGAGAGAGAGAAAAAAAAAGAATTAGAGAAAAGAGAAAGAAAGAAATAGCTAGAAAGAGATAGAAAGAAAGAGAGAAAGAGGAAATGAGGAAGAGAAAGAGAGAGATACATAGAATGAGTGGGAGAGAGATAACTGGAAAATATAGAAAGTGGGATAAAATAGAGACAAAACAGTTGATTAAGAACTCTTGGACATTGATTTCACCTTTGCCCAAAGTACTAAACATACGAATTTCTATTTCATTTTCCTTATATCAGTTGTGTTTTTTTTTTAAGTTACACACACACACAAGCGCGCACACACACACACTCAAACATTTATATTTATTATAATGTCCAAAATATATTTTTCCGAACCCCACATCCCCCATTCAAGCAGCATCACTTCGGTATCGATTCGCTAATCCTCATTGACGTAACGTCGACCGATGGTAGGGGAGAGAATTATGGGATTGATAAGATGGCTATGTTGATTGGTGAGAATTTGATTAGAAACCAATCAGAAATTAATTGCCACATACAAGCAAGGCAAGGATTGGATCCTTTAAAAAAGGGAATGGGGAGATAATTGGCCAAAGAAAAAAAATGGGGTCCGGGTGGGGGGGGGGGGGGGGGGGGGGAGAAGAAGAATAAAATTTTTAAAATGCTTCTGTCTTATTATTTAACTCAGTTCACATTTTTACTTCGGGAAAAAAATATGTTTAAACTTTAATGCATAACAACCACAACCATATATACAACAATAAATAAAGATGACACATGATTTTCACCCCCATATATGCCATAGGCCAGGGACTATGCCCTATGAAGCCGATTGATGACAGGGCACGGACCCACAGATATACATTGCTGTTACTTTTAATACATTTAAAATATTCATATGTATGTAATGAATGGATTGTTATAACTCTATAGTTACATCTGAACATGGCGCAACGGACCTCATTCACCAAAATGAACGGTCACGTGATGATATTGATAAAACAATGGGAATAAGTTACATGATAACCATTGTTGATTAAAATTAGACCGTAATTTGTATAGAAGAAATAGAGAAGCACGTGACTCAATGTTGTTTGTTTCGATTGGTGAATAAGGTCCATTGATGTTATTGAATGATAATTTAATTGATGGCTATGTACAAATGTAACTGTATATTCGACTTCACTTCTATAATATTAAACACCGCTTAGTAAATGTTGTTTTAAAGTGAGACATTGAGATCTAGACTACAATACGTATGTCTTAATTATCAGGTTTAATCTTAAAATTACTAGACCAATATGATAAGGATTACTAGATCTAATTAACTCTAGTGGCACCGGTAATAAGTTACATTATGCTGTTCACGTCTTAATGTGATACCAACTTATACAGACTCCTCTACTAATAACAAGCATTTTTCATTGATTCGCGCATTTGTACAAAATAAAATATGAATCTAAGGCATCTAAGGTCACAATGGAAAAAAGTATCAATGGCTCATTATAAGGTATATTTTCCATTTATTAAATCACTAGACATATGTTCCTCGACCCGCGGGTCTTTATTTGCGCATTACTGTCGATATAGTCACTGAGAGTGTTTTGTAAACAATTAAACGAAATAATAATGTAATAAGTAAAGCGAATGTGTCAATGTAAAAATAGTGTGAATGAAGCTTTCAAATCAAAATAGCTAATAGGCTTAAATCCATTTCTTCAAATTAAAACATTTGCTTGTAGTCCTACATATATTTGATTAAAATTTGAGATGAATAGACTAAATTTTGTATGTTCATGTGTTAAAGTATATAGTAGATTTTGAGGTAGACATAGATCTAAATCTACACTAATCTAGAGTTAAAAATTGGCTTTTATAGAGTTCATTCTGTGTTGCGCATTCGTGACCTTTTTTCATGAATGAATATAGGCCTATCTCAACACGGCTACGCAACGAATGTATTAAAAAATGCTTTAGAAAAACAAATTTGAATTAAAATATGAAATGAATGGACAATAATTAGTATGTTTATGTCTTAAAGCATAAAACTATCTTTGCGAAAAGAAGTTTTATCATCTTAGAGTTCAATAAGAGTTTTATACCTAGGCCTAGGAATAGACTCAGTAGAGAGATGTGTTAATGTGTAACCAATTGGTAATGTCTAATGAAAGAATGTTCGCCAGGTATTTTCATGTGTCAAAGTAAAAAACTATATGCGCAAAGTGTATTTCTTAAAATTAGATCTAGGTCTAAATCCTTTCGATCTTTTCTCATGTCAACATTGTTAACCATGGCCTAGATCCATAAATACTTTAGCTTTAATAGAGTCGACAACTTTTTTTTTTTTTAGGGTCATAAGTTTGTTTTAGGGCTCACATACATACATACATACATACATACATACATACATACATACGCCTTACTTTCTACTTTATAATATAAGATTGAGAGAAATACTGATTGAAATAGTGTTTTAAAAAAAGAATTTTAATACGAACTTAAATTTTAGTACTTTTAGTTGTAATTTTTAAAAAAAACGGACTACATTTATAATTCGCAGTTTTGAAATATCTCCATTATACACTTGACAACAATCTAAATCAAACTAAATAGAGCCCAGATCTACAATTTAGATCTAGATTTAGAAATTTAGATATCCAGATATCTTTATCCACGTAGTTATTTGTCCACGTTCTGACAGAATTGTTCATTTTTCACATGTGTACATTCTACCCTGTTAGGATTAAACTTCAATATTTTTCTTTGTAATCAGAAAACGTGACTTTCCGTGTAGAATTATAGAAGAATGCATGCTCTTTTCATATAACACAAATTAAAGTTTATAAAACCAGCAATTAATTTAATTTAATGAGGTCAAATCGACGATGGTATCGTTAATTAGGTGATAAAGAGTAATTTGAACAAAATTGAAATCTAAAAATTATTAAGGCAATAGCTTAGCTTCTGACTGCTTAAGGGTGCAGATTTATTTATTGAGTATACGGACGCGAACATCATAATATATAGTGTGGCCATGCAAAACCCAGAAAATTACCCAGTTATTTAGAGTAATAACAAAAATAAGACAAATAAAAACTACTCCTTTTATACATAGTAAACGTACTAAAACCTCAAAATAGCCAGGTGTAATAAACTCAATAAATGACGTTATTAGACAAATCCCGTAACGATAAAATTATTTAAAAAATCAGACCAAATATTTATGGTTTATTAAAAGAAACTTTACAAAGCAAACAAGAACATAAAATATAAATGCTATTAACCTTAGTTAGGCCAATATTAAAATATGCATCCTCTGTTTGGGATCCCGCAACTCAAGAAACCATAACGAAACTAGAACAAATACAAAATAGAGCAGTGAGATTTTTAACAAACGAATATTTACATTTGATTAGAGTAACATCATTAGTAAATTCACTAAACTTAGAGACACTTCAGGACAGAAGAATAAAATATAAAGTAGCTATAATACATATAACACTGAACCAAATAGAAAAAACATAAAACCTAATGAAATACTCAGAAAGACACAAAGAGGCACATTTCTTATTTCATACGCTAGAACAAATTCGTACAAGTGCTTCTTCTTCCCTAGTGCCATTAGAGAATGAAATGAGTTGCATGAAAACCAACGACTTAGCAGAGATTAAGTCATTGGTTAACAGGCATGGCTAGATTGACACATGAAATGCGTAGTACGTAATTATCTTCTTTTTTGAAGTAACGTCTGTAATCTATAAGATAAGCAAATAAGATTAAGCGAAAGTGTTGTAGAGAGGTAAGTGTCTGGAAGGTTTCCTTGCGATTTTTAGATGATCAGTTTAAAGCAGCTCTGCATTCAAGGGAGCTCTATTTTAAATCTTTATTCCAGAAGAGTTAGAAGAGTCCTATTATTGATAACGTGTTGTCCTGTTTGCTTTAAGTGAAAAATAACGCCAAATGATATTTTTGAAATGTATTATTTTAAACGATCAAAATAAGACCATGGCTTAAATATTCCTGGTCCATTGGTGAATTCAACGGGGGCCGCCTCTGACTTTGTGTGATCTTGTTTTGTGTCTTGATCTTGTTTATATCTGGGTAGCTTGTTTATTGTGAATAATTCTGGCAAACGTAGACGCATTTTACACAGACCAAAGAAACCTTAAAGATGAGCTTGATAAGAAGTAAATCACAAGATGAATTCCTTACCATTTATGGTTGTGAAGGGCTATTTAAACAAATTGATAAATTATGTTTGCCAAGTGAATTAACCTGGGTTTAAATTTAATTAAACTGGGAAATTCGTTCATCTGAAAGGTAAACAAATTTCTAGAAGCAAATCTTCAAAAGTCTTAGAACGTTGAGTCGAAGATTAAGTACAAGCTATTCGCCTCGGGGGGAGCTAGACTCCCCCCCCCCCCCCCCACCGCCGCAGACGATTTCAGTCGTAGGTGTTTTAGATTTTTATTTCTAGAGTGTCTTCTCTAAGTTGATGCACGATTGAATTCGCACATAAATACACGTAGGGCGTAATTATGTTGGTTTTTTTTTGTTTAGTTTAGAATGTGAATGTACTAATATAGATGTGTGCTGTTAAATGTTTGGCAAATTAAGCCCAAAAGAGAATTTTATAAAGTATTTTAGTATGAATGATTGAAGGGATTTATCCGAAAATTTTAAATTTCGTTGATGCAGGACATTCGTACATTGTAATTAACATAATCATAAAAAAATATTACGTTTTGAATCGTTGTTAATATGGTTTAGATAGTTACGAATGTCGTTTTCAATATTGAACATGCAAAAAGAATGAGTTTTTACAATGTCGAAAACAACTTCTTCGCAATGTATTTAGTTGTTTCTATTGGTTCTAATTGGGATTGAATTTATAGTGAAAATATTTGACCTCCTTCTTATGTCCAACGGTATTCAAACCCTGGACTGACGTGAGGTTGGGATGGAAAAGAGAAAGTATACCAAATTTGACATTATTATTTTATCTTATTGAGCTGTTTGCCTATTTTATTGCAAACTTAATTAACTTTACCAGTCTATCTGGTACACGTTTTTAACACGTTCATCCTCCCACTTCCCATTCTCGGATCTGGTTGAAATTATAAAAATTATTCATAGTCGATGACACCACGTGAATTATTTTAAAAAAAACAACAACTTATTAGTTCTTCGATTAGTGGTACTCTATTCTACCATGCGCAATAATCATTTCAAACCTATTCCATCGACAGCTAAGGAAACAGTGGACTACATCGTGGACTACCTACACAACATTCGACAGAGGAGAGTTTTCCCAGACGTGAAGCCGGGATACATGCAAGCCTTGGTTCCAGACTCGGCACCTGAACAGCCGGACACTTGGGATGACATTTTCGCTGACGTCGAGAGAGTCATAATGCCTGGGGTCATTGTCTTAACTTTTTTTTACCTTTTTTGTTGTGTGTGTGTCGCTGAATAATGAATAGAGCCAACACACTTACAGAATCACAGTGACCTGATCTGTATTTACATTTTTACAAAGCTCACATCAACTCTGTCAGTCTCTGTCTGTGTATCTGTCTGTCTGGTCAAAAGTTTGTACACGTTATTATTCCGACACCCAATCTTGGATAAAGCTGAAATTTCGCACAATTGTTTCTTTTACCTGACAACACAAGAATCGATTAGAAAATTAACCTATTAGCTAATTAACTATCCCAAACAAGGGAAAAAAATAGTACTTGATTGAATTGGTGGTATAAGCTGAATTAGTCCTCTTACCAAGGTAAAGAAATAGTACTTGACTGACGTGGTGGAATAAGCTGAATAAGTCCCCTTTATAGATTGTCGTATAAGGTTAATTTAAAATTTAATTACATGACTGATTTAAACTAATTGATACACTTAATACCGGTATAAGCTTTGTTTATTTTTTTTTGTGTTTTTGTTAAGTATTTTTTTTATTTTGCTTGTTTTTGTGGGGGTTTTTTTTCAAACATTTTGACATTTTTAAAGACACGGCTTAATTTCTTTAATAATTAAAATACTGTAAAAGAAAAAGAATAGATATTATATGAAGAAAAGTGGGGGAAATATAATGGAACCAAAAGAACTAAGAAAATGAAAAGAGGCAAACTTGGGATAGATTTTGAAATAAATAAACGAAAATTTTATAAAGGACGCTAAATTTAAATTCAAAGCTGTTAATTTAATAAAAAAAAAAATTCTTTGTGCCATTGCCAGAGTAGGTTAAAAAAATCTGATAATGCAAGACTAAAAATTGCATTTTTAGCATTTAAAGATACATAACTTATTATCGCCGGATACATCGAAGATTCCATTTTTTAAAATCTCCCCATGGATATAAGGGAAATTATTTGAGAAAGTCTGAAAGTCTGTGTGGAGTGCATTATATTTAAAAAGAAAAACTTTTTCGGTCAATAAATTACATCATTTGTTAAATTTATTCTTTCATAACATCGTATGCACTCTAGACTGGTTCCAGATCTTGCCAAATGTTCACTCGACGTATTGATGAAACTAAACAAGTTTAAAGAATAGTGAATAGATTTCTGTTAATTTTTTTTAAAAAAAGCTGTTTTAAAATGTTATGAAATGTTTTATCTCTGGACAGATAACTCACTGGCAAAGTCCCTACATGCATGCTTACTTTCCTGCATTGAATTCCTACCCGTCATTACTTGGCGACATGTTGGCGAATGCAATCAGCAGTTTAGGCTTTACATGGGTAAACTGTGACACTATCAGATGTTTTAGTCTTTTACTCCATTTTGTTTTCGATATTTCTCTACACATATTTTCTTTATTCCTAACTCCTTCTTTCTTTCTCTCTCTCTCTCTTTCTCTGTCTCTCTCTGTCTCTCTCTCTCTCTCTGTCTCTTTTCTCTCTTAGACACCCTTCTATCATAATACTAACCACTCTGTTTTATTGGCACAATGTATCTCTATCTCACTCACTCGCACCCCATCCGTCTCTCTCTCTCTCTCTCTCTCTCAATGTCTCTCAGTCATTCTCTCTCTCTTTACTCTCAATCCCACTACATTCCACTCTCTCTGTCTCTTTCTCTCTCTCTCTCTTACTTCTGCCTGTCTGTCTCTCTCTCTCTCTCTCAATGTCTCCATTCCACTCTCTCTGTCTCTTTCTCTCTCTTACTTCTGCCTCTCTCTCTCTCTCTCTCTCTCTCTCTCTCTGTCTTACAGATCACATAACATTAGACGTATTTAAATAAACAAACCAAATCTTTCTAGTCTCGCCATAACATCCAATAACAAATAACAAGTTCAGGACGATAACAAATGACCAACTATAAATGATTGACCAAATAGAGTAGTCTGTATTGTAGTTAATTATATAATATAATTGTCGTATACCAGGGCAGCTAACCATGCATTAAATAAGAACATCACATAATGAAGTCTAGAACAAAATCTATTGTTATAACTAAAGCAGGGCCGGTAACTTCCTCCCCGCAAAGAGCAATCTACAGCCTTCCAACTAAGGACAGGACACGCAACTCTGTTAAATTACAATCTCATTTAATAAATCCCACTCAACTCTCTCTTTGTAGACACTGCGCCCACCCTTATGAAACCGTAAACCATATCCTTTTTGAATGCCCCTTCCTAATCCACCTTGGGCAGACCCTACTACCACTCCAGCTCAACATAACCAACACCTTGTACGGCAGTGCTAAACAACTGAATCAATCAGCATACTATTATATCTCGACACAGTCTGCAAAAGAGCAAAAAGCTGTCTAGAAGAAGAAAAAAGCAGGGCCGGCCTAAGGCATAGGTGAACTAGGCAGCAGCTTAGGGGCCTCCGATTTCTGGTGGCATTGCACAAGACTCAAAACAATTTTTTGTTTCTAGAAGAATTAGCAAAACGTGTGCCCAATGATATTGTTTGAGTACACTAGGTTTTAAATTTAATTCGTAGTTTTATTTTTTTCGCTGTTTTTTTTTATTTTTTATTTTTTTATTTGAGGTTACCAAATTCACTTCGCCTAGGGCCTCCAATTATCTAAGACGGCCCTGACTAGAGTTAGTAACCACATGTGGATGGTGGTTACAGTTGGTATCACAAAATCTTGTACCGGATGTGTCAACCATTCTGAAATATAGATTAAGAAAGAAAATAAAATTATAACCAGCTTTCCTTCATATATATATATATATATATATAGGCCTCAAGCCCGGCATGCACTGAACTGGAGACCATCGTCATGGATTGGCTGGGAAAGATGATTGGGCTGCCATCTTGTTTTCTCCATGGTAACAAGAATAGCAAAAGTATGGGAGGTGGATGTATACAGGTCAGTGATAGCTAGGCTACTCTTCTATCCCTTGACTTTAAAATTTATAAACTAAAGAAATATTTTTATATCATAAAATCTGTTTCCGTTTATAAATAACAGAGATTATAGAGATGTTTATGAACAATAGGTAATTCATAAATTGCAAAAGGTTAGGTGCATTATAAATAAAAAAAAAAGGTGACACAGTTCTGTTTAAATCTTCATATTACTAATATCAGTTGGTGCTGTTTTATCTTGGTACAAGCTGCATGCTGCCAATTGTACGTATTTTCACGTGTAGCTTGAAGTCATTGAAGAGAAAAGGTTACTAAAAATAAAATGTATTTCTATTTCTCATTACTGAAGACAACTGCCAGTGACTGTACATTTGTCACGCTGTTGGCAGCAAGAACTGAGGCTATTCAAAGGTATAAAGTGACCAAACCGGACCTCGACGACGCGGAGATCAATGGTCTTCTAATTGGATACTGCTCTGACCAAGTGAGTGTATTCTTTTTTTTTTAACCTCTTTAGTTTGGATTGTAGGCTGTTAAGTGAATTTAGCATTGTGTTTACTTATCGGAATATCCTCGTACGGCATCTTGAAAATGGGAGAAATATATTCCACTTTATATTGATTTAAATACATACATATATGTATATATATATATATATATATATATATATATACAGAGAGAGAGGGGGGGGGAGAGAGAGAGAGAGATAGAAAGCGAGAGAGAGATTGATAGGTAAATAGATAGATAGATAGCAATAATAAAACATAGGTCATTATCATATATATATATATAAATATATATATATATATATATCTACTAATATAAAGTAGAATGTAAGGTGTATGTATGTATGTGACTTATAGACATCAAAACCGCTTAACCAATCTTGATAAAACTTGGCAGCAATGTTTCATGGGTACCAACTTAGACCGTAGTGTATGTATTGTAGCCCTAAAACAAACTTAAGACCCTAAAAAAAAATAAAGTTGTCCGACTCTATTACAGCTATAGTATTTTATGGATCTAGGCCATGTCTACAATGTTGACATGAGAAAAGATCGAAAGGATTTAGACCTAGATCTAATTTTAAGAAGTACACTTTGCGCAGATAGCTTTTTACTTTGACACATGAAAATACAAAAGAAGATCCACTGATTTCATTATATAGTAAAATAAACCTTCAATTTTGTGTTTCAAAAGCATTTTTTACATAAATTGGTTCCTTATATCTGTGACTACAGATTTCCTGACGAACATTCTTTCATTAGACAATACCGTAATAAATCGCGTACTAAAAATTAATTCGTTTATTTACTTTATAATCCCATCCCTAGATCTAAAACTCTAATTCAACTCTAAGATGATAAAACTTCTCTTCGCACAGATAGTTTTATACTTTAACACATGAACATACTAATTATAATTAATTAATTGGTTTTCTAAAGCATTTTTAAGAGACTACATTCGTTTACGAAAGCTGCGAAGCCGAGTTGAGATTTTCTAGATCCAAATTCATTCATAGATCGCGTACTAAAAATTATTTCGTTTAATTGTTCACTTTATAATCCCATTCATTTAACAAAATTTCGCTCTTTTTGTTTTTAATATAGATGAAGTATCTGCCTCGGGTAAACCCATTTTCGGAAAACTACTTTTATTTTCGTAGCGAAATAGAAAAAAGTTGAAAGGATCATTAGCTAAGTTTAACATACATCTAAATCCAATCCACTAGATTAGTAAACACAAACTTAGACCCGCAGGCCGCGGGTAATGTCAGGCTAGTATATATATATCTTATATTATAAAGTAGAATGTGAGGCGTATGTATGTATGTTACTTATAGACATCAAAACCGCTTGACCAATCTTGATAAAACTTGGCAGGAATGTTCCTTGGGTACTAACTTAGACCGTAGTGTGTATATTGCCCTAAAAAAAACTTTAGACCCTCAAAAAAAAAAAAAAAGTTGTCCGACTCTATTAAAGCTATAGTATTTATGGATCTAGCCCGTGGTTAACAATGTTGACATGAGAAAAGATCGAAATGATTTAGACCTAGATCTATTTTTAAGAAATATACTTTGCGCAGATAGTTTTTTACTTTGACACATGAAAATACAAAGGAAGATCCATTGATTTCATTATATAATAAAATAAACCTTCAATTTTGTATTTCAAAGCATTTTTTACATAAATTAGTTCCTGATACCTGTGACAACAGATTTCCTGGCGAACATTCTTTCATTAGACATTACCAAATGATTACACATTAAGTAACACATCTCTCTACTGAGTCTATTTCTAGGCCTAGGTATAAACTCTTAATGAGCTCTAAGATGATAAAACGTCTTTTCGCAAAGATAGTTTTATGCTTTAACACATAAACATACTAATTATTGTCCATTCATTTCAAATTTTAATCAAATTAACATTCAAATTTGTTTCTCTAAAGCATTTTTAATACATTCGTTCGCTAAAGCTGCGTAGCCGTGTTGAGATAGGCCTATATTCATTCATGAAAAAAGGTCACGCATGCCCAACACAGAATGAACTCTATAAAAGCCAATTTTTAACTCTAGATTAGTGTAGATTTAGATGTATGTCTACCTCAAGATCTACTTTATACTTTAACACATGAACATACAAAATTTAGTCTATTCATCTCAAATTTTAATCAAATATATGTAGGCCTACAAGCAAATGTTTTAATTTGAAAAAATGGATTTAAGCCTATTAGCTATTTTGATTTGATAGCTTCATTCACACTATTTTTACATTGACACATTCGCTTTACTTATTACATTATTATTTCGTTTAATTGTTTACAAAACACTCTCAGTGACTATATCGACAGTAATGCGCAAATAAAGACCCGCGGGTCGCGGGTAACATATGTCTAGTATATATATATATATATATATATATATATATATTTGTTACGCTGGGTAGGGTACGTATCCCGTATGGGAGACGATGCCAAAGGCAGTCCCCACGGAAACGCTTCAAAGACCAGCTTAGCGGTGAACTTTCCTTGGCTGACTTAGAAGAGAGCACCTGGTTGCATGCAGCCTCAGAACGAGACACCTAGAGGTCACTTACGAAGGCCGCGGGATACACATTTGAGACCAAAAGAAAATCCGCAGCCACGGGAAATACTGCATTTCTCACTGATCTTCGGACTCGAAGACTAGCCTTATTATGTATATATAACATAATATTTAGGGAATGCTATCGATTTGGAAGCAATTAAGGGGGGGGGGGGGGGAGGAAAGAGTTCTATTAGTTATCAATAAAATGTTATAAGACTTTTCATTCGACACATAAGACATTAAGCTTTAAAGTTGTATGTTCGAACCCTCAAAATGAAGCAGCTATTTCGTGACGCTGTTGTTTTTACACCATGCCAATTATTTAAAGTCTAGACGAGTTATACCGCTGCTGTCGTTCATCTTTGGCTCAAACTTCAAAATTTATGGCGTCGGACTCACCCAGTTGACAGCAGTGGGAGCGTACTCCCTTCTACCCGCATTTTAATTAGTGCTGCCCCTGTGTACCACACTAAATCAAATTTATTGTAGCTCATAAGTTGTTTTTTTGTTTTCTCTTTTAAAGAGTAAAAACGTAGTCTAGTTATAAGGAAAATATTAGTGAGATAGTTACCAATAGAAGATGCTAGATCACATAACAGTTCCATTCTAGACATGTACATAGTCAACACCCTATTACAGCATCACTTAGCAAAAGTGAACTGGTCTAGTTATTGTTTGAAATTTTGCACGATTAGTTGTAGTCGAGGATTCATTAAAAAAATATCCATTTACCTAATTAGCGGTAATTAAATTATAAAATTTGGAATCCTGAATACAATTGAATTACAAATAAAAAATATCTATAAATTACATATATTTACTTTTGTAATTGCTTAGTCACCATTTTCATGTTACATACTTATTTGAGAAATTAAAAAGCATGGCAAGACACGTATATGGTATAGTATACTATAATCTACAATGGTAGGCCTACAATTAATAGTATTTAGACACCTTTTTTTGGGGCTGCACTAAATCAGGAATTCTCGGTACATTCTTTGAGTGATCACAAGGCTTCTAGTTGTTTTTTTCTGTACTTACACTTTATACCTGGCTGGATAACTTGTGTTTCGCAAACTTATATTTATGGACGAAGAAGGCGATACTTGGGATTTGCCTGCAAACACGTGATCCAGATTTATTAACTGACATTGAATGATAATTAAAAAAAAAACGAGCTTCCAATGGAAAAAAAATTACAATGTCAAGTTTTACATGTTCACATTTACAAAATAAGTCAATATTTTCGATGGTCTTAGGGCGACCCCTGGCAACTCGTTATTCCACCCCTAAGGAGGTCGCGACCACAGGTTGAGGTCCCCTGAAATAGAGAAATGGGAGTTACATTCAGTATTGAGAGATATTGTTCGGTTTTCCCCCTTAGATAAGACTTGCAAAGAAGTTTAAATATTTTGCTTGTTTTAAGAATAAAGTGAGCTCTAATTAGTAAGCCCTAGAGGGCTATAAATATCCATTAGCTTGGTTTATCCACCACATTTATCAGTATCTTAATATGGATGTGACATTGATAAAAGATTTTACATGTATCGCGAAGTAACCATTTCGCATTGACAGCTACTGGGTCAGCTCTAGCCTGCATAATGAAGAACACTTGTCTTCTAATAGAGATTTTTGGATAACTCTGAAAAGACTACAACTCGTACAAGTGATCTTGTTGACGTCAGGCATTATGACACTTCCGACGCAATGAGTATATCGTCATTGTTATTATTGTTCAAGCGGCGGAACTGCTGCAGACATGCTTCATTCTCATTATAAAACTTCTTCACTTTTTAGAACACTGTTCAATGGACGATAATGTATTCCTTTTTTTTTCACGAATCTCTATCTGCATCGGTAAAAGGTTTCCGCTTTCAGACCTTGCAATCAATGGGAGCTAAAACTAAAAAGCTCTTTTTTATGACAGATGGTTAGCGTAGGTGTCTTGTGGCTAGCCCAAACTTACATAATAGCATATAGGTGTCTTGTGGCTAGCCCAAACTTACATAATAGCATATAGGTGTCTTGTGGCTAGCCCAAACTTACATAATAGCATATAGGTGTCTTGTGGCTAGCCCAAGCTTACATAATAGCATATAGGTGTCTTGTGGCTAGCCCAAACTTACATAATAGCATATATAGGTGTCTTTGTGGCTAGCCCAAACTCACATAATAGCACATATAGGTGTCTTGTGGCTAGCCCAAACTCACATAATAGCATATATAGGTGTCTTGTGGCTAGCCCAAACTCACATAATAGCATATATAGGTGTCTTGTGGCTAACCCAAACTCACATAATAGCATATATAGGTGTCTTGTGGCTAGCCCAAACTCACATAATAGCATATATAGGTGTCTTGTGGCTTTGAAACACTTAATTAGTATTTGACACACGTGAGATACCAAAGAACATAAAATAGTCTATAGATGTTCCAGTGGATATATGAAAAAGGGATTAAGTGCGGAAGTACCATTGACCAATAAAACAAAAGGCTATTTCGTAAATTTAAAAAAAATATAACCTTTGGCACAATTTGTTAGAGAGATTTATTGACATTATGATTTTTTTTAGCATTTCATAATCTGGCATTTAGATGTCACATGAATCTCAGTAAACAGATGACAACACTAGGAACTCTGTTGTTAACTTAACACTGTATTCCAATTGATCTCCGAATTCGATCCTACGTTACGAGAACACATGCGACGCTTCAGTGCTACACAACTTGTTCACTGTTCTCTAAATCACGACATTCAAAAGGACTTTCATCACATGATATCCATAAATAGTTATCGATGTTTTGTTTTTGTTTTGTTTCTTTTTTTCTTTTCTTTTTGCTTTGCTGCACTAGAGACTCTAGTAGAGATGAACGATTGTCGGTTAACTTTTTATAATATTCATATTAACGTTTTAAACAGTTACCTTTTAATAATATCCATATTTTTGTGCCACTATAAGGCCTCGCAAAATATACTATGCCCACACAAAATGTAAGTCTTGCGCCGCCACTGACAACGACAAACCGCTTTGAGTTCCCCAACGTAAGTCTGGTATCTATTAGAGAGTTGGCTAAATCAAATCCTATTCTATACCGGGATTGGAACTTGAGACTCTTGGCTTGGAAGCCAATCGCTTTACCACTCGGCCAACAGACCAACTCGATCTGGATAGAAACTGACTAATATCTGATAATTAATACGACATTTTAAATCATCACCAAATGCAATGTGTATTCAATTAATAAATTTAGATAATATGATGACACATTGAATATAGGAATTCACTTCTAAATGACATCAATCTCTTTAATCAGAGTCAAACATTTTAATCTTAAGTAGTTAATAATAAATATTTTATATAGAAGTCAGTATTACAAGCTTTAATCGCTGAAGAGTCTTAAGAAATGATAGTTTATTAACAAATCTATTTAAATGAAATATCTAGGGATATTTATACATCTCAATGTTGGATCGTGTTTGACAGGCTCACTCGTCGGTAGAAAAGGCTGGACTCATTGGTCTGGTCAAGATGAGATTTCTATTCTCTGACGACAACCTCAGTCTACGGGGCGACGTCCTGCAGGATGCGGTCAAGCTGGACAGGGAAAAGGGACTTATTCCCTTCTATGTAAGTGTTAGACTTTGATAAGTTGTAAAAAAAAATCTTGATTAGACGTATTCTTACAACGACCCTGATAACCTTTGAAAGACCTCGATTAGTTGTATTCTAAGAACAACCCTGATATGCTGTGAAAGACCTCGATTAGTTGTATTCTAAGAACAACCCTGATATGCTGTGAAAGACCTCGATTAGTTGTATTCTAAGAACAACCCTAATATGCTGTGAAAGACTTCGATTAGTTGTATTCTAAGAACATCTTGATATGCTGTGAAAGACTTCGATTAGTTGTATTCTAAGAACAACCCTGATATACTGTGAAAGACCTCGATTAGTTGTATTCTAAGAACAACCCTGATATGCTGTGAAAGACCTCGATTAGTTGTATTCTAAGAACAACCCTGATATGCTGTGAAAGACTTCGATTAGTTGTATTCTAAGAACAACCCTGATATGCTGTGAAAGATCCCAATTAGCTAATCACCCCCTACTCCGTCGCAAACTTTCCTTTAGTTCATTTATATATTCCCTCAGCAACGATTGAAGTTAGACAAACATTTGTTCAATTATTTATGTCTGTTACTTTCACAGGTGTGTGCAACTCTCGGGACAACCGGAGCGTGTGCATTTGACAATCTTCGAGAGATCGGTTTGGTCTGTGAGTAACATTTCAACTCTAATGAAATTTTTGACTTTTCAAAGTACTGACTGTGTGAAATGGCCGAAGTAGTATACTTTTTTAACCAGCTCAATTACACAAATTTGAGAGTTTATTATTTTTTTTTTTCATTTTCACATTTAGGTGAGGCTGAGAGACTTTGGCTTCACGTGGATGCCGCCTATGCAGGCTCCGCCTTTATTTGTCCAGAATATAGGTCATGGATGGCAGGTGGGTGTTAACATTTAAGTTTAAATATAACTCTGTCTCTCTCTCTCTCTCTCTATTTATCTAATACATTTAGGGGAAAAAGCAATAACTTCAATACCGACATTTTAGCCTATCAATAACATGACTTCGCATTTCTTTAGTAAAGTCTCGTTTAGGCGTCTGTTTATCCCCTTCTTTAAGAATAATATAACCTGGGCGTCTTAGCATTAAGTTTTAATCTATTTAGTTCACACTAGTTTCGGTACTGGAAAAAATATTTGACCTGTGTTGCTGTGTACATATGTGGAACATGCAGGCTGAAGGAAGAACCGGAACAAAGTTTACCATGGGCGTAGCCAGGATTTTTTTTCGGGGGGGGGGATTTTTTTCAAAATGCATATTCTGAGGTATCTACAGTGCATTTTCCTGGTATTAAAAAGTTTTATTTCAATAACCTAATGTGCTATTCTTACTGACTTAGACCCTCCCGCGCCGTTCGGCGCAATTGCCGTCAAGCTGTTTCCACAAAAATCTGTCACTGGCAATGTCTGAAGCCTCTTCCCACCTGCTCTCAGAATCTCTATGAATGTGTGGCGCCAAGTTGTACTATGATCTCATCGCAACATTTTGTCAGACAATGTCCAGCAAACCTCATTCGACACTGTCACTAATTTACCAAGAGGTCGACTCCCAGTTTGGCATAGGATTTCCTTGATTTAGACCCGATCTCTATAACTGACCCCTAAAATCTGTCTTAGCCATCTTTGTTGAGCCGCATTTAGTGTTTTTCGATTACGGCAGATGACTATCCACTGCACTTTATTAAAGGAGTCTCGCCACTGGTAGAAATGTGTAACCTCTCTTGAATACTCTCTTGGAATTAGTTGACTGTAGTTTGCTTTAGATTTTATATCGAAAAAGGAAGTTTCATCGTCAAAATTATCTGTTGGGGGTTTTAAACTAAAAAATCTCTGGAATTGTTGTTTTTTATTAAATTCATAACCCCATTTAGCTACGGTCATAGAATTTGGTAACTGTAATTTGCTTTAGAATAATATTGATGATAGAGGTTTTCCACATCAAAATGCTCTGTATGGGGATTTTAAACTCAAAACCATCAGGAGGGGTTTTAAGCTTTAAAAAATGTCATCTGTAGGAGAGGGGTTGAAACTCATAATCCCCTATTGGCTTGGCTATGCTCAAATAATTTTAGTGTGTACTTTTTTTTTTTTTTTTATTGAAGGGGTATTTTTAATATTAAACTCCACTGGATTATGGTATTAAACTCAAAAACCCCTGGTAATGGATTTTAAACTCTAAACCCCCTGGTAGGGGGTTTTAAACTCAAAAAACCCTTGGCTGTGCTGGGACAATTGATGGTTTAGTATTATAATCTCAACTAAAATAAACAATATCAAAGCAAAAAATCAGTAACTAAATTTTGATTTCATTTCGGGGAGTGGGGAGGTTTGAACCCCCAAAAGCCCCCCTGGCTATGCCCATGAAGTCTACCTATATTACATATTTGTAGTTATTTCCGCATCGCTGTCTGTCGCGAGACATATAGCGGTCACCGACTCTATCCTATGTCACGAGTTAATGTCACTAAACATTATTGTGGAAATGTAACCCTGTGTAAATTAATGTTGCCCTAGATAAATGTTGTCCAATGTTTTTTTGTCCTTCCAGGGATTGAGTTTGTCAACTCGTTCGCTTTCAATCCCAGCAAGTGGCTGATGGTTCACTTCGACTGCAGCGCAATGTGGGTCAAGGACGCCAGAGCCTTGCACAGAACATTTAATGTTGAGCCTTTATATCTGCAACATGAGAACTCTGGTAATAAGTTGATTTAGTGACCTTTTCGATGCGAGATAGATAGATAGATAGATAGATAGATAGATAGATAGATAGATAGATGAATAGATAGATAGACAGATAGATAGATAGATAGATAGATAGATAGATAGATAGATAGATAGATAGATAGATAGATAGATAGATAGATAGATAGATAGATAGATGAATAGATAGACAGACAGACAGACAGAATGACAAATAGATAGATATTCATGAATTTAAATTTGTAAAATGTTATGATATTAACTTATTATGGTTTTTATCATTACATATTCTAGACAAGGCTTTCCACCCTGTGAGTCACTGCCCCCTTTTTTGATACATATTTCATTGAGAGATAACGTCTCATTTAAAAATCATTATCTAATTAACAATAAAAGAATACTAATTGAAATGTTATGTCGAATACAAAAAAGAAAGGCCTAAAATTCTAAGAAAAAAAAATCATCTGTTGGATGGGTTTCGATACGATTGAGCGTCCGTTAGTCGTGTGGTATGCACATTCAGCTGTCGTTACCATGGTCCCCAGTTTGAATCCTTCTAGCCCCTCGCACATGTGCTTGACATGAAAATCATTTTTTTTTGTATATTCCAAGAGCAAAACAAACTAAACTTAACATTTGTGACGGAAAGCTATTTAAAAACTATGTTTTTTCTGGGGGGGGGGGGGGGGGGGGTGTGTATCCAGTGTTAGTAGAATGCCTTAACGAAAGTCCGGCGCGCGTACCGCACGACCAAACAGCCAGTGTATACAATACAGTAAATAAGCTATGTTGGTTAGAAACGTAGGTGATAGTATTTATGTACTTCTCTTGCAAGCTGCTGCAGAATCAATTTTTAGCGGCACCCGAAAGGGGAAAAGACGCTATTAGTTTTGTGCGAAATGTCTGTCCGTCTGTCCGTCGTCCCGTTTAGATCTCGTAAAATAGAAAAGATATTGAAAATCCGACATCACAATATTTTAGACCATTCAAAGTTCTGATGCAACGGCTACTTTTTTTTTTCTGAAAGCGAAAAATCTAATTTTTAAAATCAGTTAATTTTTAAAATCAGTTATGCCAGCAGTTTATTAAAGAGAAAAAGCTAATTAGTATGCATTTTAAGTTAAACCTAACTTAAAACGAATAGTAATCTTGTAAATGTCATTTTTGCATTTTTTAAAAATGTAATGCGATATGCAAATAAGAGATTAAGCCTTTTCAAAACAATTACATCAATTATAAGACTTCAGTTAAGCCAGGAGAGGCGCGGTGGCTGAGCGGTAAAGCGCTTGGATTCCGAACTGGAGGGCCAGGGTTTGAAGACTGGTATTTTAACTTCGAAATCCTTAGGCGCCTCTGAGTCCATCCAGCTCCAATGGGTACCTGATAAATTAGTTGAGGAAAAGTAAAGGTGGTTGGTCGTTGTACTGGCACATGACACCCTCGTTAACCGTAGGCCACAAAAACAGATGAACTTTACATCCTCTGCCCTATAGACCACAAGGTCTGAAAGGGGAACAAGTTAGGCCAGGTTCACATCTAACTTTGCATTCGCTTGCACCTATCCTTTGATCTGCTGTACCGTTGGGGCAATACACAAGATCTGTCAACCTTCTTTCTCCATTCTATTCTCTCATTTGTCTTTGATATAATTTCATTTGGATGTTCTTTCTGAAAATATTGAAGCCTGCCTGGGTGGACCACTTCGGGGGCCGATTTTGAGTTTGTGTTTCCACACAAACTGTCTTTGTAATCTTGTTTTTGTTTAAACCCTGGCGTCTTCATTGTTTTCTTTTGCAGTAGCATCTGAATGTAATTGTATCTTAGCCCCGAAGGCGTTGTTTAGTATATCTCCTTTATATCGATTAGCTTCATTAAGATTCGTTTTATCAAAACTATATCAAACATTATATTTACAATGCGAATTAATTATTTTGCAGGTGCTGCCATTGATTATATGGTAAGTAGAAACAAAAAAAAGGCACGACTCGTATGCAATATTCCAAAAAAAGGAAACTTCAATGTATCCAATTTTAGCCAGGGATAGATTATGATTAGTTGATACATTTATTATATGCTTGTTGTGGTTGTAGATTAATCCGATAGTGTCTTTTCAAAGAACAAAAAAAGATGCTTATGACAGCATTAAAAAAAGTGCATTCATATCTTCAAGGAACAGCTTGTTTCTTTGTTAACTTTTAGAGATTCATGATGGACATGAGAAGGGGGAGAATGATGCTTTGTTGTCTTCTGCTTTTGCGTTACCGACTTACTGAAATTGATTTAACGAACAATTTAATGAAAATATTTTGTTCCATTGTCTGTTGCAGCATTGGCAAATCGCTTTGAGTCGAAGATTCAGGTCTTTGAAGCTTTGGTTTGTACTCCGATGTTTTGGTGTTGAAGGTCTTCAGGCTCACATCAGAAAGGTTTTGTCAAAAGATCATAGAAACATAGAAACATTGCTTTTAGTGTGTAGAATTGACTAAGACAATCAGATTAATCCTCATTGGACAATTAAAATCCAATTATTTAATTAAAAACATACAAAAATGTTTCGTTTCGTTTCTTGCTTTTGTTTTTTTTAAATAATTTCACGATTTTTCTTCGTCTTTTTGTGTGTGTGTCTGTGCAACTAAAACCTGCTTTGCGCTGAAGTGAAGGCCTAGAGTTGACTGAAGAAAATTAGTTATAATTTATGGTAAAAATATGAATGCAATCAATATAACATACTTATCAACGGCAATGATGGAGGAAGTTTAGTCTTATGCAGCACTAATTAGATTTATTACCGGCTTGGCAGGTGGTTCAAAGTTTTCATCAAAGTATATACCATTATTTTAATTTGAAATTTATTTCAAAAGCTATTCGGCATTCATACAATATCAATATTATATGTATATAACAGCTTATAAACAATGATAGAATTTAAAATATAAAAACTAAGCATTTTCGTGACAACTGAAAATGGATTCTAATCTGCCTTTACCTTATATTTACATTCCAATATAAAATAATCTAAATTATATGAACATTTACATAATGTTATTTTCTTTATTTATGCTTTTTATTATTAAGGGTGTAATACTGGCCTCCAAATTTGAGAATCTTGTCCGATCTGATGGACGCTTTGAAGTGGCCGCCAAACGACATCTGGGTATGGTCGTCTTCAGATTGGTGGTAAGAATATTTCTTGGTTTTCGCTGCGCGGTGGCCTGTGCTAATTACTTTACTAGAGAAACAATAAAAGAAAGCGGTATAAAGAAATGTGGTGGCAATTTAGTCAAAGCTAAAAAAAATTGTAATAAAATGAAAAATGAAGATAAGGAAGTATTTTGAGCAAAACAGACAAAAGTAATGTAAAGCACGACATTTGGAAAGATCTTGTCTATTGGGAACTTCAAATCACACATTTATTTGCTCTACAAGTGAACGGGTTTATATAATTGTATTTTACTATGCTAAAATGACACGACAATGTTTTTATAATTTATGAAAATACTTTGCATACCAACGCAAACATGTTTACTTAGTGAATGTGTCAATGACTAGAGTACTAGGCTGACATGTTCGCTTAGTGAATGTGTCAATGACTAGAGTACTAGGCTGACATGTTCGCTTAGTGAATGTGTCAATGACTAGAGTACTAGGATATGTTCGCTTAGTGAATGTGTCAATGACTAGAGTACTAGGATATGTTCGCTTAGTGAATGTGTCAATGACTAGAGTAATAGACTGACATGTTCACTTAGTGAATGTGTCAATGACTAGAGTACTAGACTGACATGTTCCCTAAGTGAATGAAAATGTTATTTGAGATGTTTACAATAAACTAAAGAATGTCTAGGATGTTAAATTGAACTTTATTGCTACAAACTACTTAAAAAAAGGATTGAGCTTTAATTGAACAATATTTTAATGCGTGGTCATTGAACTTCGTGTCACATTTTCTTTAGTACGCCAGTTAGTTGCCTATTTGTTTTTAGAAACGTTTAACGTCACAGGGCTTAAGTCTAACGCTTCCTCCCTATTGACATCATTGTCGGCAACAAATGGAGGTGCGGTAAATAATTTCATTCTGCAGTTGCGAAAAATGTGCACAGAAATCTCTATATATAATTCTCTTCATGGCTCAAGAGTTTGGGCACCAAGTAATGGAAAGATCACTCTTTTAGTTCTGCAAGTCGGACAGACTAGAGTTACCCAACGTAATTTTAGAGGCAATAAAAAAAAAGAAGGGGGGGCTAGAACAAGTGGTATTCACCCGTCACTAAATAGCAGGGCCGGACTTAACCATTGTGGGGCTCAATGCGAAACGGATTTCGTTGGGCAGAGTTTGGGTAGGGATACGAATAATAAGTGAAAATTAAGAATTTGTATTAGAAAATATTTTCGTCTTTGCATTTTATTTATTCTTTACTACGCACAGAATTACTACATGAGCCTTGCGTGTAGCGAAGTCATACAGTAAGAAGTCATACAGTAAGAAGTCATACAGTATATCATAAGAATTCTGTTTCCTACAAAGATCACGCTCAATAGCAAGAATTACCAAATGTTTCAATCTATCTTTGAGAATTGTTGACCTCAAGTAATTCTTCATTAGTTTGAGGCGCGAAAAGCTTCTTTCACCAAATTAAACAATTACGGCTAATGCATAATGCCGTTTTTTATAGCGCGTAGGATTGGCGTTTTCCATATTAAATGACACCTGAAAATAACAGTTTTTGTCTATATATTTCAGGAGATTTGTATGAGTTTTCAAAAGATTTTAATAATTTTCGGATATTTCCAGGACTTTTTCGTATATTTTGCAATTGCAGGAGATTTCCATGAGCTGCTGATAAATCATGAGGCCGCGGGAAATCTGTTATGAGTTATAAAATAGTTTAATTTAATTATTTATACACCTAGAATTACCGCTGTACTGTGAAAGTGTGGACGCATAGGCTGCAGTGGCCTAAGGCTGGCCCTGTAAAAAAGCGCGTATGCTGCGCCGCCGGTTGACTAGTTATTATATACTTTTTAAAAATATATTTATTATCTTCCTTTATTTTGTACACCGGATACACCAAAAAACTTGCTATTTATAGCTTTTCCGCCATGTATAAAAATCTTCAACATGTCTGAAATAGTTTAAGGTCTAAAAAAAAACAACTCCTTATTACTATTCGCCTCACTACATGAAGCATTTGATGTAAAAAGAAATATAAATGATTTTATTTTGTTTGTGAATCTAAACTCGGTTTAATAAATAGGTTGAAATATGTTAGAATATTGAGTAAATTTGGGTTAAGATATTTCTGAAAGAAAAAAAATGTTAGTTAAATATCTATGTTTTCTGAAACGAATCTGACGTGCTGTATGATCGTGTAACTCTCTTGTTTCACAGGGTGCGAATGAGTTGACAGAGGACCTCCTTAAGCGTCTCAACAAACAAGGCAATGTTCACATGGTGCCGGCCTCGCTGAAAGGGAAATACGTCATCAGATTCACTGTGACGTCACAGTTCACGACAGTCGAGGACATAGAGAGGCAAGTTGCTCTTCCTGTATTGCCACACTAGTTGCCCTAAATCTTTTATGAAAAGTGGCAACTTGTCCACACTGGTGGGAATAAGGTTTTCCTTTTAGCTGAAGTCACTGAAGTCAATTCCACCTGCTTTTTTTGGCCATGCCACATTTACTGTGGCATTTTAAATCCGGTATTTAGGGAATTATAAATATCTTATCTGCCTATTAGCGCCCAGCAAAAATAGTAAAATTAACTTTGTACCGTAACTGTTAACGATTTTCTAAAAAATATTTGTAGCGTATACAAATGCAAAAACTATAATAATAACATTAAATCTTTATTTATCAATAAATCTATACCATACTTTTATGCTGAGAGCGATCTACATTAAATTTATATGTTAATTGCAGAGACTGGAAAATTATCACAGACATGGCTAACATTGTGCTGACTGAGGCTGTATCCCATAGTGAGGAGAGCATTGCTGAAAATGATGAAGAGTATGAGGAATCTGATGAGTACGAGAACGATGCAAACCAACACAAGGAGGAGAAGCGAGAGGCTGGCATCCTCCAGGATGGAATTTTGGTGAACGGTACCAAGAAAATCCCGGTCTATTACCCTCTCACGATTCCGAAATCGTCATCCGGCAAGCGCCGAGAATATGGGATCAGCCTGCTGCTCAGCAACGTTCCGATGAGCCCCAAGGTAGTCAACGGAAGTTTCGCGGCGCTTTTTGATGGAAGCTCTGCCGATCTGAACCAGCTGGCCAGGCAGCTAACAGTGGGAGGTGAGTTCATCCGGCTGTCTCCGAGAAAAAGAGGTCGGCTCGGAGACTGCGACAAGCAGATGAGTCTAGACTACAGCGTCCTGAGCAACAGGAAGGACAATCCTTTCCGAATGAAAATGATGGGCAGCCTGGACTCCAAAATAGACGACATCCTCAACTATGGGTCGAAAGCCACACAGACAGAGATGGACCAGAAGAAATACGATGGTGCGATCTGGCAGGAAGACGAAGCGACGGACAAAGCGGACAAGCTCAAAGGCGGCGCCAGTGGAGAGACGAATAAAGAGGACTGCGCCATAGAGCAAGAGCACTGGGATACTGGCCACAGCATACTGGAAGCTCACAGCAAAGCAAAGATAAAATCTCAGAGCAATGATCAGCCCAAAGAGAAATCCCAGACCACTCCAACTAAGAAAGGAAAAAGCGGCAAACAGAAGGACGGCCAGCCAAACAGGTCGATCATGGAGTTGAGCAAAGCCGTCTGCTCCAAGGTGAAGGACGTATTCCTAAACCTACCGGGAGACTCCTCTCCAAACTCTGTACGGACTACTCAGAACTCGCCAGATCCCGTCGCTCTAGACGGCGAGAAGATAGTCTGTAAAAACTGTGGTCATATTATGAACCTGTGAGTCCCTGGACTCTACACAACAACTTTTGGGCTGCTTCTCCTGCCTGCCCTTGAAAGTTCTACTAGAATTTTAAATGTTTTAATTTTAATTATTCTCAAAAATTAACATTTGTAAAATGACGCTTTACAAAGATCTAGAATGAAAAACACTATTTGAACTTTTGAATAGCCCGACTAGTTTTGGATGCTAGCAAGTGCATTGATCCTTGAATCAAATCAAGTCTATAAGACTCCTACTATCTGTATTCGAT
The DNA here is from genome assembly GCA_030265305.1 of Biomphalaria pfeifferi. NCBI lineage: Eukaryota > Metazoa > Mollusca > Gastropoda > Planorbidae > Biomphalaria > Biomphalaria pfeifferi. The sequence goes on from JASAOG010000006.1 coordinate 1,731,933, forward strand.
TGAAACATATTTGTACTAAATGTGTGACATTATGTCTTTTATATTTGATGATGTATTCGAATGTCTATCTATTGATCATACTCATGAAATCATCTTGACAATGAAGATACATTTTGTTTTATCTATTTATATTTCTTTACACCAAACTTCTAATGATCTCTAAAAATCTAAGTATATTAGTTTAGAGTTAACTTATTCTGATCAGAGGCTGCATATAGTGTATCTACTTTTTTCGCTTGGGAATAACTAAACGATGTATTCAAACCACTATCTTTTTTTACATCAAAGAACTTTTCAAATGGCCATTATATATTTAATGAGTAGCACCTAATGTATAATGTATTTAGCAAGAGAATGCAAGTAATTATTTGTAAACAAAAACATTGAGTCAATGTTTGGAAATAGTGTCTTTAATTCACAAGTTTTGTGGGCGATCTGAGACATTTACTATGTGGGAACAGATATAGATGAAAGACTATAGAATGGTTTTTATGGAATTTGTATATTTAGTGCCATATGCTTCGGCAATTTGAGCTCCACCGATGAGGCATTTGATATACGAGATTTGAATGATAGCAAATGAACGGGTCTTTAACAACATTATTTGCTGTACACGAATATCTAACAATTATTCGTTTTTATTCCAAGTTATTTTTTAACGTAGACGGTGTCTAATGTTCCTTTAAAGAGAAGGGGAACAAAGGGGAGCAATCGATTATTTTTATAATTGTTTGTCAATTGGGATTGCAATGCTTAGGTTCAAATGATGCATTACTTCCCTTATATTGATTGCTGTATTTGTTTACCTAACCCACAAAGCATTGTTATCTAGTGTAATTCTTTTTTTTTTGCAAGGAGACAGAAGCACTAAACTAAATGATGGATTGGCTACGTCTAATTGACGGGCAGCTTTAAATATTAAACAAAAGACAATTCAGCAGAAGATCCTGCGCTCTGCTGACAGTCTCTTGATGTGATCAGAGCTTACGTATCATTCTGAAGAGAAATTATTTCATTGTATTTAGAACTGAGAATTAAAGAACAAAACCATTTATTCTGAGCAAAGACATTTCTCTTGTTTCTTTTGTTTTCTAGTCTGGTTCTGATAGTTTAAAAGACTATTAATTGGAAAGTAATCTCATTAGACGTAGAGTAGCCTGTTAAAAACAATGGATGCAATACAATCTTAAAGACTAATCACCAATGTGTTATTTAGTATAATGATTGTCTGAATGTTGTGACACATTGAAGTTAATGAATGGTGAATTTTTCAAATCAAATAATAATAATAAAATTTATAATTATTACTATAATTGTAATAATAATAATAAAATGATAATTATTACTACAATAATAATAATAATAACAAGGTTACAAAGTCAGTTTGTGTGTAAACACAAACTCAAAATCGGCCCCTGAAGTGGTCCACCAAGGTAGGTAAAAAGGCAGATTTCAATATTGTCAGAAATAACATCAGAATGAAATTCTATCAAAGACAAATGACAAAGAAGAATGGAGAAAGAAGGTTGACAGATCTTGTATGTTGCCCCAGCGGCCCAGCAGACCAAAAGATAGGTGAAAGTGAAAGGGAAGTTATATGTGAACCTGGCCTAACTGATGTCTTGTATAGATCTAAACGGGACGGACAGACGGACTGACAGGCAACACAAAACTGATAGCGTTTTTTCCCCTTTCGGGGCCGCTAAAAATCAACCCTAACCCTAACCTTTAACACCAACCACACTATTAAGCTCATATGTGTTAAGCCCACACATATTAAGCCCATATGTAGTGAGCCCGATTTAATCTTTCTAGCGGCTCCTAAATAGGAAAAAGCCTAATTCGCAATCGCCCCTACATCCCATGGTGCTCGTCTCCAGATGCGACGAAGGTATATCTAATATTTAAAAGCTTGTATCTGGTAGTACAAAATCACACGAATCCACTACCTCGACTTCTAATCAAAACAATTAACTATAAAGATGTAAAAAAAAAAAACAGTTAACGATGACTCGTAGATTAAAAAGACATAGCCTCAAGTCTTACTCCGCCATCTGCCAGTCCCATACCCGGGTAAGAAAGGAGGAGAGTTTGGCGCGAGGCTGGCGACCAGACCCTGTACAACCTCAACTGCTACAGAAACGGCAAATGTAGGGTGAAAACCGCAACATATTTTTCTTTCTTTTTGTATCCAATACACTAGAAAATGTATTTCAACAAAATGTTAGTTCAGTTTTTTGTCTTACATGTGCCTGTGTCTTCCTTTGTATTTCCATAGAATGAGTTTCAAAAAAATTGTGTTCAAGGATACGTTAATGATGTAAATATGGTCGGCTTAATAAAAGAGTTCGTTTTATCTTCTTATTTTATATAATACAGAAGTTACTTCAAAAAAAGATGATTACGTCCTACGCATTATGCATTTAGTCATGCATGTTAACCAATATCCTAAATTCTGCCAAGTCACTGGTTTTCCTGGCTAGCTCAGGCAACCCATTTAAGGGAGTCGGGTAAAAAATGTTCCATTGTTGTTTTTTTAATGTGACAGTCATTAGTTATTCAAAGTGACACAGTCGCTCTATAAGTTGTATATAGGGGAGGTAACGTCTTTTTTTTTTTTTAAATTATTTTGAATGTTTTGCTTTTATTTTGTTTAGTGGTTCATTTTAAAATATAAAGTTAACAGTTTCGTGTCCACTATGCTTATCTTATCTTATAGAATACTGACGTTACTTCAAAAAAGATGATTACGTCCAACGCGTCAAGCATTTAGTCATGCATATTAACCAATGACTTAAATTCTGCCAAGTCACTGGTTTTCGTGGCTAGCTCAGGCAACCCATTCCATGCTCTAATAGCACTAGGGATGAAAGAGTATTTGTAAAAATTTGTCCTAGCATATGGGACGAGGAGTGTGCCTTTATCTTTGTGTCTTTCTGAGTATTTTATTAGATTTTGTTTTTGTATTTGAAGATTATGGTTCAGTGTTTTATGTATGCTATAGTATATAACTCGCTAAATAATCTTCGCCCTAATAAAATTATGCCCTTTACCCACCACTTCTCTTCCCCATCGACTAGATCCGCCACTGGGGTTTAGGGAGGAGACAAACTATTCATTGTGACACTAGCTCTGCAAACAACCGAACGCGGCTATGAGTTATTGACTTGGAGATTTGTCTTTTTTTTTTGGAATGTGTTATGCAATATGTATAAACTTAGACTCTCATATATAATATGTCAATCAGTGGAAGAGAATTTATTTCTAAAATGGGTTTAGGGTAAGAGAAAAATAAAATGTCAAACTGTCTTGAAATCCACATATTGATGAAACTATCAAAAAAATCAAACAAAGCATTAGGTTTTATTAAAAGAAATTTCTATAAATCAAATAGAAACATAAAACTAAAATGTTATTTAACCTTGGTTAGACCAATAATAGAATATGCATCCTCCGTTTGGGACCCTTCAACTGAAGAAAACATTAAGAAACTGGAACAGACACAATATAGAGCAGTGAGATTAATAACAAACGAATATTCACATTTGACTAGAGTAACACCTTTAGTAAAATCAATTAATCTAGAAGCCTTCAGATTAGAACGCTCAAAAGTAAAGTAGCAATTACACAAAATCACTGAGCCATAATCTTCAAATACAATAACAAAATTAAATAAAATACTCTGAAAGACACCAAGATAAAGGCACATTCCTCGTCCCATATGCTAGAACAAATGAGTATTTCTTCCGAAATGCTATTAGAGCATGGAATGGGTTGCTTGATCTAGCCAGTGACTTAGCAGAATTTGGGTCATTGGTTTATATGCATGACTAAATGCATGACGCGTGGGACGTAATCATTTTCTTATTTGAAGTTGCGTTTGTATTATATAAGATAACAGGGGTGGACTGGGTATCAAAATCGCCCCGGGCATTACCATATAAACCGGCCCACAAATGGCATGTCATATATATTCGGTGGGGGGGGGGGGGGGGGATTTTCACCCAACTCCGCAATTTTTTTATATATATATATATTAGTGTGTGTGTAGGTTTCTATATGTAATTAATCCTCATTACATTCAGATCTTTCATTCTTTCAAAGTTTTTTCTACCCTAGAATACTCTCTTCCTATAATTAGTGTAATGACAGTACACACCGTCAAAAGGCAGCTAGTTAATCCGGGGGAGCGCTGTGAGTTGACCCCCAGTGGGGTTCGGGGTGAAGCCCCAGAACCAAGCATTATTTCTGTTTTTTTAAGCTTTAAAAATGCACATTCTGAGGTAGCCTGCTACTCTTCCGCTAAAAAAATTCAAAAACCTAATCAGTTATTCAATGGAGTACAGCAACTTGTAGAAAATGGTAAAAATGCTTTAGTTTTTGTATTGGAGGGGGAAGGGAAATCACAAAAACCCTTTTGGCTAAGCTCATGAAATTTGGAAACTGTAGTTTGCTTACGTTGGCTGCACTGAGGCAATAAGTAAAGTTTCCCTTTCAGACAATGAGGTCTGAGGCAAGTGATGGTTTGAAGACCCTACCCTCCCGGCTACGCCCATGTGTTATATTATAGGTGTAAGCCTAATTCTCTACAAAATATATAAAATTTGATAATGCATCGAAAACTGAAGGTATGCATTCGTAGGATTACATAATGTATTCTAGTTATACATGTCTATGGTCTGAAAACTATAAACAATACAATAGCCGCCTAATGAGTTTGAAGCTTTTTGGTATTATTTATAGATTACAGACGTTTCTTCAAAAAATAAGATTGTTACGTCTTACGCATTTCAGTCTAAATGAACACAGACCTGAAAAATAGGACGAGACTTGACTAGACTATAGAAACAATAGATAACTATACAAAATTCTTTGTTCATAAGCTCTCCACTAGCAAAGTGGTTACTGTGTTGGCTTGAGAAGCCTGAAAAAGCCTGAAACATGATTTTTTAATTCAGGTCATTCCCTTTTTTTTTTTTTATAAATAAATGCTTTTTTATTGTTAATCTAGATCTACTACAAATTTAACTACATGACTAATCCAAACGAATTGTTAAAAGTACGCTTAATATCCCCTTTGTTTTTAAAAAAAACATTTTTAAAAAATAATTTCTTATTTTACTCATGAAATGTTATCACCCATAGAAATGACCTACTTCCTAAGTATTTCAGTTCAACAGAATGTTTATCAAACGTTATTATGGTACCATTATCGGAATGCGGGGCAGGGTGGTTGTGACTTTAGTGAGAGTTGACATTTCCTTTTGTTGTATATATAACTCAAATAAGATAAGGACCAAGAGGTCGTGACTTTTGAGTGAATGTGTATCGCTGTGAGTCCGTGTGTGTAACAGCGAGTGTGTGTTTATCACAAATGACAGTTGTCAATGCACCTTTCTTTGGACTTGATTCTTCAATAAACTATCACAATTTGAACAGGGGAGAGTCTATTTGTTTTTGATTCCAAGGGAGAATCACCGCGGAGTCATTCTACTGCATTGTCTGTCCTGAATATATAGACACACTCACACATCCACAAACACGTCTACATAGACACCCTTACACATACCTTTCCCAAAGCTTCTATCAACTCAGTCTGTGTGGCGACACGTTATTTCTGTCACACCCAATTTCGGATCAAGATAGATGTTGCACAATTATTCCCTGTACCTGACACAACAAGAATCAATTATAAAGCAACAATTAGTTAATTAAAAATTGGTAATTAATTATTTTGTTTGGTATCGAACAAGGGAAAGAGGTAGTACTCGATAGATGTGGTGGCATAAGCTGAATTAGTCACCCTTATACATTGTTTTAGAGAATTTGGTCGTCGCTTAACTAACAATAGATAACTGTAAAACCTTCTATTTTTATAAGCCCTTCGCTTGCACAGTGGTTAGTGCATCGGTTTGAGGAGGCCAGAGCGCTCGAGTGCGAATTTAAAACATACAACCTTTTCAAAAATAAAATACATTTTAAAAAAGCGATGACTGTAACATTCACCAAGATACCCCCTCCCCCTTATTATTGTTAGTCTAGATCTATTACAAATTTAATTATATGACTAATTGATACAACTACACATTTTTTCAAATTTCTTTTTAGCGGCTCCCGAAAGTGGAATAGCCGCTATTAGTTTTATGTGGAATGTCTGTCCGTCCGTCCCTTTTAGATAACGTAAACTAGAAAAGATATTGAAAATCAGACCTCATGAACTTTTAGACCCCTCAAAGTTCTGTTGCAACGGCTACTTTTAAAAGCGAAAAATTTAATTTTTTAAATCATGTATGCAAACAATTTTTTATATTTAAAAAATATACCATTTTTACAACTATTATCTATTAATAGTAAAAAACACGGGATACTATTTAGTAAGGGATAGTCCCATTTACTATAGTTCCAGCACGCTTATGTAAACTGTTTTAGATTCTTTGACAAAAAAAAAATATTTTTAAAAAATTGTATTACTAAATTAAGTAATTTCTGTCATAGTAACATTAGCAAACAAAATATTTTTTTTGTAAGAGAAAAACTCTATTTAGTATGCATTTAAGTGGAACGTCATCTATAACAACAATGAATTGGGCAGTATTTCATAATTATATACGTGAACTGCAGCGGTGACACCAGAAGACATAATCAATGTAAGGAATGGGGTATTATCCCAATACGTCTAGTCCGTTGAAAATAAATATTTTCTCGTTCATTAGCCACATTAATAATTTTTGTTAACTCTGAAAAATTCTGAAATATATATACGTAATTACTCTTTGTTGTTTGTAAAATGCAAAGATTTTATTTTTTTGTTCGCTTTTAAAAAGTATTGTTCATTTAAATGTATTTATTCATTTTTTTTTTCACTTTGACTTGAAATGTACTGTATAATCTATAATGCTTTAAGTTGAAGATCAACATTCCTCGTTCAGGGTCGTACAAACTCTGAGGCACAGCTAAAGGTCAGTACATGCAGGAAGGTGTATCTAGGGAAACAGTAATGGCACTAGAAACTACAAGACACAGGCTTTACTTCATAGCGTCATAACACGCAGCTTGTGTGTTGGCATTAATGAATTCCCCCTGTGTGCTCGCTTTTTCTTCTTCCTTTACTCACAGAAGAGTGAGGCAAGGACAAGGAGGTTATATTTAGATGGAGATGGCGGTTGCTATCAAATGTTCATTATCGGTTGAAGCCAGTGGGCGGAGCCTATTCGCCATATTGGTTTACTCAAAACATTCCATCCGTTTTCATTAATAATAATAATAGACGCCGCTAAAATGCACTTTTACCAAAATTTATATAAATAATTAAATGGCACTAACAACATTAACTGAACTCTAACTCACTAAAGTTTAGTCTTTAGTGACTAAAAACCAAACTAACCGATGAAGCGATATCCCGTTTTCTGGTCGTCGTTGCGTACAACCGTATGCCGAACAAGAAGGCATTTGTAATGTTTATTTTATTCTATACACTGTGTTTTTAACGTTTTATAAGATATTGTACAATGTACAGATATTTAAATAATGTGAAATATTGTCGAACAAATTTCTCAAAAAAAAACAGACTACACGTTTTAATTTGAGTAGACCAAGATGGCTGCGATTTGGCTTCAACCTAGTGACGTCACGCCATCTCCATCTAAATATAACCTCCTTGGGCAGGGATTAGACAACGAAATTGTCTACCTGAAAGACACTCGCAGAACATGGGAGTAAGAGACTAGAAAGCCGGTATTGAAGAAGTAGGAGGTCCACTAAAGCAGTGGTTCCCATTTGTTTGTTCCTTAAAGGAACACTTCGCATATTCTGTGTATTTAGCGGAACACTGCTTATTTTTTTGAGAGGTTAATTCACGTGGTGGCCTACTAGTTAATTATTCCAGTAGTTTGTGGAGCACCTAGTCAGGCCTCGCGGAACACAAGGGGTCTGAGGAACAATGTCTTGGAAACACTGTCCTAGACAATGTTAAATTGGATTAGAGGGGAGATAAGAAAAAGACAAAATGGGACAAAATGCATAGGGACTTTGGTCTGGTAGAATGAGGAATTCAATAGAAATCATAATAATGCACAACAGAGTTTCTCAAACCTTGAGCGCACAACCCAGGGTAGGGAGGATGCGACGTGCCCGGAAGGGGGATGCAAAGTTCTTGCTTTTTTTTACTGAATGTTGAAAAAGTCTTACATGTTAACATTGAAGATATAAGACCATATTTGAGTAGGCGACTAATCTAGTAAAAGTGAAATAGCAAGAATGTGTAACAAGTACAATTACTAATGAGAGTGACGTCATTTCATCTCCTAAGACCTTTCATACTGTTTTCTTAATTAATAATTAATTATCGTATAACTATGCAAATATATTTTTGATAACCCTGTCTAGCACACCACCATCCAGGTCATTGCAGAAGGTGTGCTCTAACTTGTGCACTGACAGAAACTAGATTTAAAAGGAATGTTGACATAGGACTGATACAACGGAGCTCCGCTTACGTCAAGGAGATTGAGAAAATGTGCACAAGGCAGACTTTGTTATTTGTTGTCTGCAATGTCTTAAGTTCCCCTTTCAGACCTTGTTGTCTATAAGGCAGAGAGACCAAGTGCGCTTGAACTTGGCTTGGCTACTAGAAGGGGGCTCAAGGTTCGACACCCAACTCATGCAGAGTTGTATTTACTGAGCGCCTAAAGGCAGCACGGAAAACCTACTCCTAGATACCCCCCTCCCCACTGGTCCACAAATGCAGGCTATAAGCATGAAAGTAGCGCTATATAAAAGCTATAATAATAATAATAATGCAAGGGTCACCTGTTTCTGTGGCCTGCGGTTAACGAGGGTGTCATGTGGCCAGCACAACGACCAACCGCCTTTACTTTTCCCCAACTAACGTCAGGTACCCATTAGAACTGGGTGGACTCAGAGGCCCAAAGATACCGAAATTAAAAATCCCAGTCTTCACCTGGATTCGAACCCGGCACCAGGGTTCGGAAGCCAAGCTCTGTATCGCTCAGCCACCGCGCCTCCTTGCGATGTCTTAGGAATAAAAAAGACCTATGCTCGTTGAGTTTCCTCCATTAGATTATCATAATATGTTAACTTTTTTTAAAGTTAAAAAGATAGACAAGACTTATCTTGACTATAGCATGTCTGCAACGATAGACGAAAGGCGCGTGTAGCTCAAAGCTTCGACTGTGTAAGAGAAATTATCTTTGTAAATTTGATAATCAACTTTGAATTTAAAAGAAACAAAAACACAATCGTGGGTATACTTGTTTTATTTTTTTTCATGTGTCAATGAAGGAATAAGTAGCTGTTAGTTTTGTTCTGTTAGTCTGTCCGCCCTTCTGTAGCGTTTATATCGAAATAGAATATGCATCCTCTGTTTGGGACCCCTCAACACAAGGAAATATTAAGAAACTGTAACAAACACAAAATAGAGCAGTGAGATTCATAACTAACGAATATTCACATTTGACTAGAGTAACACCTATAGTTAAATCACTAAATTTTGAAAGCCTTCAGTATAGAAGACGCAAAAGTAAAGTAGCAATTATACATAAAACACTGAACCATAATCTTCAAATACAAAAACAAAATTTTAAATAAAATACTCAGAAAGACACAAAGATAAAGGCACATTCCTCATCCCATATGCTAGGACAAATTTGTACAAATGCTCTTTCTTCCCTAGTGCTATTAGAGCATGGAATGGGTTGCCCGAGCCAGACAGAGAAAACAGTGACTTAGCAGAATTTAAGTCATTGGTTAATATGCATGACTAGATGCATGACGCGTAGGAAGTAATCAGCATCTTTTTTTTTTTAAGTAACGTCTGTGTTATATAAGGTAAGATAAGATAAGAGCGCTATTGGAAGTCCGATTTTACCATCGCATGTAGTCCTAATTTACACATATATGTGTGTGTGCATGTATTTGTGAGGTGTGTAGTCCCATGAGTGTGTGACTGTTTTTGGACTGACACACGATAGCCGACTCATCTAGCTATGGTTCTGAATTTTAATGACTTCAACAAGATGTCAAAGTTTAACAGACGTGCCATGTACCCGCCTTGCTCGCCTCTGGTCTAGTCGGTCACGACGACTCGGTGATGTTTTTCAACCTCCTCTTTGCGATTAAAGCAACGACAACGTGGCAGCTCGTGTGTCGTAACCCACACCGCAAGGATTACCTGGCACGTAGCTCGTACAGGTTTTCCCTGGATAGTTAAAATATTAAAACCCTTAGTATTCATTTTGGCCGGATTTCATTTCATATTTGGATTATATGTTTGTTGAATATAACCTATAAATCAATCTCTACAGGTTGGTATTTTTACAAAGCTTATATTAACTCATTCCGTTGTTGTTGTTGTTGTTGTTGTGTGTGTGTTATTCTGTCTGTCTGGGTGGTTTCTTTTCACACGTTGTTCTCCCATTTCCCTTTCTCGGATAAACTTGAAACTTTTAACAATTATTTATTCTCGAGGACAACACTGAACCAATAATTTAAAAAAAAAAACAGCCTATTAGTTAATCCATTAGTGGTAATTAATAAATTTGTTTTATTGAGAAAAGAGGACATCATTTTTAGCGGCCCTCCGAAAGGGGAAAAGACGCTATTAGTTATATGTGGAATATCTGTCTGTCCGTCCCGTTTAGGTCTCGTCAACTAGAAGAGAGAGGGAAAATCCGACATCATAATATGCAAAGTTCTGATACAACGGCTACTTTTTTCTTTTCTGAAAGCGAAAAATAAAATATACTTTTTTTAAATCACTTATGTAAGAAGTTTTTTCATAAAAATACACCACTTTTACCACTATTCACTATTAATAGTAACACGGAAGAATCTTTAGTAGGGAAAAGACTATATACCATATTTTTAACACATTTATGCAAAAACGGGTTTAGATTTTTCGTCAATTTTTTTTTAAATGATGTTGCATAATTATGTAAGTGCTGTCCTACTAATTACTACATTTACAAAGAAAATGTTTACTTTTTGATTAAAAGAGAAAAAATCTATTTAGTATGCATATAAGTTTGACATAATGTAAAATGTAGTTTTTCATGTTATCACGTGAACTTTACCCAAAACCATAGCATACAGCTCAATGGCTTCCATACTTTTTTGTCTCGTAGACCCCTTGCCACGTTTTCTGGCTTTCGGTAACCCCCTACTTAACTTGTATTGAGTTTTTGCAAATTCATCAAAACATTTTTAAAACAAGTTTCTAACTGTAGTGAGTTAAAGAGTGAAAAACTAATTTAAAGGTTATAGAGATCTATTTTTTTAATTGATAAAATTCAAATTTAAACTAATTAAAATAACAATTTATATTTATTACTGGAATCACCAAAAAGCATTGGAAATGTTGTTGTTTTTTTTTTAATTTTATTGTTTGTTTGTTTTTTTGCACATCTATTATCCGTTGCTACGGATATTCTGTTTCATGTAGGAATTTGTTGTTCTATGAAGTAGTCCTCAAACATTAAATAGTAATCAATCAATTAATTAATTAGCTTTATGTGTATCATTGTCAAAGTTTTCGCAAAGAGTTTCTCGTGTATTTTTTTTTATCTTTTACGTCTGGCTCAACTATTGGGTGCGCAGAACTGTTTTCACTAACAGGAGAAGGGGTGAAGGTGAGTACCTAGTGAGTACCTAAACCAGTATGCTTTCGGCAGGAAGAGCTCATTAGACTTGGCTTGCAGCCCACCTAGCAGAAGAAAAACTGAATTCAAACTGTGCTGCCTTGCAGCTATACCCGAACATGGAAAAGGTTTCGTGGGTCATCCCTGTTAAAAATATGGAGCCGGCGACCTTTAGGCAGTTTGAAGCACACAACGCTACACCCTGTCAGAGCCTACGACGCCGCTGATCCCAAACTATATATATGTCGTTTGGAAAGATTTACAAAAGAAGCTTTTAATTTTATAACTCTTGCCACAGATGTGACCTTGACCTGTATTGTTGCTTAAAGAAATTTGTTTAATAATATCAGATGTAGATTTATGTAAAACAGTTATTTAAAACTACAACTAAAAATCAATGTTTTGACTATAGTATTTTCTGTATTTTGCTATATGTAAAGAGATTTTGTAAGATGCTCACAAACTATTATTTTCTCTATATGATGTCGAAGAGAGATTTTGTGGGTCTATTCTGATCTGATCAGAATACGAACGTTTTTCAAATCTTTATCTATTTTGTCATTGTGCAGGCATTGTCTCAAATGATCCTCCAGCATAATTGATTTCATATCGGTATAAAAAGGCACTTAGGCAACCGCTAGTATGACAAGGAAGGTATAAACACCAGTTTTAAATAATCAACGCTCTACAGTCTACATTCTTTTTGTTAAAAATTGGTTGCATGTAGACAAAATAAATCTATTCAAATAAGTATTTAAATTAGATACAACCATTTTTCGTTTGAATAGCAGGATAAATATTTAAAGGATTTACTGAAGTATAAATCATATATACACATATGAAAGAATTACATTAATTTGATGTTAAAATTAAAGTCACGACCTGTTTAAATGAAATCTATTATCGTAGACCCCCGTGGACATCTCATAGACCCCCGTGGACATCTCATAGACCCCCAATTTATGTTTTCCCTTTCGTAGACCCCTTGGAAGTCTTCGTAGACCCCTGGGGGTCTATATAGACCACTTTGGGAATCACTGAATAGCCCATAGCAGGGGTGGGCAAATTACGACCCGCGGCCACATGCGGCCCGCCGGAGTGTTTTATTCGGCCCGCCGACACTTACAGAAATCAGGTGTACCCACAGTATATACTTATAAAAATACAAATATATTAAAAACAATATAAATATAAATTATTGAAACTGTCATTATAAAAAGTTTCAAGTAAACGAAGATTACGCTTATTGGCTTATACATCAATACACACAATTCAAGACACAATCTCTGATCAGTATTTATTCCACACTATGAAGAACTGTGTTGAATGTTGGGTATGCTTGGAACAAGATGGCAAGGGTGACAACTCGTGTAGCTCGATCTTTGACTGTGTAAAATCGTTGTTGTTTTTTTGTTGTTTTTTAATATCCCAACATGCCCCAACCATAAACTTTAAACAGGAAAGTTTGCACAAAGCTGCATAAAATTTCTTCACGACAAATCGGAAGGATACAAAATAAGGGGTATCAACCACAGTTACTTCCCATTATGAACAAAATAATTCAATATATCTGTTATCTTAGCATGGGCAAGGTAAACGAGAACAATATAAAATCTCAAGGAAGAAATTGTTCTGTTACTTGAAGGACATTGGCTGTGACTTTGTTACCAATATTTCTAATGAAGAGTGGAAGACAGATTTCAGGTTTCATAATATGTATCGCAATGAGCCTTTTGCATGTGAAATGTAAATGGATGTTAAATCTTTTCAAACAAGGCCTTCCCATTTCTAAAATCAAGCAAAAGAAAACAGGTTTTGTCATTTTCCTTTGCGGAAAGGTGAAACTATTTCTAGTGAAACGATTAAAAGTACTTCACTTATTTAGATTCCTTAATTTTACAATTTATAAAAGCAAATTTTAAGACGTCAAGAACCAGTTTTCAATACCATTAGCTCACCATTTAGCGCATAAGCTGATTCAGCTCCAGAGGGCATAACTCCAAGCAAAGAGAAGTTCCAGTCAGTAATTTGACAGGAGTCTTACGGGTGCCAGAAGCTGTCAACACTTTAAACAAAAACATTTGCTTCAGTTCCCATTGTTTGTGTACACATACATCTCTTCTTCTTCTTCTTCTTCTTTGTTCATCCCTTTAAAGGTTGGAGGGTTCAGTCATCAGTCATCCTAGAGCTGAAATGTACCATGTTGGAGGGTTCAATCATCAGTCATCATAGAGCTGAAATGTACCATGTTGGAGGGTTCAGTCATCAGTCATCTTAGAGCTGAAATGTACCATGTTGGAGGGTTCAGTCATCAGTCATCCTAGAGCTGAAATGTACCATGTTGGAGGGTTCAGTCATCAGTCATCCTAGAGCTGAAATGTACCATGTTGAAGGGTTCAGTCATCAGTCATCCTAGAGCTGAGATGTACCATGTTGGAGGGTTCAGTCATGAGTAATCTTTTATCTGAGATGTACCATGTTGGAGGGTTCAGTCATCAGTCATCCTAGAGCTGAGATGTACCATGTTGGAGGATTCAGTCATCAGTCATCAAAGAGCTGAAATGTACCATGTTGGAGGGTTCAGTCATGAGTAATCTTTTATCTGAGATGTACCATGTTGGAGGGTTCAGTCATCAGTCATCCTAGAGCTGAGATGTACCATGTTGGAGGATTCAGTCATCAGTCATCATAGAGCTGAGATGTACCATGTTGGAGGGTTCAGTCATGAGTAATCTTATATCTGAGATGTACCATGTTGGAGGGTTCAGTCATCAGTCATCATAGAGCTGAGATGTACCATGTTGGAGGGTTCAGTCATCAGTCATCCTAGAGCTGAGATGTACCATGTTGGAGGGTTCAGTCATCAGTCATCCTAGAGCTGAGATGTACCATGTTGGAGGGTTCAGTCATCAGTCATCCTAGAGCTGAGATGTACCATGTTGGAGGATTCAGTCATCAGTCATCCTAGAGCTGAGATGTACCATGTTGGAGGGTTCAGTCATGACTAATCTTATATCTGAGATGTACCATGTTGGAGGGTTCAGTCATCAGTCATCCTAGAGCTGAAATGTACCATGTTGGAGGGTTCAGTCATCAGTCATCCTAGAGCTGAGATGTACCATGTTGGAGGGTTCAGTCATCAGTAATTCTATATCCGAGATGTACCATGTTGGAGGGTTCAGTCATCCTATAGCTGAGATGAACCGCGCGTTGGTTTCCAGATCAGGCAGTTCTCCGAATAGCTTTGGTTCTATAGGAGGGCTTTGGGGCCAGAGTCTTATTCGGGTCTCTTGATTTAGTATGCACCATTGAAGGACATGGTCAGCATTCTCTAGTGATGCTCCACAATGGCAGGTTTCGCTCGTCCCGACATTTAACTTCCAGAAAATATATTGTCTCATTCAATGTGCAAGCATTTTTTTTTGGGGGGGGGGGGGGGGGGGGATGGGGAAACTAAACAAGTATAATTACTGGTCAATTTTGACTGACTGTAACGTGACATCAGTCACAAGGGTAACAACTAGTAAGCTAGTTCCACAGTTCCGGAACATTATGCACGAGTGTAAAAAGTAAAATACTGCTTATTAAATACAACTGTATATTTGTAGGGCTATTGTAATATAAAAAGACTACAGCAGTTTTAAAAAAAACTCTGAATTTGATTTCAAAAATTGCTAACTCTTGTAATTCCTTAACGTGGAGTGAGGGAAAAAAAGTGACTATAATACAGTGTAAATATGAATTAAAAGCCATTCTAGACAGTTAGCTAAAGTATCTTTCTAAGTTATATATACATTTGCGGCCCGCCATTCCCAAATTTAGGAAAATGCGGCTCTCGATACAAAAAAGTTGCTCACCCCTGGCCCATAGTATTTTTTTTCTTGAGGCTTTAAATTAGAGATTGATCCTTTACAAAGTAATTAGATCAATTAGATAATCATTATAAGACATCGGGCCAGATTCACATCTAACTTCACATTCGCTTTCACCTATCCCTCGGTCTGCTGGATAGTAGGGGCACCACACAGGATCTGTCAACCTTCTTTCTCCATTCTTCAAATTAATTAATTTTGTTTTATATCGCAGAAAGGGAAATAAACCTCGTATTTTTCAGATAAATTGCAGTACTTAGCAGTTCCTTCCCTTAGATAAGCTTTGTTCTTAAAAAGTATTTCTTGTTCTTTCTAATTGTTTTTTGTAGAGTGTAAGTGAAAGTGAAATTTAGTGCACCCTTTATTATTCCATTGACAAAAAATTTAGATCTAGACTTAGAAAACAACGGGCACAATTTTCATGAACATTTATTTATTGTACTCTTGGATAATTAATAATTAATTTGATTGTCATCGACACTGAATAGTTGTGCAAAGTTTCAACTTGATACAGGAGGCGTGGTGGCTGACATTAGTTGGGGAAAAATAACGATCCTTGTGCTGGCCATATGACACCCTCGTAAACCGTAGGCCATAGAAACAGCAGACCTTTCCATCATCTGCCTTATAAGACCACAAGGTCTAAAAGGGGAACTTTACTTTTTTTGTTTTTCTACAACTAGATACGAGAATGAGAAGTGGAAGAAATTACGTAGAACATTTTGACTAGTAAGACGAAGTAACTTGATAAAAACTCAGATATAATCCAATCAAAATATCTAGACTTAGTAAACAAAAATACCCAACTAAAGTAATAATCCAATCAAAATATCTAGACATAGTAAACAAAAATATCTAACTAAGGTAACTGTATTTTGCCGATGTTGTTTTTTCCTCATACCAAGCCATGTGTTCGAAAGGTAAACATTCTAAGTTGCAACTCTTTGGGCGTGTTCCTGTGCTGCTGCGTGTTCCAGGTCTATAAATAACACACACACACACACACACACGCAGCTGGTCGCACATGCTCAACCGATTCCAAGAGTTTGGGCTCCATGACTAAGACTGAGGATTTTTTTTTTACCCGACGTTTTGTAACTGATATGGAAATTTAATAATGTCTAGGACGCCTCAGAGACTTAACTGAACTTAAAATGTACTGCGTGTAGGGCAACGGTCCTCAACCTCTTTAGTTTCGCGAAACCTTTATACCGTTACCGCACAAATAGGCGACCCCCCCCCCCCCCCCCACTTTCCCCGATTGTCAAATATTGTTTTTGCTAATGTTATAAAACGTAACCATGATGTAATTATCCGATATGAATTGCTAAGGCTGCATGTTTAATCACGAAACAGTAAATATGTCTGATCAGAAATAAAAACAAATATATAAAATTGTATCTTTATTATCTGCATTTATTTACTTTTGTATCATCTTTTAGACTTATGTGCTAATTGGAAAGCATTAGTAAAAGCTTTCCTTTCCAATGTCTTCTGTTTCTTCGGCCCTCGGTTAATGAGCATGGTGTCATGTAGCCAGCACAAGGACCAACAGTCTTTACTTTCCCCAACTAAAGTCAGGCACCCCTAAGATTTGGGGAGAATCAGGGGCGCCCTAAAATTTCTGAAATTCAAAATCCCAGTCTTCATCGAGATTCGAACTCAGGACCGCAGGTTTGGAAGCCAAGCGCTTAACCATTAATACTCCGCGCCCCCGGACCGTTTGAAAACATTACGGCGCATGGTAAACAGAGAAGGCAACAGCATCAAGTCTACTTCTGTATTTTACAAGTTGGAAAATTCTGTTTCGCAAAGATATGTTGCTGGATATGGAACTCAGTTAAGATGACAAGATGTCAAACAGGGGGCATTGTCTGTATTTCACTTTCACCATTATAAACTATGCTTTCTAATTACGAACTGTGCAAATTCATCGCAAATATAAAAAGAACACAAATGTTTTAGAAATTTGTCTCTCGACAGCAATCTCACTTCAGTATGAAATAGCAAAATAGTGTTGGACTCATCAAACTCATTGCAAAGTTTTGAAAACAGACCAACCTGCAAGCGAGCTAGGAGCAGCATCTTATCAGACAATACAAATTTTTTACAAGAGATTTTCATTTTTTTTTTCAGAACTGAACAACTTTTGTCAAATACATCACGTGCTGTAGTATTCTTTTCAATAAGTTTGCAAAAGAGAAACTCGTCTTTAAAATTGTTATCCTCAATTCACACTGTCTGTTTTTCTGTCTATCTGTCTGGTCCAAAGTTTGAACATGGTTTTTCTCCCATTTCCCCATTATTGAATCAAGTTGAAACTTCGCAGTTATTCAGTGTACCTAACATTAGTAAAAACATATTTTTAAAGTTGGGGGGTCGCCGCTTAGTCGACAATTGTAAAAAGGGGTCGCAGAACTAAAAAAGGCTGAGAACCGCTGGACTACAGCATTTAAAATAGTAGAGGACAAGACAAAGTGTTCCACATCAATATGCTGAAGCAGTATGTGCCTAGACTGTTTACCCTGTCAACAAATTTGTGTGTCTTTTTATGTAAAATATTTTTAACACTTTTGTCAGAGGATAATTTTTTTTTTATTAGTACACTAGCCAGATATTACCCGCGTTTCATTGATAATTGATATAGTAACTGATACAGTGTATTAGGAACAATTTTTAAAAAATAATGTTATAAAGCAAATGCGTGAATATTAAAATATTATGAATGAAGCTAAAAAATAGCTAATCGACCTAATTAAGGCTTGTAAGGTTTCTGTTCAGCGCATGCGTGACTTTTCTAATTTAATAAGCGCGCGACATCGATCTATTGGGTTAAGTCACAGCTATAGCGAACGAATGTCTGAAAAATGCTTAAGAAAAACAAATTTGAAGGTTAATTTGATTAAAATATCAATTGAATGGACTATATTTAGTATGTTCATGTGTTAAAGCATGGAAATATCTTTGCGAAGAGTAGGTCTATCATCTCAGACTTCAATTAGATGTACTAGATCTAGGGTTCGAGAGATTTTAAGTAACCTTTCGGTCCCACGATGAATGCGATATAAAGGACGTCAGTACGTCTAAATTCGCAGATATAAGGAACGAGTTTATGCGAAAATGCTTTTGAAACACAAATTTGAAGCTTATTTTTATTCAATATTTGTCACATACCAGTTTTAGAACCCCTGTAACATTTGGTGACTAGTAGTCATTTGACAATTCCTTGCAGTTAGCACGAGATTTGGCTTGGTCGGTTACTGACCACGAGGTGGACACATCACTTGATCTTGGACTCTTGTAGAGAGAGGAGCATTATAATCTCCTCGTATTTAATGTATAAGTAGTATTAGTAAAGTAATTATAAATGTGTACTCAGAATATATTTTATCGGATTAATTAAGTGAGAAACTGGATGTATAATTTGTGATGGCTGAAGTCGTCAATATCTTTTGTGAACTATTTCGTATATTTCATGTAAATAAAAACCATGTCTGCTACCAGTATTCTGTTGTCACAGATTAATAATAAATTACCGTAGACGTTACTAATTAATAATGATAATAACGAGACTGTCTTTATCAAGGTAGACATATATAACTAACTTTTTATTTCCGCCCGATCCTTTGCTTTCGCACAAACAATGACGTAATATCATATAATATTAGCACATCCTTCCTTTTGAAGCTATTATCACATTCTTCCTTTTAAAGTTCTTAAGACTTATATTTACAAGGAATTTTGACAACTCGACCACTTCTGGTTGTCTTGACCGGCACAAGTTCTCTAGATGTTGGTTTATAATTGTCTGTTTCGTTTGTTCTAACAGTTTGCTGTTCATTGTCGTCGTCGGTATCATAGTATCCAGAGATGTCTTCTTCGTAGCTCTTGTCTAAAAATCGTAGATTTCGTCTGTATGTTTTTCCATCATTTGTCTTTATGATGTAAGATTTGGGTGATGGATGTTTCTTAATGACGACTGCTCTCTGCCATGTTTGTCCTAGACGAACTCTCACCTTCTCCCCGACAGAGTAATCTTTAGGTAACCTTGCTTTTGCATCGTATTTCACTTTGCTTTTTATCTGTCTTTCGTTGAGTAATGTTTCTACATTTTCAGCTACCGATGGTTTCAATAGTTTGGGATCAATTGGAATGATGTTCCTGAGTCTTCTACTCATCAGCAGTTGTGATGGCGAAGAAAGCAGTCCGCTTATCGGAGTATTTCTATATTCGAGCATATCTGCTTTACGATACAAACATACACCTCACTTTGTCCATTTGATTGAGGGTACTTGGGACTTGTTGTTGTTATCTTGAAACCCCATTCAGAAGCAAACTCAATATTGATAGCTATTGAATGGCATATTGTCGCTCACTATTTCTTCTGGTATGCCATGTCTAGCAACAATACCTTTCAGTGCCCTGATAACACATTCTGCTGTTTTGTTCTCCAGTCGTTTTATTTCAGGATATTTAGAGAAATAGTCCACAACTAGCAAATAGTCATTGTTTCGCCATTCAAACAAATCTGTCGCAACCTTTTTCCATGGTCTGTCTGGTACAACATGAGGTAGCAATTTTTCCTTCACATTATTTCTTTTGAACGTTGCACATGTTGCGCATTTCATTATTGTCGAAAAAATGTCTTTGGACAATCCTGGCCAAAACACACTCTGTTTTGCCTTCAATCTGGTTTTCTCAAGACCAAAATGACCTGTGTGCAACTTGTCGAGAATTTCATTTCTAATACTTTCTCATAATTCTGTTCTCATAAAACAATATTCCATTCTCTTCATGAATACTGTCTTTAAATGACCAATACACTTTCACTGTTTCATGAACTTGAGTTTTTATCTTTGGCCAACCTTCTCTGACATAACTAATTACAAGTTTCAATTTAGCATCAGATTAAGTTTTCCTTCTAATCTCTATAATCTTCTGATCGCTTCCCGGAAACTGTGCTGTTGCGCTATGAATTCTCATAACAATGTCATCATTTGAATTTGATTGTTCTTGACCATTGATGTACGCACGCGATAACGTATCAGCTATTTGCATTTTTTGAACCTGGAGTGTAAGTTACTGTTAATTGATATCTCCACAGTCTTAACATTATCAACTGAAGTCTTGGTGAAATCTTGTGTAAAGGCCTCGTCACAATAGTTTGCAAAGGTTTGTGATCTGATTGTACAGTCACAGTTCTTCCGAAAATATAATGGTGAAAATGTTCAGCTGCAAACACTATAGCTAACATTTCCTTTTCTATCTGTGCATATCTGTTTCTGTCAATGATCTTGACGTATACGCAACTGGTTTGTCTTCTTGCATTAAACATGCTCCCAACCCTTTAGAAGAAGCGTCACACTGAATAGTAACTGGCTTTTCATGGTTAATAAATTGCAGAACTGGAGCTTCACTAAGTGTTTTCTTTATTAGTTGGAAAGAATTTTCTCGCTCTGCATTCCACTGCCACAATACATCTTTCTTTAGCAATTCATGCAATGGACTGGTAATTGTTGACATGTTTGGAATGAAACTTGACAGAAAGTTCAACATCCCTATCAGTATTTGAATTCCTGTTCGATCTGTTGGTGCTGGCATCTCCATTATTGCTTTGATTTTAGCTGGAACTGGACGAATACCATCTGCTCCAATTTGTCTTCCGAGATAACTAACACCAGAAAGTTTATATTGTATCTTGTTCTTGTTGAACTTTACATTGTTCTTTCTAGCTCTCTCCAGAACATTTTCTAAAATTTGATCATGTTCTTTTTTATCTTTCGCTGCAATCAGCATGTCATCTGACATGATATGTACACCTGGGATGTATCCGAATACTTGATAAGCACGTTTCTGTAATACTTCACTAGCTGAGGATATACCAAAAGGCATTCTCAAGAATCTGTATCTTCCAAACGGAGTATTGAATGTACATAAATAAGAGCTTGGTTCATCCAACTCCATTTGCCAATATGCATCCTTTTGATCAAGTATACTAAACACTTTTGCTGCTCCCAGTGAACTATTGATTTGATCAAATGTTGCTATAGTGAAATGTTCTCTCATTATATATTTGTTCAGTTCTCGGGGATCTAAACACAACCTCAAAGAATTATCTTTCTTCTTTGCTATAACCAAGTTATGAACCCTTTCTGTTGGTTCATCAACTTCTGCGATCACTCCATCTTGTTGCATTTGTGTGAGTTTTCTTTTCAATTCTTCATAGAGTATGGTGCAACTCTGCGCGCACATTGAATAACTGGTTTTGCATCTGACGTCAGTTTAATGTGATACTTCATTTTGTATATTACCGAGTCCTTCGAATACTTGCTTATATTTTTTCATCAACACTTGTGGAACTTCATTTTGTTGCTTAACATCGTGTACTTCGACATTTCTCTTCGCCTCAATTAGTTTTAAAGCAATAGATGTCTTCAGACCTAGTATAGGATTTATAATTTTCTTGATCACGTACAGATCATCTTTAACTTCTACATCGCCGACTTTAAATGTGACCGATGCAACTCCCTTCAGTTATAATGCTTCATCCCCCAATGCTCGTTGGGTAGTATTTGAATTCTTTAACTTACTATCTGTTTCTAAAGTGTTCCACGTTGACTCTGATATCACATTAGCTTGTGCTCTTGTGTCAATCTTGATTTTGACTATTTTTCCCATAATATTGACATCAACCATCCAAACTTTGACATTGTTGCCAGTACCAATTGCCTCAAACCACAACTCATTTACTTGGCTTGCTTGACTTTCATCTTCCAATAAATCAACAGCCTTGAAGTGTTTCGAACGACATTTTGCAGTGAAATGATTTCTCTTTTTACATTTTCAGCATGTCTGTCCGAATGCTGGGCAACTGTATTTTCCATGAGATCCACCACAAGATCTGCAATCTCTATTGATACTTGTTACATGATTCTTTGCCATTTTTCCCTTTGAGGTTTTGACTGGCTTTCTATCTTCTGTCTTCTTTAATTTATAAGCAGCATCTACATGTAGTCCTTTCATATCTATTATTTGGTTCTGGGTATGCTCGTCAGCACGAATTATGTTTGCTGCTTTCTCTAAAGTTAGGTCTAAGTCTCTCAGAAGTCTCTCTCTCACTCGATCCGACTGTATGCCACATACCAATCGATCTCTGATGAGTTCATCTCGAAGGTTGTCAAACTTGCATTCTTTTGCCAAATTCTTCAAATCAGTATAATACTGTACAAACGTTTCTCCGTCTTTCTGCTTTCTTGAGAAGAATTTAAATCTGTCATACACAGTGTTGGACTTAGGCAAAAAATGATTCTGAAACCCTTCAATTACTTTGTCTACAGTCTCATCTTCACATACTTGAAAAGTATTGTAGATATCTCGAGCGGGTTCACCGATCAGGTGTAACAATAAAGCTTTCTTCACTGGCTCGGGCTTCGTATTCTTTTCAGTGGCGACCATAAACAGTTAAAAACGTTGTCTCCATCTTTTCCATCTTTCAGATAGATTACCGTTTAGTGACAACGGTTTAGGAGGATCGAATAATTCCATTATTCGTACAGATTCTATGTCTAGATCTAGATCTAACAAATGAACTAACGACACCACAAATAAAATGTACTTTTAGCAATTTAGAAACCACTAGATCTATCTAGATCTACTTTAAAGCAATGTGACACTAGATTTGACACCTAATGTAACACCAGATCTGACACAAGATCTGAAACCAAATCTGACACCATGTTCTGTTGTCACAGATTAATAACTAATTACTTATTAATAACGATAATAACGAGACTGTCTTTATCAAGGTAGACATATATAACTAACTTTTTATTTCCGCCCGATCCTTTGCTTTCGCACAAACAATGACGTAATATCATATAATATTAGCACAACCAGTGAGTCTATTAATGATTCTAAATGTTGTGGTCGGAGAGCTCAGTATGTTAGTGTTCTTACGCACCAGCAAATCTAGTGCGTGTGTGAAAGTATTTCGTTAAGAAGACAAAGAACATTATAGTAGTACCAGAAGAGGTATCTACAACACACAGAGGCAGACCAATTCAAGACCGTGCAGGCCTATACCAATATCTAGGCCGTGACAATAATGTAATCAATAGACTATCTTGTTTTTCATGTGTCAAGCAAAAAACTATCTTTGCAAAGTGTAGTTCTTAAAATTAGATCTCGATCCTTTCCATCTTGCCTCATGTAAACATGGCTGTATGACCTAGATCCATGAAATAGTAATACTTTCATACACTTGGGCAACTTTTTTTTAAGGGTTTTAAGCTTGTTTTAGGGCTACTTTACATACGCTACGGTTTCAATTAGTGCCGAAGGAACATTTATGCCAAGTTTTATCAAGATTGGTGAAAGAGTTTTGATTTCTATGGGGGACATACACCCATACACACATCTAAAACTCTAATTCAACTCTAAGATGATAAAACTTCTCTTCGCACAGATAGTTTTATACTTTAACACATGAACATACTAATTATAGTCCATTCATTTCATATTTTGATCAAATAAACATTCAAATTTGGTTTTCTAAAGCATTTTTAATAGACTGCATTCGTTTATATATATATATATATATATATATATATATGTATGTGTGTGTGTGTGTGTATGCTATTCAAATACCAAACAAATAAACATATTTAATCGGTCACTCTTTTTTTTTTATCTAATTCAATGCTTTTCAAACTTTACTCCAGGCATACTTTTTTTTATTTCATGTTTCAAAAAACAAAACAAAAAACAAACACTTTTATGTCCCTTTGTTTGAAATTCAATCTATATTTAATTAGGTTATTGTGTACTTAGGATAACATTCTTTGCAGTCCATTTTTCATTGTTAATTGACGTCTTCTAGCTTGTTATATAATTTTTTTTTTAAATCATTGACATTTTTTGACAAACACGCAGAAGAAATTTCGTAAAATTGTTGTTCTCTGCAAATATTTTAAATAACTACCCACGCGTGAACTTTAGTGTGTTAAAATATAAAATATTGTGATAGTATCTCTTTGTATCTGTTTAGTGTAAAACAAAAAAATCACAAATCTTGAACAGACAATATTGATCACGGAAATTATGACGTTAGTAAAACAATTGATTTGTTCCAGAGCTGGGAAAAGAGTTTTAGTGTTTTGACGACTATTGAACATTTGAATCATTCGACCATCATTAAACAAGTGGTGAAAATCTGTCACTGAACAGGCGATGTACGTTTGAATCATTCACCCAGAGATGAAAGTATAGAACGACTTTATTTTACTCTTTTTGTAAAATGTTTTTACATATTTTGGATGCTCCTTCAGAGTTGAAGATAGTTACTTCCTAGTCCAAACCTCCCGCAGGACGACGGGGAATGGTAGCGGGCAGGGTTTGAACCCTCGACGGTCGATAAATCTGAACGACAGTTCAGCGCGCAAACCGCACGACCAGGCAGCCATCCTTTGTTGCTCTCTAAGCTAAAAGAACGACACGATAGATGTTTGATTAAAGACATTCACGTCAAACCCTAACTTCGAAGTTTGATTCAACTCACGAAATTTTGTACACAGCTTCCTTGTATTTTATATAAAAAATTGTCAAAGCCATCGGTGTTTCCCTTTAAATTTCAAATACAATGTTTACTTTGTTTTAAAACTGGATGAATACATTTAGTATGTATATAAGTCAAATACATCATTTGATAAGCCGCACTTCCTACTATGGACTTACATTGCAATTTCACGGTATAGTCTTTGATTTAGACTGACATAAACTATCTCTGTAACCTTGTTGTTGTTTTTTTGGGTCACAGTGTTGTCACAGAATCACGAACAGGAGGTAATGCTGTACAACATTTTATCCAACCCTGATCTGCTGTTGTATCAACTGCACAAATAATGGCTTCCAATGAAGTTGAAAACATTGAAGCGTAATCTATAAATAATTGTAACAAGCACATCACAATACTTAGTTAATGCCATTAAGATGATCAAGAGAAAAACAATTTCCTACGGATTATTTGTTATATCTTCCATCGTTTTATTACGGGTATGTATTGTTTTAAAAGCTTCTATATATTTTCTTGGTTTATTTGTATATGTATGGATTGCTTATTTTCAGTATGAAAATGTAAACACATTTTGTAATCTCCTCTTTGTTTATTTACTAATGGGCTTTGTTGCTGAACATAAAAATGATATATGTGTCAGACACGAATAGCACAATTTTTCAGTAAAAGAAATTACAAAAGTCATTTCTCTATAGAGGAAGCTACGAAGGCTATATAACATACAACCACAGACCTATAAATATTACAATAAATATAGGTTTTTGACATCTAGTTACGATTTATTTAGGTAGGTGCTGTTTTACTACATCATACCAAGTATTAGAGTTTAGAGAAACCCAGGCTAGTTTCTTGTGCAACGCTATTAGCTAACACCGCTTATCATCTCTCCATTAGTATATTTAGATCTATAATCAAATTCTAGTCTAGATCTATATATAAAAATCGAATAGATCTAGTAATAGTATTGATTGAGACTAGATTGCCGAGTCTAGCCTATGCTATGCCTATATAGTCCGTTTTTATTAAAATAAAGTCTAGATATTTCTAAAGACTTAAGTTTATTAATTATCAGATTATTAGATATAGACCTAGACATAGGACATAGATCTAATAATACTGTAATACATTTACCATACTCTATACTAATCTACTAGACTAGAGATGTATCTATAGATCTATCTATAATCTAGTCAATCTAGATCTATACAATTTTTATTATAATACTTCTACTTATAATGACTTATTTAATAAGTTAGTACTTAGACTTAGATAGTTATTATAGTTTATTAGTAGATTTACTTTTCACTGCCTAGACCTAATAATAACATTGATAATGATGTCTAATGACTGATTATTTTTATTTATTTTATAGTAATAGGCCTACTAGATCTAGGTCTAGACTCTACTTAAATCTAGTATAAAATAATGACTGTCTAAGACTATAGATTATTGAGACTTTCACATATAGGTGTTGTTAATAATACGGCATGTCGGCTGAAAGTAAGCTGTATACAAAGTATACATATATAAAGTGATTTTAAAAAAAAATAGGTGCCGGTACTCAGTGATAGATTGCCTAACTATCAAATACTAATGAATTAACAATTAACGTTGAATTACAAGAAAAGTAATAATTTTCCCGACATTGAAACCGTCACAAAAATATATGTATATCTCAATCTTCATTCATTTAATTTTATTTTGCGGGTTTATTGCTACTTAATACATTGATACCGGATCGATTCATATAGGGCCTAAGTATACTAGAAGGATCTCGAGCATTGAATACATTTATTTTTTTCTAAGTACAAAGTTTTATGTAAGAGGCAATATATTAGTTGTTTGAAGTTTGTAACTTCTTAAATTCAAGCTAAAAATATCGAAACCTACATTTTTACACTTATTTCTAAACAATTAGAAGAGATGGACCTTGTGTACATTTGCAAAAACACAAACTCTCTTTGTAATCTTAACAGTTAGACTTTCAAAACTATTTTTTTTTAAATAGTGATTATTTTATCTGTATAATTCTATTTATTATTCCTTTTTAGAATTAGGATATAAACAAAAATTTGCCATATGACTTTGTCTAATAGAAAATAAAGAAACTTACGTCTATTTATGCAGTTATTTATAGTTACCTAGTAATATAAAATATATTGAACTAACACGTACATTCATCATAATGCAGCCATGCGATGTTTTGTTTATAAACATAGCATTATTTAGGACCAATATTTTACAAAGGCTGCTTGGAGAAATCAGGTATACCCATTAGGAGAAAACACGACCCTTTTACTCAAGAAAAATTTAAGAAACTAGAACAGACACAAAATATACAGTGACATTCATAACAAACTAATATTCAAAATTGATTAGAGTAACACCTTTTTAACTAATCATTTAAAGTTTAAAATCACTACAATTTTTTCCCACAATTATTTGTGTATGAAATTGTGTATCGGAAAATGCCGGGAACTTGAAATAAGCTAGTCCTAAAAAAACAACACAGATCTTGGGTAAAGTACTCATTAAATAAAGTACTGGAAATGTTTAGTTTCTCGCGCTAATTTCAGGTCTTTTCTTTTTATAGCCTCTATCGGTTATTGGCTTGTAACTCCAAACAGCTAGTACAACTAAACCGATGTAGGCGTTTTATATTTGTTAAATAAATAAACTTTAAATAACTTGAACAATCTTCTTTGTGAAGAAAAACTCAATATAACTGTTATTATTCATGATTTAACTTGAGATAAGATATAGATTTAATAGTAATGAAATAAACTGAGAAATTAAACAAAAATCCAGCTCACAACAAAAAAGAAGTCTTAAGATCATCTAACATTTGCACTAGGTATGTTAATTTCATCATTATCACTGCATAACCAGCAATCAATCGCTTCACCTCTTCTCACCACCGCTGAGGAAACACACACACTCCATAACACCCCTTGTTGTCTGGACGTTGCGTCCTCCCCCGCCTCATTAGAGGAACTTGCGCCCCCCTCCCCCAGTGAAAATGTTTTAAAATCTACTTTTTAATTACAGGTTGGGCTATTCGACTGAAAACAAATATTACAAACAACTAGCGTGATCCCGAGCACGCTGCTCTATTTTTTTTTTATCTAGTTTTCAAAATAGTTTCTATTTCTTATGTACGAATATTGTTTATATTTTCAAAGGATAATGGAATAATAGGAATTTATATAAAATATTTTTAAGTAATTTTTTTAAAATTTAACTAAATAAAAAAAAAAAAAGTAAACTTGGAATAAGATTTGGCCACCCCCTAAAGTCGGCCGCCTGAGTGCAGTGCATACATTGCACATTAGTAGCGGCGGCCCTGGGTGTTTCATAAAAATTTTAGGTACCGGTACTCAAACTGTTTGGTTTAGGTGTTTCATCCAAATCTTAAAAGCAATTACAGTTTCTTGCGGTGTTATAGAGCAATAAGAACCATTATCCATTCACAGTATCTAAAGTAAAAGTAAAGTTCCCCTTTCAGGCTTTGTGATCTATAGGACAGATGACGTAAAGGCTATCTGATTGTGTGGCCTACGGTTAACGAGGGTGTCAGGTGGCCAGCACAGCAACCGACTTTACTTTTCCCCATTAGAGCTGGATGGACTCAGAGGCACTCAAAGATCCCGAATTAAAAATCCCAGTCTTCACCAAGATTCGAACCCCGGACCGCTCAGCCACCGTGCCTCCACAATATCTAAAACGTTGCTGTTAGTCTTCATAAAACCCTTGCAACTTGAAGCGTTATTATTATTATTATTGCTTTTATATAGCGCTACTTTCATGCTTATAGCATGCTCAGAGCGCTTTTGGTCCAATCTCATTTGTGAACCAGTGGGGGGGAGAGGGTATCTAGGAGTTGGTTTTCGGTACTGCCTTTAGGCGCTCACTAAACACAGCTCTGCCCTAGTCGGGTGTCGAACCTCGAGCCCCCTTCTAGGTAGCCAAGCCAGGCCAGATTGGTAATTGCAAATCCATTTACTTCTCGCGCGCTGATATTCTCTTTAATTAAGTAACAAATGTGTTGGTAATTTCAGCTGACGCCTGTTAATTCAACAATAGGCAAGCCCTTTTAAAAGAATACCGTAAATACAAAAGTTGCCTTAATTTACCCAACTTATTCTGAGTCGCTGTCTATTACATTTTATTCTATTCTGATTGTCTTATTGTTTGTCTCTCAGTCTGTCTCTCTCTCTCTCTCTCTCTCTGTCTTTTTCTTTTTCTCTGTCACTCTCTTTGTCTCTCTAACTGACTCTTTCATCTTTTTTTCTCTCTCTGTCTTTCTCTCCTACTGTTTCTCACTCACTCTCTCTCTCTTTGTCTGTCGCTCTCTCTGTCTCTCACTATCTCTAAACTGTCTCTTTCCCTTTCTCTCATTCTGTCTCTCTCACTTTCACTCTCTCTTACTCTGTGTGTCTCCTTACTCTATGTCTCTCTCTCTCTCTCTCTCTGTCACTCACTCTGTCTTTCTATATTTCTCTCACTGTATCTTTCCCTCTCTCTTTTTCTCTTTATATGTCGCTCTCTCTCTCTCTCTTTCCCTTCCTCTTTCTGTCGTTTTCTTTTTCTTTATCTTTCTCTCTCTCTCACTGTCTCTCTCTCTTTCCCTTTCTCTGTCTTTTTCTCTCTCTGTCTCTTTCTCTCTATCTCTGTCTTTCGCTCTCTCTATCTCTCTCAGTGTCTCTTTTCCTTTCTCTCTCTCTGTCTTTTTCTCTTTGTCTCTGTCGCTCTCTAGTAATGTTCAATTACTACTAAGAGTATTTGTTGATTATTCCCTTTACTAAATTCCCTTTGGTATTTAATTTCTCCAGTATGCCTATAAGTTCACGCACAACGAGATCACAAGGTCACAGGAAGTGTCACACAATCAGCACCAGACAAGCAGGTCACGTGAGATATCTCTTCCATTTAATCTGTTCAAAACATCTATCTGATCAGCACTTGAACCGTTCAATGGAAACCATTGTTGTTGTTTTTTCAATTATGATCATTATACGTCTGTTAAATATGGCCTACAGTATAATGGTCAACTCCAGAAAATTGTGGCCATATTTTTTTTTTGAAACGTATAAATGAGAGCAGAAAAAAATTGATAACTTTTTCAGAAATCATTCCAACTTCTTTTCATAATTCTATATTTCATCAAGATCTACTTCAGACGCTAGAGTTAAATGACTAATGTGCCTACTATTCTGTATTTCCAAACACTAGGTTTGGTGACTCAACATCCACGCCTAGCCGGTGATACTAGAATTGGTGAAAAAAAGGGAGAAAATCCTCTTTAAGTGTGTAATTTTAAATTCTAGAATAAAAAAAATGTACATGCTAAAAAGGGAGATATGCCTTTAAAATAGAATTCAATTTTAAAAATAAATTCACAGAAATAACCTGAAATCCAACTTTAAACATATGGAACCACCTCGTACATGTCCACTATTTTCATAATCTAGAAAGTCGCTGAAATATCAGTCAAATAAAATCAAATTAGATTTTCATGTCTATTTACTGCCCATGAATGATTGGGTGTTCTTAGTAGAGACTAGAATCTTATATAATCAAATGAGAAAAAAACAACTTATTAAAACGCTATCTAAACTTACCGTGTTTGTATCCCCGTAGGCAAAGGTGCTATACATTTTCTTTTCTTATATCATTTTTTTTTCTGTTTTAAAAGAGGTAAAATTTAAATCAGTAATGTTGATAAATGTTATTTGGTTGTGTAATTGCAGAGAAGATTCTGGAGCAGGGAGTGCGAGGATTTTTCAGCAACATCAACCAATCAATCCTGAAAACCTATCCCCCTTGAACAACGTTATACAAAGTTCAGATCTCCAAATGAATACGTCTCACCAACCAGCAGCATTCAACAACAGCAGTTTAGATTCCGCGGCATCCAATTTGTATGGACCTTTCCTGAATACAAGTCGGCTGATCCAAGCATTGGTAGAGTCACTGAAGTCAAAGCTCGCTGTTTCCGATCCAAAAGTTGTAGTCAAGAATATCGAAAACAAGTGTCAAGCCATGAGGATCGAATACAACGACTCGTGCAACGATGCAGAAAGAATCTGTCCTCAGAAAGTTTTACCGGAAAATCTGAAGGCCAGAATCGAACAGCTGGTTTTAAGAGACTCTCTGCAGATTTCAGAAGAGTATCGCAACGCCATCAGAAATATGACTGATGAAATATCCGGTTATCATGATATCATCATTGTGGGTGGCCTGTCTTCTAACCATTACAGGGAGGCACAGGTACACGGTCGCTATTTTGGTTGGTAGTGTTCACGTGTGTGTGTTTGCATGCGTTTGTGCGTGACTCCAGGGATGAATTTAAAAAATGGTTTTAATCAGTGGCGTACCTAAGGGGGGGGGGGGGGGTGGACGGGGGAATTTTAAGATCCCCCCGGATCTAGGCCTATCAGTACGTTGACTTAGTTGACATTTTTAAAATATTTTTTCCCACAGAGATCAAAGTTGTTTTTTTGAAGTTAGTTTTACATTTTAAACTTTGTTGCCACGAATAAAACTGCATGATATACAGCGAATTCCAGGTATCTTGTTACCTTTACTAATAATAGAATAGTATTTTATGGCTACACTAATTAACCTTGAAGCAAAATTTACAGAATCGAGTATAACAGATCCAAAAGTTATTCTTAATAATGATAGAATAGTCCATTATTCGGGTTTGGCGTCTATAATTTCAGAATTAAACTTCACACTCGAGTTATTACCCCTCTATTCATCTTTCCTCAATCCAATGGAAACTCTATTTTTATTTCCATCTAATCCTTTTGCTTGCGCAGAAAACATAAACAACCAACAATGACGTAATTCCATATAATATTAGCACAGAATCTTCCTCATGTAGTGAGAAATTAAGAATTTTTTGCCTATCTTGAATTCTGGTCAAAGCTCCTGCTCCCAATTAATATAGTTCAGAAGAAACTCCAAAAGTCTGGACAGCATATACGGGAAGCTGCTGAAGAAATTAGTACCCTTTCATGCTTTCTGCAAAATGATGAGAAATTGACAAAAACCCAATCCATCGAAAAAGCAAAAGAAGGTAGTGAATACTATGGATTCCCTGTAATCAAAACAACCAGAAGAAAGAAAAGACTTGATGGGAAGTTGAGTTCTAATGTAGGACTGTCAATAGAACTGCAGTTCAAACGTGTTGCGATAGAAGTGCTGGACAGATTTCATATGGAGATGAAGGGCAGATTCCAAAGGCTGGAAAGAAAATGAATACCTTTGGGTTTCTTCTTGAACCAAGACACCTGTTTAATGAAGACACGCTTATGACAAACTGTGCTACTTTTCCTGTTTGTATGATGAAATAAATGACAAATCGCTTTTTCAATGATGTCATTGATGCACGAGCACTTTTCATCAACAAACCAGTAATACAATCACCAATAGACATATTGAGGAAACAGGCTTCATATGGTAATTACGTGTGCTCCAACCTTGCAACCTCCTCCGAATACTGCGAACTCAGGCCACTTCCATTACATCATGTGAGAGATCATTCTCAAAGCGCAAGTTCATCAAAAACTATCTCAGGAGCACAATGACGCAAGAAAGGCTTATCATGACTTTAATGTCAGTGAAGTCACAAATACTAGAAGATACCAATGTAAATGATGTTATAGATCTCTCTGCTGCACATAATGCACGACGTGAAGCGATATCAATTGAGATTTGTCACTTGTGCATTATTTAACTAATAAACATTTGTATTATTCATTGAAAGAGTCTTAATGATTATTTTTTGTTAAGTTTACTGATATACTGAACCAATTTGATTTTGGGCTTATATATTTTTGCGTACATAATCTCATGTCATGTGTCGAATGTCTAAATGCAAGGGGCCCCCAAAGAGGTCAACCCCCCCTCGAGTCCCCAAATCCCTAGTTACTCCCCTGGTTTTAATTGTGAGAATTTAATGTCTATTTTTAATTCACGCAAGGGAAAGAATTCATGAAATGTTGCTCAGCACAAAGAATCAATTCACCGAGAAACCGTCCAAAGAAGA
Organism: Biomphalaria pfeifferi; assembly: GCA_030265305.1. Lineage (NCBI taxonomy): Eukaryota > Metazoa > Mollusca > Gastropoda > Planorbidae > Biomphalaria > Biomphalaria pfeifferi. The sequence goes on from JASAOG010000006.1 coordinate 1,765,086, forward strand.
TGTCACCTCAAACTGACCTTATTACCTCAACAACTCAATGTGCTAACTACTTTGTGTGTGTGTTAAAAGAGAGAGAGAAAGAAAACATGTGTGCCCGAGTGTTATGTTTGTGTGTGTGAGTAGAGAGAAAGAAAACATGTGTGCCCGAGTGTAGAAAGAAAGGAAAAACGTGTTGGCCCGAGTCTTGTGTGTATGTGTGAGCCTGATGAGTACATGCAAGCGTGTGTGCTAAAGGTGTAAATGATCCTTATTGACTAGGTTTTTCTATTGTACTTTTACTTTTCATTTGTGTCGTTGACTATAAATAGAATACAGCTTTTGGGATAGCGTTTATCGCGTCCATTAAAGCGGATAATAAGCTAATCAATCAATTTCGATGACTTTGACTAATTAACCCTCGCCCTGCAATGTGCCATCTGAGATGTTCTCCTATTGAAAAATCAGAGCAGGAAGGACTAGTCCTCCCGTAGTGCTCTGGCAAGAAACTTAGCCGTCCGGCGTAGTGCCTCATAGCTACCATACAAGTCGAGTGACTGCACAGACAGCCCCCCCCCCCCTTAGCTCGCGGAGCTGAGGACACTCGTACAAGACATGCGACACTGTTTCGACGCTCTCTTCACAGTGACGGCATCGGGAGTCAAAGTTTGTGCGGAACCGGGCAAAGTATGCCCCAATAGGACAGTGATCCGTTCTGCACTGCGCAATAATTGACTGCTCTGACTTCCTCAGTCGCCACCATGGATCGTCGCGATCTGGGTGACGCATGCGCTGCCAGACACCACGTGCTCTGTCGGATTCCTCCCAGGACTTTAACCACTTCTCATGAATGAGTGCTCGGATTTGTCCCGTTGCTTGTAAGAACGTGCTTGGTGCTTCGAGGTGTGTGGCTGCCAAAGCACCCTCCCTTGCGAGGGCGTCTGCCGTTTCATTGCCCCTCACGCTGCAATGTGAAGGCGCCCACTGCATGAAAACGACAGCTCCAATAGCTTGGCGAATGTTATCTGCGGCGCCGATTGCCTCTTCTATTACGGGCGACCCTCCCCCGCCGCTACCCATAGCTTGGAGACTGGAGCGAGAGTCGGTGACCAGCACACCGTAGTGGCGCTAGTCTCGCGTTGGAGCATTCGTTCCCTAATGGCCTCGAACGCCCGAGTTATCCCTGTGAGTTCGGCATCCATGGAGCATGCGGCGTAGCGTAGCCGCATGGACCTGAGAGCCTATCTGGTTCAGTCCGGTCGGGGTAGGCTATAAGGGCCCCATACCCCGATCTATCGGGGTCCCTCAATACCGACCCATCGGTATAGCATAAAATGGCATCTGATGGGTAAGATTTTATGGTTATGGATACCAAGTTTTGAAGAATGGCAGGTGTTAATTGCCTCTTGGTGGCTCCCTCTTGCCCTATCAGGGACAGGTTTATTTGTGGGGCCGGCTATCTCCTCCACGGAGGGCACGTACTAATTCTCCTAATAGGTATTCTATCAGTGGAGAGCCCAGCTGTTTTAGACAAATTGGCCGCTATGTGGAGGAACCATCGCATTTTGATGCGGTTCCTCTCTCTCCACTGTCGCACTAATATAGAGGTGGGTAGCCTAGAGTAGCCCCTTTTGTAGCGCTCGTGGGCCGTAAGTACTGCCCTCTCCCTCCTAAGATGTAAGGGTGCCACGTTAGTAAAAATTTCTGCAGCGTTTGTTGGGCTTGTCCGAAAAAAGCCACTAATGAACCGTAGGGCCAGTGCTTGTTCTCGGTCGAGTGTTTCGAGGGCAGTTTTACTAGCGTATACTTGAACTGTATAGCTGTATTCAATCTGTGATCTGACTGACCCTAAGTACAATGTGCATAGCATGTCAGCTTTGGCACCCCACTTTGTGCTGGCCAGCTTTCTTAATAACGCTAACTTCTCCGAGGCTTTTCTTTCAACTTCCTGGACGTGCTGGAGCATTGTCAGCTTTCTATCCAGGGTCACCCCTAGATATTTTGGCGTGTTTTCACGTTGGAGTCGCAGCCCATCGAGTTGAAGCTCGAATGGAGCCTTAAGAATGTCGATCCCTTGGCTGAACAGGGACCAGGTTGTTTTGGCAATGTTTATTAAAATCTGCCATTAGTCGCAATACCATCATTACATTATGTAACTTACTTACTCATACGTGCCTGCCTTTGTGTTTCAAATACTCGATTGAAAATAAACCTGGATAATGTCACCACAATACATTGATAGACAATGCCCATTATGTAAACACCTAATTTGTAGTCATTGACCCCAGACAGACTGAGGCTTTGTCTGCGGCGTGACTATGGTGTGTCTTACTGTTAGGTCTGCATGACGTGTGGTGAGTAATTCTGTTAGGTCTGATTGACTATGGTGTGTCTTACTGTTAGGTCTGCGTGCCTGTGGTGAGTCTTACTGTTAGGTTTGTGTGTACATAAAAAAAACTCTTTTTGAAACTACGTACTCTAAACCGGGGGGACAAATACTACCCTCAGGAAGGCGTCTGGCAGAGCGTTTTATGCAACCCGAGGAGACATACAGGTATTGGGCATACATATATTGAGCAATAATGCTATTCGAATATACTAATAATAAGGCTTGTTTTCGAGTTTGAAGATTAGTAGGAATGCAGTATTTCCCGTGGATGCGCAGCCCCAGCTGTGATCTACCTATTTTGCACACCCGGGGCAAGCATAACCATTTTCCGGAGGTGGTCGAATTAGATTTTCTTTTCGCCGTCTGGGTCTGTCCTCGGCAGCGGATTTTCTTTTGGTCTCAAATATGCATCCCGAGGCCTTTGTGAGTGACCTCCAGCTGTTTTGTTCTAAAGCCGCACGCAACCATGTGCTCTCTTCTAAGTCAGCTAAGGCAAGTTGGTGCATAAGCTAATCTTTGATGCTTTTCCGTGGGGAGCTTCTGTTACGTCGACCACCTTTTAGCTCACAAGAAAAAACTGCCTTTGGCATACGTTCGTCTCCCATACAGGATAGGTGCCCTGCCCAGAATAACTGTCGGACCATAAAAAGTTCCTCTATACTGTTCCTCCCTCCCAGTTTTCGCAAGGACATCGGTGTTTATCGTGCGGTCTTGCCATCGTATGTACATGTTGGAGCTCAAGCAAGACAGTGTTAAGAGTTGGATGGTGACAGTTTATAGAGGTGGATGATGGCAGTGTTTAGAGGTGGATGGTGACAGCGTAGAGGTGGATGGTGATAATGTTTAGATGTGGATGGTGACTGACAGTGTATAGAGGTGGATGGTGACAGTGTTTAGAGGTGGATGGTGACAGTGTATAGAGGTGGATGGTGAAAGTGTATAGAAGTGGATGGTGACAGTGTATAGAGGTGGATGGTGGCAGTGCTTAGAGTTGGATGGTGGCAATGTTTAGAGTTTCATGGTGGCAGTGTTTAGAGGTGGTAGTTGGCAGTGTTTAGATGTGCATGGTAGCAGTGTTTAGAGGTAAAGGATGACAGTGTTTAGATGTGGATGGTGACAGTGTAGAGGTGGACGGTGGTAGTGCTTAAAGGTGGGTGGTGAAAGTGTTTAGAGTCGGATGGTGGCAGTGTTTAGAGGTGGATGGTGGCAGTGCTTAGATGTGGATGGAGGCAGTGTTTACAGGTGGATGGTAACAATGTTTAGAGGTGGATAGTGAGGGTTAGGGTTAGGGTTTAGATTGGATGGTGGCAGTGTTTACAGTTGGATGGTTGCAATGTTTAGAGTTTCATGGTGACATTGCTTAGAGTTAGATGGTGATAATGTTTTTTGGAATAATGACGCTCTCGTAGGCGCCGATTCCCTACTGGACTTCATTGAAGGTGAAGTGTTTAGAGTTAGATAGTGGCAGTTTTTAGAGGTGGATGGTGGCAGTGTTTAGATGTAGATGGTGGCAGGGATTAGATTGGATAGTGTCAATGTTTAGAAGTGGTGGATGGTGGCAGGGATTAGATTGGATGATGGCAATGTTTAGAGGTGGTGGATGGTGGCAGGGATTACATTGGATGGTGGCAATGTTTAGAGGTAGTGGATGGTGGCAGGGATTACATTGGATGGTGGCAGGGGTTAAAGGTGATAGGAGCCTGATGTTTGAGTTGGCAATAGTTGGTGTTTTAACGTTGTGAATGAGGACTATTTCAATCTTAAGTTCCTAAAATGACATAGTGCTATGAAATCTTTAGTCCAGGCTTGACAGAGATGTGCTTCTTATCTTATAAATCACAGACGTTCCTTCATTAAACAGATAATTACGTTCTACTTAATTGTTCATTTGGTCGTGTATGTTCATTAAAGACTCTGCTCAGTCATTATTTTCCCCACCAGATTCAAACAACACGTTGATGTACGGTAAAACATCTACTCTTCAGGAAGCAAACAATGAGCTGTTTCAAAATAAAATTAACTTTAAAAGGTCGTAATTTTCTGTCTCAGAACTCGTCATACATTGAAGGGAGATTACTGAGACAAAAGAAAATGTTTCTTGATTTATACAAAGTAGACTCAACACCAAATGTATATGTTTACTGTCCTCATTGAGACCTCTTCAATAAATACACAAGTAGGTAGGTTTTGGTCGTGGCTGTATTATGTCTATTACAATCATGGTATCACCCACTGGCGACAACCCCCTCCCCTGTACACGGCCGACCCCTATCCCCTATGGGGGATGAGAAGAGCCCATTTTAGTGGAAATCACACAATTTGTATACGATCTCTTTACTTAATATGTATTTTATATTTTAACCAATTTTTGGATTATGCCACCCCCCCCCCCTCTAGTATGTTGGACGATTTTGGTGGGGAGGGCGATTGTATCAAACCCGCCCCCCTCCCGACCCTAACCAATCGAGTGGGGAGGGCGGTCTAATGTTTTTTGTATAAATCACAGTTTGATAACAAAATTAGTTATATATTTATATGTTACGCATTGATATTGTAACCAATTTTCAAATTACGTCGTACCTCTTTTGGTTTGTAGGCCGATTGGATGGGGCGGGAGGTGGCTGTAGTTTACTAATGGGAGCATATCATGTTACATCTCGAATTCATGCATAAATCTCTATTGTAGAGCACTGTGTGTGTACTTTACATTTTGTGAAAAGCACAAACTTTACTTTTAAATCTTAGTTTAGAAATGGGGTGATATGTATGTGCATATATCATGAATTAAAGATAAAGAAAAAAAAACAAGGGTTACGCTTTCAGAAGACCATATGTAGCTGTACTAACTAGGAACTTAAGATTGCATTCTCTGTTATTTAGGGTTAAGGTTGTTGTTGCACCCTATTCAAGCAATACTAATATGGTAGCGATAGTTAATTTTAATGAGCGTATGATAAATTTGTAATTATATTTACAAAGCTTATATCAACTCACACTGTCTGTGTGTCTGTCAGTCTATGTGTCTTGGAAAAAGTGTGTACGCCTTATTTCTCCCACACCCATTCTCGGATCAATTGAAACTTTGCACAATTATTCATTGGCAAAGAACAAGGCATGAATCAATGTTACATAGGTTAGGGTTGAAAAAAAAAAAAAGCAACCTAACTTCTAATAACTACTTTACAAAACAATGCCTTGTTTCAGCTTTTTTTTTTTTTTTGTCGCTTTTACATTTTTTTTTTCGGTAGTATTAAAAGATCTCCATGTCCAGTCTATATAATATATATATAGGTCTGTGCCTGTGGTTGTACGATTATGCTTTGCACATTTTAGCACTGTTGAATCCAATTTCTTGCGTTTGAAGCTGGAAATAATTTGGTTTATTTTCCCTAGTCCTTAATGAAACATGTCCACGAGGAACTGTTCCCTGTGCTAAAGAACTTCTCCTTTGTGGTCTACAATCTTGGACTAACGGAAAAAGAAGCAAGCAAAGTACGCCAACACTGCCGGTAGGTCACATGTTTTCTGTTAGTAGAATTAGTGTTGTCCTCTTGATCCCCTGGTACCGACCCGAAAGTTCCCTGCCCGGTCATTGATCATGGACTAATAATATCCCAAACATTACAGCAATATTTTTAACTCGATCTATATATAGATTGACACATTGGTACATTTCCTGTCTTATTACAAAGCTTATATCAATTCACTCTGTCTGTGTGTCTAGTAAAAAGTTTGTACATGTTAATTCTTCCACACCTAATCTTATATCAAGCTGAAATTTTGCACAATTATTTATTTTACCTGACAACACAAGAATCATTTTTTTAATTAACCAGCTAGTTCATTAACTATAGATAATAAAATATTTTTTTGGTATCTCGAACAAGGGAAAGAAATTGTAATTGACTGAAGTGGTGGTATAAGATGAATTAGTCCCCTTTATAGGTCGTCGTGACTCGTCGTCTTAGTCTTAGTGAACACAAATCTGAAAAATAGGGCGAGAGTAAAGAAACATGTTCATAAGCTCTTTGCTAGCAGAGTGGTTACCGTGTTGGCTTGAGAAGTTTGAGAAGGCTTGAGCCATGAATTCAAATTTAGGCCGTTTATTATTAGTCTAGATCTATTACACATTTATTTACATGACTGATCCAAACTACGCTTCAAATGTTTCTTTAAAAAAAACAATGTTAATTGATGACTAAGTCATACGCGTATAAATGTGGTGAGTTGAATATGTTAATTAGAGACCTAAACTTTACTAAGCCGCTTGCTTTTTTTTTTTTTTGAATGATTTCGCCAACCCGCTCCATGCTCTAATGACTCTAATCTAATAGCACTAGGGAAGAAGGGGAAATTGTATCAATCAATCCTATGATATTGGATGAAGAGAGTGTCTGTAGCACTGTGTTGATTTTCTTAGATTATATTTTTGTATTTGTAAATTAAGGTTTTGTGCTTAATCTATTATTGTCAAAGCCGGTTTTATGGCAGTGCAGACAGTGCCCAGAACCCAGGGTCTTGACTAACTTAAGGCACTCTTTTATAGTTACTTTATTTATACTCTGTCTCCTAGCACTAGTTACTTGGTAAAAGGGGTCTAGCTAGGGGACAAACTATTCACTAGACACAAATGTCTGATATTTTGAAGAAAAGAATAGATTATCTCTCAGCCTCTCAGTGTCTCTGTATCTGTCTGTCTCATTCTGTCTGTCTCTCTCTGTGTCTGTCTATATCAATTTTTCTCTGTATCTCTGTCTCACTCTGTCTCTTTCTCTGTCTCTCTGTATTTCTCTCTCTTTCTCTGTCTATTTCTCTTTCTCTCCGTCTCTCTTTGTCTCTCTGTGTCTCTCTGTCTATCTCTCTCTGTCTTTCTCTGTCTTTCGCTGTCTATCCCTCTGTGTCTCTCTCTGTCTCTCTGTGTCTTTCTCTGTCTCTCTGTCTCTTTCTGTCTCCCTGTCTATCGCTCTGCCTCTCTCTGTCTTTCTCTCTGTCTCACTCTGTCGCTCTCTGTCTATCTTTCTGTTTGTCTGTCTCATTCTGTCTTTGTCTCTCTCCCTCTCTCTTTCTGTCTGCCTGTCTCATTCTGTCTCTCTCTGCCTTACTCTGTCTCTCTCTGTTTCTCTTTCTGTCTGTCTCATCCTTCTCTTTCTCTGTCTATCTTTGTCTCTCTCTGTCTCTCTCTCTGTCTCTTTATCTCTCTGTCTCTCAGTCTCTTAGTGGTCATCAAATAGCTTTAACTCAGTGGTCATCAAATAGCTCTAACACAGTGGTCATTAAATAGCTTTAAATCAGTGGTCATCAAATAGCTTTAACTCAGTGGTCATCAAATAGCTTTAACTCAGTGGTCATCAAATAGCTTTAACTCAGTGGTCAATAAATAGCTCTAACTCAGTGGTCATCAAATAGCTTTAACTCAGTGGTCATCAAATAGCTTTAACTCGGTGATGCACCGCTAGTTTTTAGAAGAATGCATTTAATTTTTTCTTTACGCGTTTCATAGACCACATCACCACACAATTGTTGAGTCCGAGGAAACCTCAGCGGCTACATTGTTATCTGCAGACCTGAGATGGACCCCCAATGCAGACAGAACCTTCAAGACCGCAACACCGACAGTAGATGTAGCACTGTCCGTAGTCGCTGTTCCACTGCTCTCATTCTATTGCCTTCCTCTTTTACAGATGCCAGTTTGTCCGATTTCCGTTTGAGCGTTTTCCGCCACACTTCAAAACACTCAAATGTTTCGGCTTCAAGCCAACTCTAGTGCGAGCATTGATTGAAAAAGCAAACATCGTTCTTTGGACTGACACGGTGTTTAAGTAAGTATTTTACTTACTAGTATCTAATTAACTGTTTACTTACTAGTATCTAATTAACTATTTACTTACTAGTATCTAATTAACTGTTTACTTACTAGTATCTAATTAACTATTTACTTACTAGTATCTAATTAACTATTTACTTACTAGTATCTAATTAACTGTTTACTTACTAGTATCTAATTAACTATTTACTTACTAGTATCTAATTAACTATTTACTTACTAGTATCTAATTAACTGTTTACTTACTAGTATCTAATTAACTATTTACTTACTAGTATCTAATTAACTATTTACTTACTAGTATCTAATTAACTGTTTACTTACTAGTATCTAATTAACTATTTACTTACTAGTATCTAATTAACTATTTACTTACTAGTATCTAATTAACTATTTACTTACTAGTATCTAATTAACTATCGCATCTAATTATTGAAATATCAAATACAATTAAAATTGAAAGCATGAAAACACAATTTTTCGATCGTCCCGGGCTCATACCCTACCCACTGCCATCCCCCGTCGTCCTGTGGGAGGTTTGGACTAGGAAGTAAATTATCTTTAACTCGAAAGAAACATCCGAAACATGTAAAGAAATTTTACAAAAAACTTTTACTGTGATCAAGCCCCAATGACTTGTCTCGTCGATTGGATCAAAATAGCGGCCCTATTAGGAGACAGACATAATTTATTTTTTTTTGGACTGAAAGACTTCAAGAATACTGTGTTTTTATTTCGTACTGATGTTAAAGAATTTTGTTTTGTGTTACTGTTTTTATTTCTAGAATAACTCGAAACATTACCACGGTCATAGATCGAGCTAGAACGATGGGGATACAGCAGATGTATTTACCTACTAATTACCCTAATCCATCTCACACGCTTGAACAGGTAACTCGAGAAATAAGTTGAACAGGTATCTTAACAAATAAGTTGAACATGTATCTTGAGAAATAAGTTAACAGGTATCTTGACAAATAAGTTGAACAGGTATCTTACCAAAAAAGTTGAACAGGTATCTTGACAAACAAGTTAAACAGGTATCTTGACAAATAAGTTGAACACGTTTCTTGACAAATAAGTTGAACAGGTATCTTGACAAATAAGTTAAATAGGTATCTTGACAAATAAGTTGAACATGTATCTTGACAAATAAGTTGATGTATCTTGACAAATAAGTTGAACATGTATCTTGACAAAAAATGCAAGCGCTAACCACTCACCCCCCCCCCTTTTTTTATGACAGAGGTGGTCCTCATTGATTACATTAAATGAATTTGATTGGCATAATCAATTTCTACGACCCCTAAAGAAATTTTAGACTGTATATAAATAACCTATTGTTTTTCAGAATATCAATTTTAATTGGTCACGTATGAATGTCATCCGCCTTGTTTGAATCATTTCTTTGTTTGTTTCTCACTTGTATAATCTAGTTCTAGATCTAGTATTCTAGTATATAATTCAATGCATCTTTACTTTTACTTTTTCTTGGCACAGACATTCCATTTTTTTGGGGATTCTCCTTGCGCTCACATGGCTTTCAATCAAGTGGCGGGAGGATTTGGTATTTATCACAAGTAGGTTATACATCTAATAAAACTTTATATGCAATTTGATTTATTGTTATTAATATTATTAATATTATAGTTTTGTGGTGCATATCAATGGGTGACATAGTCCCCTCTTACTGGTCAGGGAGTGAGTTAGTTACACCGTTTTAAGTATTTAACAAATGTAGAATTACAGATGAGGTTACATTTACTTATACATAGCGTTGTTGGGTGCCGGGGAAGTTCCGGGTTCAACCTCCCCCCGCCCGGAAATAGTTTACACACTGCCACTGGCCTGTAGATTTGAGTTTGATTCTTGGAACATTTTTAGGCGTTCTCTTGCTCATCAATTTTTCAAGGGTTCTCTCCCTCTACTCTGTAAATACAGAACGAGACGTTGAAAACTATAAAAGTTTCAATATAAGTGTTAAAGCAGCTTATTCATTGTCCGTAGCCGTGTGGGGGGCGGGGTTCATCCGGGAATGGTTTTTTTTTTTCTTTAATTTATTTTATTGGAAGGGAGACTTTAATGTTAAAGGTTGTTCGTGGTAAAATACTTTCTTCTACTATGCTAGTAACCTAAGGAGCGCGGCTGGCGTGGCTGCTTATACACAGCTCCTCGTTTGTTCTTTATATTTATATATATATAAATTCTAGTTTATGCACGCGTGTGAAAGGAACCCTTTTATTTCTTCTACACGCAAAACGCACATATGGCATAGATAAAAGCCGCTTGTGGTCAAGATGACTAGTCCTGACTTTTTCTCAATGTCTAACCTAGTCTTGTTTATGTTATCAACAGGGACTGTTTGAAATGGAAATAGTGCATTCTTGAATGTTTCCGATTTTTCAAGATCCCACAGCCCCTACCTCCCCCTCCCACCCACACCATTACGCCAGCTTTGCAATTAAAGTATTTGAATCCCCTAATACTTCATTAACAGAACTTAAACCCAAGACTTCTGTCATGCAAAGTACCACTTAAACATTGGAGTGAATAGTTCGTTAGTCTCACAGAATTTAAGTTATTCAATTGAATTTTAAAATGACTAGAAACGACGTCATTTCCTTTTTCATCCTCAGTGAACTTCTGACCAAGAGAGCTATACTTGACCCTTGGTACGCATGCGCACTGAAAGCAGAATGCACGTGCCCGGTTAATCAGCGCCAAGTGCAAAGATGCCCTTACCCTTACTCGACCAAGAAAATAGGACTGTGCCAACGAAATGATCAGTCCTCCATGACACTTATATTGTCCAAACTATTTCGGCAAAAATATTTTGATTTTGTTATCAATTTGAATCGTTTCAACCCCAAAAGTAAGATTCCAGCTTTTTACAATTACTTTGAGGAAATAGAAAATAAAACCAAAGTCAATACAAATTAACTATTGAGAAATGCTCGTTGTTTTTGTATTATTATTATTATTGACATTAAATACATGTATGGTCGAGCTGTTAACCAGTGATGTCCAAACCAGAGGGGGCCTTAGCAGTGCCTGGTGCTCTGGGCCGGAGGATATTCCAGCTACCCGTCGCCTCAGCGTGGCGCCTCCGTGGAAACGTCTAGGGGTGGACCTAGATAGGCTAAGAACGAGTAGCGAACCAGGCCTTCTGGCAGGTCTCCCTGGGTGAGCTTTTGTTTTTTTTTTTATCTCACTCGGGGTGGGGATGGAACAAGTAACCTGCAACCCAGTCCAAAAAGTCCGCCACGCCGTTCCACAAAAGGTGTCGTCATCAGTTCCGGATTGCTGGATTGGCGACACTCGCACGGAACAGTGGCGGTTACATTATAGGAATATGAGACAAGCTCCCCGCAGTTTGCACTGTTTACGGCCACTTATAGCGAGTGGACCCGTGCCGGGGACGGTGCGCTGTGTACACGGCACGGCCCGGTTTTGTCCAGTCAGGAAACTGATATGGCCGTTTACCGTTGGGAGCCCTCAGACAGGACAGGGGTGAAGAGCTCCATGTCCAGGCCTGGTGGTTGGATAAAAGCCTTTCTAACCACCAACGGGATAATGGCGCCTACGGCGCCGATTCCCTACTGGACTTCATCGAAGGTGCTCTGGGCGGTATAAATTTTAGAAAACTAAATCATTCCTAAAAGTCTAGCATTAGTAAGAAAGATGTAGAGTTGTTTTTTTTTAGTGGGTTTTTTTTTTTTCTTTTGAGAAAGAGATAGAGTGCAAGGAATGGTGCTTTGTAACAAAGTCAAACAAAAAAAAATAACCCTAATAGCGTTTAAAAGATTAATCTGGATCTATTGTCATTTCGCTGCATTCAAAAGGGGGTGAGATAAACTATTAAAATTAATAAAACCAAATGGATATTTCTTTTTATTTAGAGAACAAAATACCAAAATACATGTTGAAAGAAGAACGGGAATGAGGCATTCAATCCTGAAAAGGCAGATAAGTTAAGGTGCTACTAAATTAACGGGCCCAAATATTAGTGCGTGTACATTCTGGGGAAGCATGATAAAGCAGGCCTTTCTAAATCAAGTCAAAAGTCTAGGTCGGAGAAATTACGATGCGATGGTTAGAAAAACAAAATAAAATGGGCGGGGGGGGGGGGGGGGGTACCAGAGAGAGAAACAGAGAGACAGACACAGAAGGAAAGAGAGAGAAGGCCGTAAAATTTCATTGTAAGATACTCTAATTCACTGGCTATTAAAGCTTATTTTGAGTGTAATTGGATCAATTAGTTTGGATCAGTCATGTAATTAATGTGTGTCATGCTTTTAGCTTTCTCAATGCGATAGCATCCTATCGCTTGTCTTTACCAGTTGAAAAAAAAAAGGTGGGAGGGGTATCTGGGTAAATGTCACACTGTGATCGCTTTTAAAATGTATTTTTTTTTAAGTTAAGTTGTAAAACTTCAAGATCGATGGATCAAGTCTCCTTAAGATAAGATAATTTTATTGATCCAATCAAATGGAAATTCAGTTTACTACAATTGACAACCTCAGCGTAACTACTTTACAAAAACAATATAGATGCAAATACGAACAACATTCACACACGAAACACATACACACTCACAACCAGCACTTTATGAGTTTGACTTCTATGAGGACTAATTCAATTTATACCACCATATATGTCAATTACTATTTCTCTCCCTTGTTCGATACCAAACGAAATAATTAATTATCAATAGTTAATTAACTAGTTTTTATTATTATTATTTTTGTTTTGTCAGGTAGAAAAATTTTAAAAAAAGTTCCCCTTTCAGACCTTGTGGTCTATAAAGCAGAAGATGTAAAAGTCATCTGTTTCTGTGGCGTACGGTTAGCGAGGGTGTCATGTGGCCAGCACAACGACCAACCGCCTTTACTTTTCCCCAAATAATGCCAGGCACCCATAAGAGCTAGGTGGATTCAGGGGCGCCCAAAGATTCGAAAAAAAAAGACAGGGACCCAGGTTCGGAAGCCAAGTGCTTTACCCCTCGGCTTACACTCGTGCATTTTAATTAAACTTTAACTCTACTAAGTCATTGGTCTTCCTGGTTTCGTGACTTAATTGCACTAGGTACACTGACTGTACGAATTAGTCCTAGCATACGGAAAAAGAAATATGCCTTTATCTTTGCGCTTTTGAGATCATCTCCCTTTTAGTATGTAATGTTCTTACTGCTGTAGGTTCTCATTAAAATCAAACTTCAATTAAAATAGCTCAAATAGTTTGAAAACTTCAAAGTCACAGTGTGTCATCAAAAAAATTATGAAACTTTTCTAAATTTAAAAAAAAATGTAAATTTGATATAAAAAAACGAATCAAATACTTGTATACACACGTTCCTGTACTTATGCATACATTAAAGTTAATGAAATGAATAGTGAGTGAAAATGTAATTAAGAGTCATTCTCTGATACTGCCAGGGTCAAGCTTCGTTAGACTTGGAGGAAAACAAAATTCACTGTAGTCCCTTTAGTCCGCTGAGGATTGTCAGGTGATGTGGCAGGTTTGCACCGGTTCCACCCTCTGACAGAGCATATTGTTAGGGATGTTTAGGGGCTTGAATGTGTCAATGAGGTCATCTATCACTATCCCTGTAGCTGGTTTAACAAAAGGGTGTAGTGTTATTTTAGTACATTTCCAGAATTATTATATTATTGTTGGTATTATTGTAATGATAATGTAGAATGAATAATGAGAAGTGAATATTGATACTGACTACTGGGAAGACACAGCCCAGGACCGTACTATGTGGAGAGAGATAGTGACCAAGTAAGCCATGGACAGGAGATGTGTTTGTTTGCACTAAACTTTCAAAAGTCTCACAAACCTTGCAGAACAAACTTTTTCCCTTTTAAACATTTTCAAAATACAACAGAGACAAAAAGAAACAATGTTGGCACAGAGATAAAACAAACAACAAATAAACAGTTACATAGACCTCTCAATGTTGATAATAAATGTAAATAGCAAATAGTGTGTGGATGTTTATATATATATATATATATATATATATATATATATATATATATATATATATATATATATATATATATATATATATATATATATATATATATTATTTAGGCTGAATCCTATAATACAGTCTAAAGCTGTTAATTGGACAAGCTGGTTATTAGGACCAAAACAATTGTGCCCTGATGTAGTCCAATTAAACAGATTTGACATATATATATTTAAAAAAAAACTTTTTGCAATGGTTTCCTAACAAAAAGAATTGTAACATTAACATGCTTGAAATTAATGTGGAGAGAAAGAAAATGAAGAAACTTATTTAAAAAACTTTAAATGTTGTTCATGATTCTCTTGGGTTGGAATTTTTTTTTAATTTAAATGTCCAAATATCACAGTTTGTTGTTTTTTTATAGTGCACAATAACAAAAGTTAAAGACTTATGCTAGAAAACATTTACGCAGGCAAAGAGTTAAATGAGTAGGTCAAAAAGAAAAAAATCATAATTAAAAAACTAAAAGGAAATATTACCAAATCCATCCTATTTGTCACATTAATTGGTTAGTGCAAGGAGGCAGGCCAATGATATCTGAAAATGATATGGAAGTCTGGGAAACTGATTTCAAGCAGAAGTAAAAGGATATGATAAAGATTATCTTGTTGTTTATGGGTTTGGGTTATCTAGAAATAAGGGCAGACTTCCATAACAACAATCAAATGTACAGATGATATAATATTAACATTAAGTTTCTATAGACTTATGCATACATTAAAAATCTCTCATCAACATGAAAAGTAAATAAACATGAATAAGTTTGCTTTTGAAAGAACAAGAGTCATTCATACAATTAAAAACTTACACAACTCTTTCTTAACTCTTTCAGTGACAATTATTTTGAGTTAAATTTGAATTAAATTGAGTTTTCTAGAATAAACAAAAATCTACAAGGGCAGTAGAGTTACTAGAACTAAAGTAACCTTTTTATTTTATTTCATTATATAATTTAAACATATATTTTATTTTAAAGAAAATTGAATTGGCTACAAAAGTGAAATATAATAAATTAGTCAACAAAATATTTTTAAAGTTAAATTTAAACTTGGCATTGAAAAAGGAAATAGATAGAAAAAAATTCATTAAAAAAATCAATCTAATAAAAGATTTAATCTTTTAATTATACATTTAAATAATGAAAAAAATCACAAAATTTAATTTCAATTAAAATTTCATAAAAGATAAACAAATACACTAAGAAATTATATTATTTACAATTTTCAGGCTTGCGATTCAAACTAAAAAAAGAAGAAACACTTACACAAGGTTGTTTTTTTTTTAAACATATTGTCCCTGCATCCATTTTACAATCAAAACAAACAAATCTCTCTCACATCCAGATAAATGTAAAAAAAAGAGAAATTAATCATGTAACATTTAAAAGATACTGAAATAAATATTATAAACCAAGTTACTTGCTGACAGTAACGCTGCATTCACCAGCACTAGCAAAGTTAACTCCCTCAGAGTAACCCTGCACTAAAATAGTTATATATATATATATGTTGCTATGGATATTTTCAATCTCGTTTATGCTATTTGGTATTTGCTAAATTTATTAGCAGATAGCACTGAAATGGATGGATATTTTTTAGAAATGACAGGAATATTTTTAGAGAGTAAATATTTGGAATAGCTTCCTATGTGACCATATGCAATATCTCAAAAAAGAAAAAAGAAAGAAATGTTTGTTTTAGAAAAAAGTAAATCCCAATATGTGCTATTCAAATAATCTACTGCCAAATATAGAGCAGCAACTGGGAAATAGGAAGCAGTTGACTGTGACTGACTCTAAGTCTTTCTTGATAATAACCAAAAAAAAAAGAAAAAGAAACCTATAAAAAGACAATGTAGTATAAGAAAAAATTAAAACTAGCATTTTAAAAATTGAGTATTAATATATATAAATATATTCATAACTACTTCCTGCAATACAATACACAAAATATATTTTTAAAAATTAAATTAACTAACATAATAATTATGTACAGTTGAATGAATTATCAATCAGCCAAAATGAAATAGATTTTTTTTAAATGTGCACTGGGTTCTGCAAGACAGAGATTTGATAATTTGATTGCTACAATTTCTGTACGGGTTACGTTTTATTTTTATAACAAATGTTTACTATTTAGTTGTGCATAAAATGTTATAACTTTTGATTATGTAACCTAATCAATGAAAATAATTTGCCTATCAAAGGTGCTAACTAATACATCCCATCTAGCATGTAGTAAAGTAGGTTTACTAAAAAAAGGTTTTGCTGGTTTTTATTTTTGGTTTTGTCTGCACGCAGTGATTCTATTGTTTGTATTGCTAAATGTTCTCCCACATCAAGAACTAAATACTTACAGGTTTTTATTCCAACATGAAATGTATATGTGCAGCCATTCAAGTCTATAAACATCTTTGCTGCTTGTTCAACTAAGTCTTTTCAAGACAGAGTAATAATTTCAATCCATCAAAAACACACTCAACAAACAACATATTTTGGCCACTGTAGAAAGGCAAATACTTTAAATATATATATAAAATAATTTTTTCCATAATGTAAGACTATTTTATTGAAACAACAACAAAAAACCTGGGGAAAAATAGAATTAAAAACTATGAGTATATAAGAGGATCAATGTTAAAATCAATTATATTTATGTAGATATCACAGCATTGAAGTAGAAATAGATATATTATGAAAATAACATTATAAATAGTATATATTTTAATAGCCTAAGTGTATCACTGTTCAAAAAGCTTCCGCATGATAAAAACAAAAAGAAATTGTTATAGCCAAGTTCATTAGGTCAAATAACTCAAAATACTAACAAGTGTTGTTTTTGTTTTTTTTATTTTAGACCTAGAATTTATTGAAATCTTATTTTTAATAAAATGTATAACCTTTTTATAACTAATTAATTCCCTTAAATTAATTAATTTCTTCTTCTGCAACTAGAGAAGATTATGTTCAGGTTTATTAACTTTACTGTTTTACAGTTTTATTATGTAGTTTTAGAGTTTTACTTTGTAAAAGCTTTACATTTCTACTTTGTAGCTTTACAGTTTTACTTTCCTGCTTTACATTTTTTTATTAATAACATAAAAAATAAAGACATGTTTTTGTAATGATATAACACACAGTTGGGGTTTTGTTTTTTTTTTTTAACATGTGTCGTGTCCGTCTAACAATAAAGTCCCGTCACT
The DNA here is from genome assembly GCA_030265305.1 of Biomphalaria pfeifferi. Lineage (NCBI taxonomy): Eukaryota > Metazoa > Mollusca > Gastropoda > Planorbidae > Biomphalaria > Biomphalaria pfeifferi. The sequence continues at coordinate 1,782,513 of JASAOG010000006.1, forward strand.
CTATGCTGAAAATGTTAAGATTATTCTTCCTGAAGTCTGCTTCTTTTTGTCCTTCTCTCTTTCAGCTTCTCCTGGAGACCTTGCTCTATCCTTGCTTTATTGGTTTCCTGGGCTTTCTCAATCTGTGCCATTTCTTTCTCATGTTGCTTTTTCAGCTGCTCAATGTTACCTGTAAATTTGATTGAATCAAAATGTAAGTCAGAGGTTGTGAATGTTTTAAGAATCTATATTACTTTTTCTTGAATATTGTATGAGTGTATGTTACTTTTTGTTTCTAAGTCCAGGTCTCTCAGTCTAGACTCTAGAAAATGTATGGATATTGGCATGAGAGTGTTTGTTGTGGTTAGATTGTTGCAATGAAGGATAATATCAGATAGCACATAGGCCAGTTACTATTGTTGACTGTAAATGTTAATGTTTTATTTTATTCTGGTTCAAGTTGAACCACTTTTTTCTTCATTGTTATGGTCATGTTGGATAAAATTGAATCATAATTATTATGCTTATCGATCATTATAATATTCTTAAACAGCTTTAGGAAGAAAATTAGCTTTGTATTGGGAGGAGGGAGGGTCTTGACTTGGAAACAAATACACAAAAAATTATGTTTTTTATTGGCTGGTTGTTCAGATAATATTTGAGACAATGTAAAGGTAAAGCTGCACAAAATACATTACTATCTGAGATGTGTGAAAAAGAAACAAATTATTTTTTAAAAAAGACAGGTCTCAGGGTAGTACTATCCCCTCCACCCCCCTTCCATATCACAAAGACTAGCAATTCAAAGGAAAACCTCAAGAAAGCAATAGACTGAGTGAGCTTGGGAAAATCAGTAAAGAGGAAAAACTGAAAAGTCTAATAATAGATCATACAGAGCAGGCTACTTTGAAAAGAGAATCCAAAAGGACATGTATTAAGAGTGATGATGAAGAAAATTGTTCAATTAAATAGTAAGGATGCTTCACTTGTTTCTGTTTCTAATTTCAGGAAAGATGATGAATGTAAACCTTTGAGAAGCAAAGAAAACTTTTATAAGAAAATTGACTTAATTTACCCTACTTAGTATGATTTAACAATTTCAAATGTTTAGCCAAGCCCAAACCTCCTGCAGGACAGCAGGGGATGACAGTGGTAACAAATTGAGTCCCTGACAGATGCCATACATGTTTAATAAAGAGGTCATATTGGTTAAACTGATTTACAAATTTTGATTAATATTTCTTGATTTAATAAGAAGGCATTTTCCTTTGTTATTATTGATTACTCTGATTAGTTCTTTCCTTTGATTTATTGTGATAGCAAGGAAAAATATGGCAATTAGCTAACAAACTATACTAGAGGCAAAAGAAAAGAGTATAATTTACTTCATTTTAAGTAGTTATCAAGAAGGCTGTACACATTTAAAAAACAAACAAGCCAGAAGTATTTCATTTAAAAATTAAACCAACTAGAAGAAATGGTCAGATTTTTTAGAAGTTTTTAAGAAGTTTTCTCATTGGAATGAAGGATACAATAGTTTGATATTGTATAGCATTGATTTGTGTCACTAGTCTAGACACAGGGTAGCATATGTTTTATAAAAACCTAAACCTGTTCTAAAGATGACGACTCACCAAATAAATCCTCTTGTGATGGTGGGGGTGCAAGCTCATTGAGAGGAAGTGGAGTCGGAGCTAGAGTGTTGTGGCTGTCACTTGCAGCCAGCTTGCCATTCTAATGAAGTATAAAAAAAAATCAAAAGCTAAACTTATTGACCAAATTTGTATCATGTATAATTTCTTCAAATATTTGATTTACTCATGAACCACACAAGAGCTCCACATATTATTATTATGACTGCTTATGTCTAGCTCCTATAGGGTGCTCACTGCTCCAGCTCAATCTCTTTTGTGAACATATGGAGGGAGGGGGGGAGGGGGGACAATGTTTCCATTCTGACTTTAGCTGCTCTGCAAACCCAGTTCAGCTTGAGTCTACATGGAGATTTGAGTTTGAGACCACTTGCTTAGGTAAACATGCCAGACATCTTACAACAAACACATAAAGTTAAGTCTTAATTATTTTTTCTAGTCATTTATGTAAATTGGTTAAGTGATAAAGACAAATGTCAAAATCATAATGGATGGAAATTACAGACAATTTTTATGAAAGTTTAGTGTCCAGACAGAGAAGAGAAACCATATAAAATTTGTCTAAGTGGAAGTAAGAGATTCTTCCTTCTTCTTTGTAATTGTCCAAAGAGTTGAGTCTAAGACTCTTGGAACTCTAGGACTATGGAAGGTTGCCTCCATCTGCCTGTCTGAACAAAATTCTGTCTGGGAAAGATCCAAGCTGAAGTAAATTATTACATGCCTATTAATGCTGGCTCATATTCCAGGAGGCTTGGATTAGAAGCATGGTCAAGAGCCCATGTTCATTCTCTGTACCACATCAGCCATTAAGATGTCCACCATAAAAAATGGTAAGTGGATACTGGATAATAACATGTTTTTTTTTCATCCCCACCAGTGCAATGGATTTGGTACTTAGGCAACCTAACAGGTTTCTTTTTAGCTTCCCTATAGCCCTACTCATCTCCTCTAACGACAGTTTCCAGCTGAGCACCATGGCGAGGCTGAGAAGCATTGCCACGGCAAGTGGGAGATGAAACAGGTCAATACATTCCATAAAAAAGTATATAAACACCAAATAATCAAGTTGCCATCTTATGCTTTCACATTCAACCAGACAGCCAGTTAGCCTCCAGAAAGAGAGTTGAACTTGGATAAGTAATAAATTCAGATATATATTGTATTGCTGCAAATATCACATCATTTAAATATTTACCATTCATACTATATACAATCTTATGAGATGTGTTTAAGTAACAACTTAATTGGTTATGACCTTTTTTGACAATTTAAAAAGGAGAAAAGACTTACATCTCCCTCTGGCTTTGAAATAGCCAAAAGTTCAGGCTCTAATACATCAGTATCAAATTCATCAATCATATCTGTCAAACAAATGTCAACATTCTTATAATTAAATTTAAAATTTTAAAATATATTTTGAAAAGTCTACTGATCTAAGAAGTTAAAATTTGAAGAATGAAAGTGTAAGTTTCTGGCTTTTTTACACAGAGAAAAACTTCCAAGAAGCATGACAATTTAATCAGTCATTTGAAAATAATGCTATGTTACAAATACTGAACTATAAAATAAAAATAGATTCTATCAAAACTTTAAATGACATTCTCCTAAAAAAAACTAAAATTTAATCTACATTAAAAACCAACATATTTCAATGTACACAAAAACACAGCCAACTCAAAGAGAGAGCACTATTTCCATTTTCTTTTGGCCATGGTGGTGGTAGGTTGGGAATGTGGATAAAAAAGTAATTTACTTTAGTAAAAAGTTTTTTCCTTCTTTTTCCTTTATGAGAAAAACACTTTGTGAAAGGAACACTTGTACTCATTTTACAAATAATAAGTTTTACAATGGTTAGCATAAATAAAAGAAAAAAGTCTGTAATGAAATGGATACTTTCCTACAATAAAAAGCTCCTCAAAAGCTACCCTTCCAAGAATTTTCCAGATAGAAATTAACAATTATAAAACTAATTAATAAAATGAAAACAACCAAACACAAAAATTTAATAGTACCTATATAGTTTACAATTAACAATAAAAAAGGAGTTTACAATATTAATTACTTACATCTTTCTTCTGTTGCATTTGAATATTGTAAATTGAAATACATTATCAAAACAACTAGATAATGTTTTTCCTAATTAATATCCTAATTACATGGTAAAAGTGTAGTATCAAACTTCTTAAGGTTCATAGATTAGTCTAGTGTAAACCATAATTAAAAGATTCGAAGTCAAATACATCAGGAGGCCAACAATTCAAACATAAAGAAGCCAGGAAGCATTAAAAAGTTCATGTAAGTCACTTTCTTGCTACAAAAGTATTTTTTAAAATGCCATTGTGTCTTATCAAAGTTTATCAATCATGTTACAAAAGGTTTTTATTTTGTACTAGCCAGATATGACTCACAGACTACGGGCCTTAGTTTAGGTATTACTGATCTACTGGATTGAATTTAGATCTATGTAAAACATGAAGAATGTTCCCTTCATATTTTTTTTTATTTTGCCATGAAAATAAAAAAGTACAGTGTGAAAATGGGTTTACCCGTTCAACCGACATATTAATTAAAAAAAAGTTTCTTTAATAGAGATACAATTAGGTACTTTTTGTCTTTTTTTAGGCCCTCTGGTTGAGACAGGGACATTAAAGATACTCTACTGTCTCCGCCATGATCTAAGAAACATTTGTGCCAAATTTAATCAAGATTGGTCAAACTGTTTTGATTTCTATGCGGGACATACATACATACATACATTCAGAAATACGCCTTACTTTGTGCTTTATATTAAAGATATTTCTTTTTAGCTTTATTTCGGGTGTTGTTGAATTTTTTTTTTTTAAATTGCTGTTTGTTTACCATTTTCTAGTTTAATATCCTCAGTGTTGTCATCACCAAGTTTCTCTCTGATCAGTCGCAGTCTCTCATTCCTCAGTGCTTGTTCTTTAGGTGCCAAGTCTGCTTTGGCTACCGCAAGATCTTTTTCAATAGTATTGCTGATAACCTAAAAAAGAAAATAACAGAAATCTAAAATACAGAAGAAGAGTGTTTATAAAAAAAAACATCCTCAATCTGTCTAGTCAATAGTATAAACAGAAAATATTATACAGATGAGACAGTTTAGGGACAAAAGTTTACTGAAGAACCAAAAAGTCACTTACACTGTCAAACCACTGAAGGAGGGCTGCACATCTCTTGTGTGTGACATTGTAACACTGAAGTGCATGCTGGTGTCTCTCGGGATTCTGCATGTCTATGTAAATGTTGCCTGTTGCTCTGTTCAAAGTGTCTATCTCTTCGGGCTCACAGTAAGGAAACTGAAATAGAACAGAATGCTAGGTTCTCTCTCAATTTCACTAACTAGAACATGACTAAATTTAACAGCCAGCTATTGTTCCAGTTTTTAGTGTTTGAGTGAAAGATTGGAAGCTCAAATTTTCATCTCATAAAGTCTTGGATAAAGATCTACATAATGTATGTATGTTTCCATACAAGTCAAGTATTAATGGTTTTCTAGACCTAGTAAGATTTAGAGGTAACGGCAAGTATAAAAAACATGAGACATGCTTACTATGAATTTTACAAAATAAAAGCAGACAGGGCAATAGCTCAGTTTATACTGGCCTATAAAAGCTTGTAACCAAACATTTCCACAACATTGAATCAACAAAAACATCATATTTGGCTTTTCTTTTCAAAGTCCAGACTTTCCCTTTCCTTATACATTACTGATTTTTTTTTATTTGATCCTGAAGCTATTTCATAATATTATGAGTCTAACATGCACTCAGAATTTAGGGAATTCGTCCATCACTCAAATCTCTTTTGTTTTTTTCCGTCAGAATGATGCAGTACCAATCAAAATTGTTAACTTTAAAAAAAACCTAGATTTTCTTTTCATTTTACTGGACATGTCATGAATGGATTATGATTAAGATTATTGATAAGAGTTTAACCTTAACATCAGTACAGTTGACCCACACTGAATATATAAAACCAATGGAGTTGATTCAATGAATTTATCAGCGACATCCCAACAACTCTTCAGCAGGTCAAAGGAACAGAATTAAAATTAGTGAAATATATCTAAGTATAAAATGTTTTTCTAACCTTGATACTGTTGAGATATCTTTTAGCTGTCATTATGTTTTGGCTTGCAGCAATCAGATTATTTCTAGTCTCTGTTGCAAGTTGAAATTTGACTTGCATATTACTGATAAATAAAGACATTTTTAGATAATTTAAATATATTTTTACATGAATATTGAGTTCTACTTCATATGATCTGCTCGTTAACTGTTGACCAAAGAAACAGATGACCTTAACATCATCTGCCCCATAGATCAAAAGGTCTAAAAGGGGAACTGTTCTTTTCTTTTCATATGATCAATAAAGTAGTATTCCTATATGTATGTTATGACGAATCCGTTCATACTTTCACATTAATTAGAATTGAAATATTGAAACAAAACTATGGAGTTAATAGAAAAGACTCAGAGCAGTGGTTAAAAAAAATAAAAAAGATAGATCTACTTATTAGTTCATAAACTGTTCAGCGTAAGAAAGTAGTTCAATCTACATACTATTCAAGGACTTAAGCCTATCGAGCTGTCAATCATATGGAGGTTGATGATGATGATAACATCTTATTCAGAACACAAAAGAAACTCATACAAAAAATTTGGTCATCAAACATTATTTGCCTTAATAAATGCTATAACAGCAACAGTGATTAATAAAACTTGGAATCAGGAGCTTAAACAAAAAAAGTACTAAAGCAATAGCACAGCTGCTATATACTTCATTCTTTAATGTGTCCTACAAAATACTGTGAGACAGAAAAACATAGTTTATCCGGGCATCAGTTAACCAGAATGTCAAATATCCTGACTGCCTTTTTTTTATTAAGCATTCGGTTATCCGGATGATCGATTAACCAGACAGACCCTGTTCACAATTAAACCAAATAATCGACGTTCTATTGTACACATGATACCTACAACACTAAAGTATTGCCAACTAAAATTTCTATAACAGGTAAACTTTAAAAATTTCCTCTTGCAAGCACAGATTTTGAACTTACTTATTATCGACTTGACCCAAGTCTAGCCAACGTTTAACAGCATAGGCCAATTGGTTGCACGCATGAAACAACAACAGCCGGCCGTTGGACCACTTGTACTTGGCCACACTGATTCTTTCTTTTCTGTCCAAGAGCTGCTCTACTTCCTCTTCTAATTTGTTCTCCAGCTCTGAGCCATACTTGCCTTGAAATATGTCATCTAGGGGAGACAACACATGATTTATTTTTCGATTTCTAAAATTGAATACATTCAGCAAATCCAATTCAGCAAGTAATCTTATTAAATTAAACAAAATAATTTTATTAAATACTTTGTAACTTTATCATTTACACTTAGCCCACCCAAAAATCTGTAATATTAATCAAATTTTTCTAAGAGCCTGTTGAGTCTGAAGGGAAAGTCAAAGACTTGGAATTCAAATTTAAAGCCAAGTGTATAATAGAGAAAAATATATGCACTTGTAATTTATATATTATATAATATAATATAGTATACAAATATAGTTTAAATATAACCTGGGAAAAAAACACTATATGTGAAGCGAGAATAGGTTGAAATTTGTTTGTTCTTTCTAATTCATATTACTAGCTGATGAAAATATTATGGATATATTTTATTTGAATTGAATGATTGAGATCAATGATATAATTATACATTGATTTATATGAGGTAAGTATTTCAACATTAACTTGTGGAAAATTCTTCTATGCTTTATTCATTAACTCTTTCAGTGTGGCTTTGCTCTCAGCAAGTAACTTGATATATAATATTTATTTCACTATCTTTTTATGTTAAACTTTTTATTTATCTTTTTTTATATTCCGAATGTGGGAGTGATTGTTCTTTGTTTTGGTAGAAAATTAGTAGTACCAAAACGTTTTTGAAAAAAAAAGACAACATTATGTTATTAATGGTTCCTCTTTTTAATTTTTTTTCGTGCTCAGCTTAAAATTAATAAAAATATTATTTCTTGAATAATTTATTAATTTATTAAACTTTTATAGTCCATTCATTTTCCTTTAAAGTAAAATAAAATATGTTATATTATTTAATAAAATAAAAAAGTTATGTTAGTTTTATTAACTCTACCCCTTGAAAATTTTTTTTCATCTTGGAAAACTCCATTTTTTCAATCAAAATAATTTGCACTGAAAGAGGTAAAACATTATCGTTGAACTAATCATAACTAGATAAAGCTGTCTAGTGGTATGCACGTTTGACTGTCATTTGGTCATCTTGATGGTCCCAGGTTCAATGCCATTCCTGTGTCGTTCTGCAAGAGGTTTGGATTAGGAAGTAGATTATCTTCAACTAGAAGGAACTACAGAAACATGTAAAACAGATAAGACATAAAGTCTTAGCCTTATCTTTAACAAGCATAAAAAATGGCTTTCTCCACTATGGAGACTTAGCTCAATTTTTATTTAATTGTTTTATTCAATTTATTTCAATTTTAGGATCATAGAAATGGAATATATAGATATTTAGGCTAAATAAAAGTAACCTTTTGAACTTGACTTCATACTTTTAAATATCACCTAATCTTAGGCCTAAATATCAGACTTCTCATATCTCTCTCATTGCCTTCCTATGTCCTGGTAACTTATGTTCAATGAATTACACCATAATAAAAACTTGTACCAGAGAAAAAAAAACTAGAGATAAAAAGATCAAACTAACTCAATATTTTGTCCTGTTCATCATACAAGGTCATGAGTTTATTTAGTTTCTCTGTTGTATCACGGATCTCTTTATCCAATGTCTTTTTTTGACTCACTATTCCTTCCAAGTGTTTTTTTGCTACCTCTTGCTCATTTAGAGCTTCCAACAGCTCTTCCTGAAAGAACATTGAATGAAATGTTTTTAAAAAACTTAATTCTTTAATGAATGATTCATAAAAACTGAAGTGAGACACATTTAATGTTCATTATTAATCACTGCATTAAGGTTTATTTTTACCCTTTTAAGGTTATATTTGGGGATTAATCAAATTAATTAATTGCTAACAATATTTTGATCAAATCATAAATAAATTAAAAAATCAGATATAAGTATTTTTCTCTTTTGATTCCCTATCTTTTTAGAAGTTAAAAAAAAAATTATTATTTAAATGAAAACTAAGAAACATTAAAATTGTATGTGCAGGTATTATTTATATGATTATCTTCAAACCATGAGAAGAAATGTTGACATCATCCTGTGACTTCACTGATATTAAGCCTCATCAGTATAGGTTATCCAATCAGAATTATCACCAGTATGAACATTGGATGGTTGTTTAGGGATTGTTTAGTCAGCTGCTGATTCCACATATAGCCTCATCTAAATTTTATCTCCACTAAAAAACACTATAAGATTATCATTTCAGCCAGACAAAAAAAATGTGTTTAAATAAATATGTCAAAAATCTGTAACCATGATAGTCCTGAGTTCTAACCCTAAACATCCTCAGCCATCCTGCAAGAGATTTCAGCATGGTCGTAATCATCTTCATATCTGAAAGAATCTTCTGAAATCCTACACAAGTTACATCTTTCCTAAATGGAGAAACTTAAGCTCAAAATGCCAAAGTGGTAAATAGACAATACAATTATCTTTCAAGTCAAAGAAGTTCTGCCATACCTGCTCTTTAGACATCTTTTCATCAAATTCATTCTGATCTTTAAAAAAAGCTTTCACTGATGGATTTTTCAGCTTATCCACATCTGCTTGCTCTTTAGCCCTGCAGTCAAGAGGCAAACTTAGTAAATAAGGGGAAAAACAAATGATGAAATGTATTTTTTTTTTTAAAACTGCAAGTTAATTTGCCTTCAATTGAACTAAATCTAATGATATCAGTCTTCAAATCTAGTCAAACACTTCCTAATTGTTTCATCAAGCAGAGGACCTTAAAAAAAAAAAGACGATGGTATTAACAACACACTAAAACAATACACACAAAACAAGCAAAATACCTGTATTTTAAAAAGCATTTAAAAAAAAAAATCTAAACTAGGGGGAAAGTTTCACACTTATAACTATCTCTCAAAATGTAGAAGTTATTTCCCTTATTCAATGTCAAACAAAATAATTAATTACTAATAATTAATTGAATAATTGGTTAATTTTCTAATTGATTCTGTTTTCTTTTTAGGTACAATAAATAATAGTTTCAATTTGATCCTAGAATGAGTGAGGGAGAAATAATGTATATGTATGTATATAAGGGGACCAAACCCTTCATATTTAACCATATCTGTGAATGCTGAAGGATTAATTTCCCTTGTTGATATTAAACAAAATAATTACCAGTAATATTGACTAGTTGTTTTTTTTTTTATTGTTTCATGTCTTGTCTATGTCAATGAAAAATTATGCAAAGTTCCAACCTGATCCGAGAATGGGTGTAGGAGAAATAACATTTATAAACTTTTTACCAGACAAACAGAGTGAGTTAGTATAAGCTTTGTAAATAAAAAATCAAACTTTGTAGACTAATTGGATGTAATAATCATTGCTTCATTTCTGAAAAAAAAACATCTAAAACTTATAATAATAAAAAAAAAACAAGATGAGAACTAAATATGTTCAGACATGGATATGAGATTTTCTTTTGATTGTGCATGTATTTCCTTGGGAATAGCTAAATACTAAATATAGATTGAATTAGAAAGCAACCATTATCTATATGTTACTTTGAGACACTTTAATCCCCAAAATTGAACCCATTGACTTACACCTTGTCACAGGCAGCCTTGTAGTTCTTGTCTGACTCTACAAAGGAAATCTCTAACTGTGTCAGCTGCTCCTTTTTTGATTGCAAAGATTTGGGAATGTTCTTGGCCTCCTTTTCATGAATTTCTTTTTGAATCTTTAAGTAGCGTTTAAACTTCTTTTTGATTTCACCACTAGACAGCTGTAGACCAAAATACAATTGTTTTTTCTTGTGAACAATTTTGAAAGAGAAATAGTAGTCAAAATTTTTTTAAGGTATTTTAATATTTAGCAAATGTTAGCAAGAATGTAATTAAAATTTTTATTGATGAGCATAAAGACTTCAAATTTTATATTCAACTCCAACTTTGGAGACACTGTGGCTGAGTGGTTAAGTGCTTGGCTTCCAAACCTGGTCTCCTGGGTTCGAATCTTGGTGAAGACTGGAATTTTGAAATTCGGGCGTGATTTTTAGGGGGCCCTTGAGTCCACCCAAATTTAATGATGGGTACCCGACTTTAGTTGGGGGAAAGTAAAGGCGGTTGTTCATTGTGCTGGCCACATAACACCCTCATTAACTGTTGGCCAAAGAGAAAGATAACCTTAACATCATCTTCCTTATAGACAGCATTGTCTGAAAGGGGAACTTACTTATTACTCTTTAACTTATACATTCAAATGTTTTTCTTTACTGCAACAAAAAATGATCTGCAACACATCATGAGTGTTATTTCATTTACGTTTCATTTCTCTGTGCATATGTAATGTTTTTTTGTTTTTTCAAAGCTTAATGAGTTAATAATTTAAATCAAAATCTAGACAAAATGTAATGGTTTTTTTTAAGCTTAATGAGTTAATAACTTAAATCAAAATCTAGACAATATGTTATGTTTTTTTTTTTAAAGCTTAATGAGTTAATAACTTAAATCAAAAGATGCTTGAGTGAAATGATGTGTGCAGGTAAGTTAGCTATGCTAATGAACAGAACAAATCGCAAGTTAAATACGATAGGATAATTTTAATAATAATTAACTCCCCCTTCAATATTGCATCTTTTCCTTAATATTCTATGACAACATAAACCAAAATTTTGAAGACATTTTTGCAGTCTTTTGTGCATTGACAAAGATTTCAGCATAGATGAATCCAGATCAATACAAGAGAAACTGAATGAAATATTCACAAATGAAGAACACAAAACAATGTTTGGATAAGGATAGCACCAACGCTGGTTTAAAAAAACAGAATAAAATTTTATCTTCTGCATTGAAGTTTATTGTATATTGACTGCTTTCCTGTCTTTAGTAGAACATGGATTCAAAGCCATTATGAATCTCATCACACATTAAAAATACCAACTAGAAATTGTTGCTGGCAGAGATATGTGGTTGATACTCATAAACATTAAGCTTGACTTAAATGCACAATACACTCAGAAAATCTCATCAACCTCATCCAAGTCATTAATTTTTCAACTTTTTTTTGGTAAAAGAAAAGTTATAATTTCAATAATCACTCCTTCAAAATAATGGGTTATATAAAATAAGATAAGATATGATAATTTTTATTGATCTAATCAAATGGAAATTCAGTTTGACTACAATTGACAACCTCAATGTGAGTACTGTAACAATAATATTCACACACAAAACACATACACACTCATAACCAGCACTTTATGATTAGAATTCTATGAACTTCTCGATGATGACAGATGATCTTGTAACACTCTGACCGACAGTGGGATGAAGGAGTTTTTAAATCTTTCTATTTTAGTCCTAATGGAAAGGAGACGACCACTTTATTCAGATCTTATGTAATGGTGGTTTAATGGGTGAAGGTTATCTTTAAGAATTGTTTCGGAAAGGCATCCTTCATGGAAAAGCTCTTCAAGAGATTGTAGCTTTGTTCGAGTGATATACGATGCTTTTTTAATTTCATATCATATATATATAATTAATAGACATTGCATTTCTGTAGCTTTTTCACATAGGGAATCCGTGGGCAAGTTTTGACTATATAAAGGGATTGCAGGGTCACAAAAGGTCATATCTGATAAATATCAGAGGAAGAATTGCATTACTTATAGTAAACTTAAATAATATGTATAGTTAGTAGAAAACTTACAGTAACACTTATACAAAATGGCAGGTCATCTTGAGAATGGCCTTTCGGAATGAAACTCATTTTTTAAAAAGCAATGAAAAACATTTCAGATACTTGTTTAATAATATTATACTGACATTACAATAAAACACATCACTGCTAGATCTGGCCAATAGATTACAAGGTCTGAAATTAGAACTCTACTTTAACTCTTTTTTTTTGCACAGAAGACTGTCCTTAAGGTTCAATTCAATATGAAGTGTGGATGTACAATATACACAATATAATAAATGTGGTATTTATGTACTGAAGTGTACAAGATTTAGAGATAAACATAATGATACTTAAGCTTTTAAATGCTGCAAGTTAGAGTTGACTTGAGTTGGAAGACTTACATCCACATGTTTCTTGTCTTGGACACTTACTACAACTGGAGCCTGGTTCTAGACAAACAAATATAGTTTTAATTTTCTAGCAGTAGGGCCTATATCTTAGTTAACAGGTTTAGGGAGTGTATTTATACTTATATAAGTAATATCCTGGCTGGATCTGGTGTTTCTATTATTCATATCTAGATGAAGAAGAAAGTTTGCTAAACCTCAATGTTCTAAATAAGTTTACAACAATGCAACAGAGAAGGATTTACTCTACTTTAAATCAAAAAAACTTTCTAAGCTCTTAACTGATGAATGTAGTCTATTCTTTTGAGTTCCATAAATTCTAGTGTTATGGAGTCAGCAACTGTGGTATCATAACTCAAAATATGTCATACACGAACATTAGGACCTATCTGCTCATAGCTTTTTAGATTCGTTTTGTTACCACAACACTTAGAGCCTGCATTGTGTAGTTTTGTTAACACAACATGTTGAGCCTGCATTATGTTTGTTAGTTTTGTGGGAAAGGGAAAAGAAAGATTTAATGTATCTTTGTAGTTTAATATGGTACTAGAAGAAATTCCTTTTGCTAAGCTAACAATATTTGTAACCAAGAGTGAGCTGTTATCAGTTCAGCCTTAAAGAAATATGATCGATGTTTTTGTGTTTACAAGGGTGGTTACCAGCAGAAAATAAAGAACCATCATTCTTCAGAAAAGATTTATGCTAAATATACATCCCATAGTCTTAATTGAAATTAAAATCTATGCTAAATATTATACAAGGATTTTATGTTGACAGTGGATTTCAAATTGCACACTAACTAGTAGGTAACAGCTGTTTATACATTTGAACAATGAATTAATATATAATGAAATTGTTAAAAGCGAAATCAATCATGTTTTGGAATGACACTCTTCTTAAAGAATCTTTTTTTAAATATGGAATCATCAAATCCAAAGGTATAAATAGAATCTTCAAACCAGAATGCTCTGTTAATAATTTGTTATAACATTTAGCCAAATTATGTAACAGGGTACTAATTAAGTAATGATATTTAAGAAAGTGGCTTGTGTTGGCTAATTAGTAAAGCTTCTGGATCTTGAGTTCAAATCTTGGTGGAGAAGGGGAGATTTTGATCTTCAGGATTTTTATGATGCTCCCGAGTCCTCCCTACCCTAATGTATATTTGACATGAAGTAAAGGTTGGTCCTAAGGCTGGCAACATGACACCCCTGTTAACCACTTGCCATTGACACAGATGCACTTTACATCATCTGCCCCAATAGATTGCAACATCTTAACAGAATACCTTCTTACCGTAATAACAAAAAATTAACTGTCCTCAATTTAGTCTAGATGTTTAAACCATTAAAAATCCTGCTATAAAGATATTTGGGTGAAAAGGAAAGAAAAAAAGAATGCAGTTAAACCTTGAATCATGTTCTAACATTCATTGTTAACCCTTTATGAACCATTTGTACATTATTAGTATCTAAAACAATACAGTTTCTTTGGGTTGCATGGGTTTTTCAAAATAAGCAGATTTTTAATCAAATGTATAAATAGTGCAGCATCCCCCACTCTGATAGTCAAATGAGAAAGTTGATGATAATACATTTTTCTCATTGAACTGAAACATGTCTAAGAGTAACAATATATAGTGCCAGCCTTAAGGTTGCTGGTGATTTGTGCAAATTGTACTGCTGCCAGGTGGCATGGAGAGTTGTCTCCCAAGTTCAAGCCCAGCCCAGTGCCAACCTACAAGAGCATTGGGCAAGGAAGTAATCATCTTAATTTCTGAAGGAACAGTAAAAAATGTATTATGTAAGACATGTAATGTATTATGTAATATTAATAATATAATATAATATATACATATAATAATTAATTATGTCTTTTAAAAAATCAGTGATTACTTTCTACTATACCTGATGTGTTTGTGGTTTGGATGAAATAATAACAGTAGATTTCTTTGAAGACCCTGATCCCATGATTAACTTCTAAGGTATTTTTTAACAAATAATTGTCTTTATAGCTGCAAACTCAGAATAAGCCAAGCTGTAAATTTCAAATGCTGGCTTTTTTTTACATAATCACCATATTTTCATCTTGGCTGCTTTATTTTGTAGCTAAGAACAAGTAATAAATTTGTAGTTATAACACAGACTACAACATAATTCTTTTAAAAAATATATATGAATATAAAAATAAAATAATTAATCATTAAAAAAAATGGTAATTATGACAAATTAAACATTCTAAAAAGTATAAATGAGATATATAAAATGTTTTTAAATGTAATGCCAATATTAATTTAACAAATCATTGAACTCTAATGTCATTAGTTTAAAAGATTACATTGTGTCTAATGAAAAAGCTGATATCCCCAAACTAAATTAAATTTATGTCACTGTTTATGGGTTGTTGTTTTTTTTATTATATAACCAAAAAAAAAATACATAAGGCTAAGTTTATCAAAAACAAGGTCAAAGATAAATATTTATTTATCTCTTGTTTTAATTTGTTTTCTGTTTGGAAATTTGAGCTATAGTTGTTGTAGCTATGTTTGACTCTGATCAAAGAAGACTTGTCAGACTTATTAGTAAGACATCCGATTGCAAAATGCCTTGAAACATCTGTTAAATAGAAATAATAATTATTCTTAACAATTTTTCAATGTTATCTTTTTTTTTTTTGCAAAGAAATTGTTTCTTAGATAGACTTTTTAAATTACTGTTGTACAGTAGGATTTCTAAAACCTAAACTGAAATAGAATAAAGTTTTCAAAGAAGAACAAATGCTTTGTCAAATGTGTGCATGTGCAGATATCAGTAGGGGTTTAGAAATGAAGTCTACTTCTCAAAGATCACTTTAAGTCTATCACAAGCTTTTTGTCTTTCACAAACTTTTTGTCCATCATGAAGTCTGATGGACTGTTAGGAGACCCTGAAATCAATACCTATTTCTTTCACTTTTATGCTATGGATGCTGGCTGGTTGTGTGTCATGCATGCTAGACTTTTATTGCTGCAAGGCTATGACCAGTAAAAACACCCAACCTTATTTATGACTACCAAATTTGAGTCCAGATAATGAAAAGAAGAAAGAACATGTGATTCTCATCAGCATTAGTCTTCAAGTTGTTATTCATCTTGCTTACTTGTCTCCTCACCCAGTTCACATATTCCTCATAATATAAGGTACATAAATAGGTACTGTATAGTAAATTATTGATAAATGTATTTGATAGTATTTATAGTATTCCATTTCAAGTGGGTTGAGATTGTAAAAGTTAATGTAATAAAGAAACTAAAAAAAATCCTTAAAAACTCCATCTGAATAATTTTGTGTTCAATTGCAATTTCTTATTCTTTAGTCTTAAGCCTTTAGAATCATTTATGGGTGTAACAGTGTAGAGGCACTAATTATTGTTCAACAGCTGTGCTGGGTCAGACGCATACACCATTTATGGGAAATGACTGCAAGCCAAAGGCAATCTATTTAAGGGAGCTTAAAGTAGGGATGGTGTAACAGAGGTTCCTCATTGAAGCACAATAAAAAACTATCCAGGCACCATTTTACCCTCACTGGCATTGAGGAAAACAAGGCAGTAGCAGACGATATCTGAAAGACACACATATATGAAGATAAGGAGAGATAACAAGAAGCAAGCTCAGAAATCAGTTTTGTATCCATCAAATGTGGCAAAAATGCAGATCTACAGTCACATGAAATACTGCACTGATCCTTTATCTTCAGAGTTGAAGACAATGCCTTATCTCTTTAACAATAAAAGTGGGTCACGATGGGTGAGTGGTAAAAGCTTGTCTTCCGAACTGGTGAAAACTGGGATTTTTTATTTCAGGATCTTTAGGGCGCCTCTGAGTCTTATGGGTACCTGACATTATTAGGAGAAAAGTAAAGGCAGTTGGTCATTGTTCTGGCCTATAACTTTTGCTGGGCTTCCACAGTACTGAGTGCATAGCATGTAGCAAGGAAGAAAGAAAGGCTAAACAACCCTGTCTCACAGGTTGCTGGTTGGATAAGGGGAGTGTCACGAGTCGAGTCTGTGACCTATTTCGACCAGTTTCTAGAAGCTCGAGTTCAAACCAGTGCAAGTGTCCAGCGTAAACCATTAATTTTAGATATCCAATTGAAGAAAGAGGTTAAGGGAAAAAAATAGCACACGTCAGAAGGTCAAAGTTACTAAAATAATTATCGGAGAAGGTTCCAGGATTCTGGAACGTACGATCAAAGAAAGTAGAAATTAGGGGAAAGTCAGTCAGACGGGGTCTTCGCATAGTAGTAGTTCTTGTATAGCGTTGGTCCTCACACAGTCCTCGATTACTAATAAGTTTTGGGATATTAGCGGGTCCATTAAGTAAAGTTTTAGTATTTGAAGTTGAAGTTATACTAAGTGAAGTTTCATGTATCATTTAAGTTTTATTTATGAAGTATCAAGTCAAGTTGTTATTGAATTAAGAAGTTAATTTGATGTGAAAGTTGAAGAAGTTATTAAAGAAGTTTGAAGAAAATACAGAGAGATGTTTCTTTCTTCATTTCATTGAATTGTCAAGTATTGAGAATATAATCCCCGCAAGTGTGTTCGTCACAGGGAGGAGCACAAACATAATATTTTTTGCTTTGGGGTTGTCACTTGTACAAATTTAAGAAACACTGGCTTAACTGCTTGGTTAAACTTTCAACAATTATGTTATTTTTCATGCAGTCTATCAAATATAATCAGAAGTTGAACAGATTCAACAACCAAAACTTCATACTCACCAGAGAAGTTTTTTCATAAGTTTTTTTTTTAGCTTACTTATTTTTTATTTTTTTTTGCTTTACAAGTTTTAGTTGTTCCTCCAGTAATAAAGATTATATTGTCCTACTATTACTAACATTCTGTGGAACGACAAGTGATGAGGGCAAGTAGGCTTCAGGACTATTGTAATAACAGTTCAAAGCATATACTACACAACCAGGTGGATATGATGAATTATGAGTATTTTTTAAATATGTGTAAAAATATATGTCTTCCCTCAAATAAGTCCTTGTGTGAAAGTTTAGGTAGCTTTTGCTCATTCATCATATTAGTATATATGTTAGTAAGATTTATGAAAAAAATTAAATGAAGTATTTAGACTTCTAACAATTATTCATATTAAAAAACTAAAAAAAAAATTACCCCCTTTCAGACCTTGCAATCTATGGGGCAGATAAAAGCCATCTGTTTCTTAAGCTAACAATTGATGAGTAGGGTGTCAAGTGGCCAGCACAATGACCAAATGCTTTTGCATTACCCAACTAAAGTCAGCTACTCATTAGAAAATTATCTGAAATAAAAAATCCTAGTCTTCACTGAGGTTGGAACCTGGAACCTCATGGCTTGTAAGCCATTTTAAGTGCTTTACCACTCAGCTCTTTCTTTGTAATATTTATAAGTTGGTAACTCTGAAGTTCAAATTAGCGTCTTTGACATATGTTTAGTTTACCATGAAAATCTCCAATAAATGTTTTATATATAAAGAATGTATTATTATATAGAGATCTAAGCCTACTATTATTATAAACAATGTCAGTATTAGGATTAAATATAAGTTACTACTAGATTTACTCTCATAACTGTCCAATCAAAGAAAAGATCAAGATTTAGAGCTCTAACTCAAAATGAAAAGATGTTTGTAAAAAAATATTTTACATGTTCTGGATGTTCTTTCAGAGTTGAAGATAGTTACTTCCTAGTCCAAACCTCCCACAGGACGATGGGGGATGGGAGCGCGCAGGGTTTGAACCCAGGACCATCAATAAATCTTAACAACAGTCCAGCGCGCAAACTGCACGACCAGACAGCCAGGTTGATAATTGTTTTATTAGTACTTGATCTAATAATAATATCTAATAGATCAAGAATCTAGATCTATGTTTGTAAAAAAATCTATGAATCTATGAAAATTATCATTCTATATACATTATGAGAAATATATTAAAAAATGAAAAAGTATGTATCTAGATCTATAATGTGTAAAACTGTAAAGTTGTTTAATTTCAGAGCCTTCACATTTTTTTTATATCATTTTTTGCATTATTGAATTGTAGAATCAATTTACTATCCTGAATTGGTGAGTACTTAGAGACTATAATATACTTTATTACCAATTGGGCCTACTTCAGAGATCTATATTATTTCTATATAAATAATTAATAATAATATATCATATGTATGCGTCTACTGTAATTTCAAAAATTCAGTTCTAAAGTAAAAGTTATAGATCTAGATCTATGATTCTATACCAAAGTAGTTGGAGTCGTCAGTAGAAATAGAATGAGTAGATGATTATGATGTAGATCTATCATCTAGATCTAGAGTAGACTCTAGACTCTAACTCTAACTACTCTAACTCTAAGTTAGTCTAAAAGTTAAAGTAAAAGTATCTACACACTCTACTCTAACTCTAGATCTAACCCATGGCACTAACTTACTGTAATTAATCTTTTTTTTTATGGATTACATTAGTAATGATAAGTTTATCTTAGCTTACCTTTGAGTATAATTTCTTATTTAAACATTGCATATAGTGAAATCCATGCACAATGAATTATCACCAACGTCATTAAAAGTGACCCGCCATGATGTTTATAGCGTTACTAGGTTGCCGAAAGTGGTAACACTTCAAAATGTCAAGAAGAGCTATTCAATCAACAAAAGACCCGATGTTCATGAAATATAGTCTAGTGAATACTGCTATTTTTAGCACTAATAAAGTAATTTATTAAGTAAGCATCAAAATTTCGAGGAGGTGATTACTCTAATAGTATATTAATTAAATCTAGATTTAATCATGCTTTAGCTTCAATATTGTTTTATGTTATGCCTTGAAAAAAAAAAAGGAATTTGGCACTGTATATATATTATAGATCTAGATCTATATATTATATATAACAGGGGTGGGCAAATTACGGACGGAGTGTTTTGTGCGGCTCGCGGACACCTACAGTATAGGGCCTACACATATACAAATGCAAATGTATTAAAATATTTCTAAATATCTATACAAATGATTGAAACTGTCTAATTATACAAAGTTTCAAGAAAGCGAAGTTTATTCTTATTGGCTATACTTCAATACACTCAGTCTCAATTTAAGTGGCAAGTGTAACAATCGATGGAGCTCGATCTTCGACTGACAAAAACATTTTTTTTTAAATAATGAATATCCAAACATAAATTTTAAACAGGAAAGTTTGCACAAAGCTGAATAAAATTTAACATTATTTAAGTGTATAAATCATAATAATTCAACCAATCAGAGTGGGGGAGGGAGACTTAACCACATGCAGGCATTTCCGAAAAGTACTTGAAGATATAATAACAAAATATTCCGATGGCTGATATGTATGGGCATGTTAAATCTTTTGAAACAAGGGTTTCCCATTTCTCAAGACAAGCCAGTAAAAACAGGTTTTGTCATTTTCCTTTGATGAAAGGGGAAACTATTTCTAATAATAATATTAAGGCTTCTCTTTGAGTTCGAAGATTAATGAGAAATGCACTCTTTCCCTTGGCTACGCAGACCCAGCTGTGACCTACATATTTTGCCTTAACTATCGCAGGCATAGCCATCGATTTAGATTTTCTTTTCGCCCTCTACGCCTGTCATCAGCCGTCAGTGGCATAGCTAAGATGGGAGGATGGGGGAGAATTTGAAGATCCCCCGGGCCCCCACTTGAGTGGGCACCAAATGAGTGTCCGAAATTTGTTTGTAAATACACAAATTAATATATTTCATTGACAAATAGTGTCAACGGGAGCCTTTTTCAACATTTATGGATTAAACTTATATCAAAGATTAAACCTAGATTTAGGTCTATCAATAAGTTGACTTTATTGACATTTTAAAAATATTTTTTTCCCACAGAGATCAAAGTTTGTTTTTTTTAAGTTAGTTTTAAATTTTAAAACGCAAATCTTTAATAGATTTGTTGCCGATTTATTTTCCTCTCAATAGATATCAAACGTGCTTGCAGCAAGAGCTAACAATATTTCTCTTTGTTACTAATACTAGATTTAAATGGAGAGTATTTTAAGGTTACGCTAATTAACCTTGAAGAAAAATGTACAGAATAGGGTATAATATGACTAAATGCATGACGCGTAGGACGTAATCATCTTCTTTTTGAAGTAACGTCTGTATTATATAAGATAAGATAAGATAATAGATCCAATGGTTGTTCTTAATAATGCTAGAATTGTCCATTATTCGGTTTTGGCTTCTATAATTTCAGAATAAAACTTCACATTCGAGTTATTACCCCTCTATTCATCTTTCCTCAATCCAATGGACACATGTTTTTCTATAAAAAAAACAAACTGTTCTTTTAGAGTGATAAAAGAGTGAATTGCAAGAGTCGGGAAATGAATCAAAAAACCTAAATGTATGTCTCTTCGTCAGAGGAAATTTCACAATCATTGCATATTTTTAGCGGCCCCCGAAAGAGAAAAAGACGCTATTAGTTTTGTGTGAAATGTCTGTCCGTACGTCCAGTTTAGATCTCGTAAACTAGAAAAGATATTGAAAATCAGACATCACAATATTTTAGACCATTCAAAGTTCTGATGCAACGGCTACTTTTTTTTTTCTGAAAGCGAAAAATCTAATTTTTAAAATCAGTTATGCAAGTATTTTTTTAAAGAGAAAAAGCTAATTAGTATGCATTATAAGTTAGACCTAATAAGTGAGACCTAATTTAAAACGAATAGTAATCTTATAAACATCATTTTCCCACATTTTACACAGTGTGACCTAGTGCGATACCCTTTTGAGGATTCAAAGAGGAAAATAAAAAAGGGGGAAAATATTCAAGAAAAAAAAATACACACACACATATACATATATATAAACTTTCAGTACGACTGTAATTGGCCCCTGTGACCAAAAAAAAATAATAAAAGCCACAGGGAAATTGTCTCTGAACAGAAACTCCCGATATACAGACTCTAGCAGACAGGATTTCCACCTTGATGATGAGGAAGTAGTTTTCCAAATCTCAAGGGAGGAAATAAAAAAATTGTCATAAAAAGGGAGACAACAAAAGAAACAATATAAATGTTTAAATGCCTATGTTCACATAAATGTGTACACACATAGATGTGTATGTACGTTTGATAGAAGTTAATATAAAGAACTGGGGTAATGTAGCAAAGCACAAGGGAAACAACCATAAGCAATGTAGACAAAGTGGAAAAAAAATGTGACTACGATGTTTAAAATGTTTTAATATCATTTAAGTTTCTACTATCACTTTTTGATTGTTTCTATTTAATTACCTATTGTTGACATTCTCACCACATATATATTATTTTAAGAACCTTAAATTTCAAAAATATTCATTATATGCTATTGGAAAAAAAAAAAGAAAAAAAAAATAACGACATATACAAAGCAATTTAAAATGTAACTATATGCATTACTATATTTTGCAAACATTGTACTTTAAAATGTAACCACTTCATTTGTACGCTTGCTAATAAAATAGGCATCTTTTTGTTAATTAAAAAAAAAGAAGAAGAAAAAAAGCCCAATAAAGAGGCCAATAGCCCAAAAAAGAGGCAATGCCCAAAAAAGAGACAAAGAAAAGAGGCAAAGGCCCAAGGATTCCTAGTATGTTAACAACTCGACAACTAAAGTCAAAGCTAAAAAGCTCTGAGGTATCCTAAAAAAAAAAAAGAGAGAGAAAAAAAGAAAAAAAGAAGAGGACTCAAATAAGAGATTGAGCTTTTTCAAAAAATTAGATCAATTATAAGACATCAGTTAGACCAGGTGGCTGAGCTGTAAAGCACTTTGTGAAGACTGGGATTTTTAACCTTGGAATCTTTGGGCGCCTCTGAGTCCACTCAGCTCTAATGGGTACCTGACATTAGTTTGGGAAAAGTAAAGCCTTTGGTCGTTGTGCTGGCTACATGACACCCTCGTTAACCGTAGGCCACAAAAACAGATGAACTTTATATCATCTGCCCTATAGACCACAAGGTCTGAAAGAGGAACTAGTTAGGCCAGGTTCAAATCTAACTTTACATTCACTTTCACCTATCCTTTGATCTGCTGGACCGTTGGGGCACTACACAAGATCTGTTAACCTTCTTTCTCCATTCTTATCTCTCATTTGTCTTTGATATAATTTTATTCGGATGTTCTTTCTGAAAATATTGAAGCCTGCCTGGGTGGACCACTTCGGGGGCCGATTTTGAGTTTGTGTTTCCACACAAACTGTCTTTTGTAACCTTGTTTATTTGTGAAATTGAAAAAATTTTATTCTTTCAATGGGAACTTCCCCCATGAGGAGTTGACCAGAGTGGGGCTGCAAAACAGCTTGTCGCATATGATAAGGCAGCCACAATGAGTGGCCGTCTGTCTGGCCTGCGGATACTCTGTTAGATTCAAAGGCAACATTTCTGAATAATTACTCTCTCAACCTGGCAGCCTTTCATTCTGTTGAGATAGATCCAATAATTGTCACCTTTTTTTGGAACTGTACATGAATTGTTTAACTTTTTTTTTCTTCAGATTAACTTCAAAGATCGGTCAAACTGAAAGAAGATGAAGCCGGGAGTTTAAAAAAAAAGAGTAATATAAGAGAAGACGATACGTCGGCAGTTTCCTTGCATCTCGACAAAATCATCAAGCTGTTGGAGAAACTTTCTGAATCAAGAACTGAAAGAACGGACACTAGAAGCAGTGTACAGAATCTTCTTCATGCAGTGGAAAATTAAGAATTTTTTGACTATCTGAAATTCTGGTCAAATCGTCTGCGCCCAATTAATAGAAACTTTAAAAGTGTGGACTGCACAAGCGGAAAGCTGCTGAAGAAATTAGTAACCTGTCATGCTTTCTGCAAAATGATGAGAAACTGACAATCCATCGAAAAAGCAAAAGAAGGTAGTGAATGCTATGGATTCCCTGTAATTAAAACAACCAGAAGAAGAACGAAAAGACTAAATGGGGAGTTACGCTCTAATGTGGGACTGTCAATAGAACTGCAATTCAATCGTGTTGCGTCAGAAGTGATAGACAGACTTCATATGGAGATGAAGGGCAGATTCCAAAAACTGGAAAGAAAATGAACACCTTTAGGTTTCTTCTTGAAACAAGACACCTATTGGATGATGACAAACTGTGTTACTTTTTCCTGTTTGAATGATGAAATAAAGGCATGTCGCTTGTTCAATGATGTCATTGATACACGAGCACTTTTCATCAACAAACAGTGATACAATCACAAATAGACATATTGAGGAAGCAGGCTTCATATGGTAATTAAGTGTGCTCAAACCTTGCAACCTCCTCCGAATACTACTAACTCATGCCACTTCCATTCCGGCATGTGAGAGATCATTCTCAAAGCTCAAGTTCATCAAAAACTATCTCAGGATCATAACGACGCAAGAAAGGCTTATCAGCATGGCTAAAATGTCAGTGAAATCACAAATAAGCGGATAAACGTAACAACGTGTACAGTAATTAGTTTGTTCGGTTTTTATCTTTTTTTATTTCAAGAACCAAGCATTTCCAGTGCTCTTAATATCACGTAGGGGAAAAAAAAAGGGGGGTGGGGAGGGGCGCACTAGTTTTTTTCTTTTATAATTTGCGTAACTAGAAATATACACCATCGTAAAAATTAAGTCACGTGCTTCTCTATCCTATACAAATTACGATCTAATTTTAATCAACAATGGTTATCACGTGACAGTTTCTTTCGTGACCGTTCGTTTTTTGGTGAACGATGTCCATTACAATTGTATGCCTAGTTTTAAAAGATTTACTTCGTCTTTTTTTTTCTTGTTTGTCTGCTCCCCCCTCTTGGACGTGCAGATTTCAGGCAATGCTGCTTGAGGCGTCTTCAGACAGAACCATTCATTTTTTTTTTCGACCAGCTACTTTACGAACAGACCTGTGCATATATACAAAGTAGGCCTATATCATAGAACTCTTCAGACTTTATGAATGTATCTTTAGGTTTTCCGAACTTATATCAACCTTGTGAACAATTTTTCATTGATAAATACACGGTGAACAAAAGAGAGAGACAAAATTACGCCATGAGAATATTTTTTCTCAAAGAATGTACAATGCCATGCAAGCCAATGTAAGCGCGAATTGTGAATTACCGTGATAAGTTCTTTCTTCTGAGAAATATATGTAATAAAGCTGCCTATTGTCTATGATTTACTATATTTTTAATCCAATAAATATATATATATATATATAGTAACCTAAATGTTCCCTGGTATTGTCTAATTCTGCATGAATGACTTTTGTTTTCTTTTGAATGCTTATTCGTTTGTACTAGAATTCATTTCGCAAAGTGTTGAATGTAAACAATAATGCGAAGACTTTTTGTCACGTTCCATAGTAGTCTAAATGCAAGTATATCTAGCTTGAAAACAAGCAATATAGGCCTATGAGCTTTTAAGAGGAAAAGAGCTGCACATTTACAGCCATGTCTATCAATCAAGTTGGAGCTATTTCCTTTTATCTATATTAACAAAATTATTCTAAAAAATTCTTATTAATTACCATTAATTAATTAATTAATTAATTGGTGTTTTTTTTATTGTTTCATGTGTTGTTAGAAACACTGAATAATTTTGCAAAATTTCAAATAGATCCTAAGATGGGGAATGCGATAAATTACGTGTACCAAACAGATAGACGGAGTGCATTGATATTGGAGTTTTTCACGATAAACTATAGATCTATATATAGCGTCTTTCTATGCCTTGCCAAGGGCGCTAAATTGAACTTCAGTAATTGTGGCCAAATAAATCAAAGCTAAAATGTTTTACATGTTTCGGATGCTCCTTCAGAGTTGAATATAATTACTTCCTAGTCCAAACCTCCCGCAGGACGACGGGGGAATGGGATCGGGCAGGGTTTGAACCTTGGACCATCGATAAATCTAAACGACAGTCCAGCGCGCAAACCGCACAACCATGCAGCCATTCTGCTAAAAGCGGAGGAACTTTGAAAATTTTATTTTTCAGTGCTAAAAATGTAAAAAAAAATAATTGTATATATTTTTTAAAAAATTGCTTATCAACAAGTCATTTATTTTGTATACCGGATACACCAAAAAAGCTTGCTATTTATAGTTTTTCCGCTATGTATGAAAATCTCCTATAATGAAATTTGAAAATACGCTAAAAGGAGCCGTGAGATTTATAACAAAAGAATATTCAAATTGGATTAAAACGACACCATTCTTAAAATCACTAAATTTAGAGACATTCAGGACAGAAAAAAAAGAAGGTACAGTAAAGTAGCAATACTATACATAAAAAACCTAATAAAATAGTAAAAATTCTCAGAGACAGAAATACGTATACAATTTTTTTTTTCACTCATGACTAGATTGACACATGAAACACGCAGGACGTAATTATCTTCTCTTTTGTAGTCACGTATGCAATTTTTAAGACAATAACGCTTGTAAAAGAAAACTCCTGCAAGTCGTTTGAGCACGTATGTTTTTTCTTTAGAAAATTGCATAGATTGGTCTTAGATATGGTCTTTAGGCCTATACATTTCTATTTCTAGATGGCCTGATGGGGAAAATTCAGTATTTTCTTTTAATAATGCATATCATATTCACGTTTTTCATTAAGTATATCTATAAACTTAACATTTCTAATAAAATAAAAAAAAAATAATAAAAAGATCATAATCTAGATGATACTAGATCTACATTTTATAAAATATATGTTCTATTTTTGGCCTACTTTTGGACATCGCTACAAGCTATACTAGTAGTCAAATTTCAAATAATATAAAATATGAAAGTCTAATGAACAAACGAAATAATTCCGGATATTCAGTTTATTTATTTTGAATAAAATATCTTAATCCTGATATTAAACATGATTTGTTTATACTTTTTGTATGATAAAATTTTATATAATGTAATACTTTAAAATCTTTAAGTATTTAAAGTGAATTTTCACTGTTTAAAATAACATTTTAAAAAATTGTTTCAGATTGAGAAAAAAAAAAAATCCGGAACCGGAGGCAAAATGTCCGCCATGATTATCAAAATTTACTCCTTGTTCACAAGAAAACAATAGTGAGCATCTTTAAAGGTGTAAATATTTGGTTTAATATCTAGTTTTTTAAAAACCGGACCTTTTAAACTGTCACATTAACAATGTTAAATATGTAATATTCACATTAGCATAATTTTGTAACCGCTAGCATAATTTTAAACTAGGTCAACTTTTGCATTTGATTTTAAGTTGAGTGTAGCCTGTACTGTAGACTGGCCCTCTACTCTCAGACTCAAGTCTGTCTCACTCACTCTTGGGGTCTAGATAGATAGAACAAGAGTCTATATAGATCTCGATATATATACAGCATTAGTTTCACTTATAGATCTAGTGGTATTATGTAAATCTAGATATGTAGTAGTTGAATATATAAAAAATAATATAGTCTAGAATGATAGTTAAAAATAAAATAGTAACACACAAACAGCTTTAGAGACTAGAGAAGAGATCTACATCTTTCTAATAATATAATTTTCTAATCCTACAAGTATAACTATATCATCATCATGTATTAAATGTATATCTAGACTAGAGAATCTAGTTGTACTAGATGTAGATCTAGACTAGATTCTAGCTAGACTGTCTCATAACTTATTCTACTATCTAAAATGACTAAAAATCTCTAGAATATTTATCATATAGTATAGATCTAGTCTAGATATACTGAGTATACTTATACTCTTGTTATTATAAATTAATATTATAATTTATTATAGTGTTATAGTTTAGATTGCTATCTATTACTTATGACGACTATAGATGACTAGATCTAGAAAATCTAGATAGAGAACTAGATGTAGAATTCATATATTGTATTCATATCTAGATAGTGGCAGTAGTGACAAGATGGTAGACCTAGTCTTTACTATTACCAGATCTAACTATAGATCTACATCTTAAGTTATAAGTTTAAGTTAATATTAATATAGTATGTATAGTCTATAGTCCTTTTTGTTCCTTAACAAAGTTTACAGATGACACTGCTCTAATTGGCCTTCTTTCAGAAAGCGCGGACATAGATCATTACTGTTTACAATGAAGTGTAATGACAACTTTTTAATGTTTTGAATTTCAAAAAAAGAAATGATTATCAACCTCCAAAAGGAAAAGAAATAAAATAATATAGAACATAGATCATTACTGTTTACAATGAAGTGTAATGACAACTTTTTAATGTTGAATGCCAAAAAAAGAAATGATTATCGACCTCCAAAAGGAAAAGAAATAAAATAATATTGTTTCTGGGGAGAGCATAAATAGTTCAAAGCTTTCAACTATCTTGGAACTGTGTTAGACAATTAATTAAATATTATTGCAAAACAGATTACATCACCAAAAAAGGTCAACAAAGATTTAGACTACTAGGAAAATTTTCGTCCTTTAATGTTAGCAACAAAGCATTGTCAATGATTTATCATGCTCACATCTAGAGAAACTGCAGTATTTTAAGTGTCAACATCACTGCCTGGTATGGCAATCTGAACAGAAAACATAAAAAGACACAGATCACAAAAATAAATAAATACAAAAACTCTTATGTTCCTTTGGCAATTAAATCGTTGAACAAAATGTAACTTTGCGTTGTAAATTTTGCATGTAATGTTAAAGAGAAAATTGGGTATGAACGTATATTTTGTGTGCTATGTATTTTTTCCGTAATGCACAATTGTAAAACAAATTTCCTCATATATAATTTAAAAAATTTTAGTATTTTATTTTAAGCTCACATAAATGCCTTTATAAATGTAAATTCCACTTTATTCTAATTCACAGATGTTTTTTCCCTTTTTTTTTTCTAATTGAAATAATCTGTAAATTCATAGTTAGTTATAATTGCTCATTTCTGTGTACTCATTTTTTACCCACATACAAGTCATCAGATTTGTGTATTAAGTTCACCAATCAATCAACACACTGATATCAATTGAGTTTTGGCTATGCATTATGTGTGTGCATGACAAATATTGTCTGTCATTTTATGAATTGGCGCTAATTATACACATGCTATAAATAATAAGTTCTCAACATAATGTTATTGTCAATTTCCCAATCCTTTGAAGAGGAAATGATAATCTCCTATTATATATATATAAGTGAGTTATATATATATATAATAGGAGATTATCATATATAATATATATATATGTATATATATATAAATATATATATATATATATATATATAGTTAAGAAAAATTTGGGATAAGCCCAAAATAACACTTCCTAAGAATTGTATTGCAGAGAAATTAATTTCGTTGAACAGTTAATAAGAAAAACACAACCGTCACTGCTAGTCGTGGGTTATGCACTCTGGGGTTTTGTATGAACACTGCCCCTGTCAACCTCTGACTTCCTGTGGGAGGTTTGGACTACATAGGATGTTTAATAATCTTCAAATCTCACGTATGTAAAATAGCGCTACCGAACTCTATGAATACAATAGACTTTATTGGATTTAGGCTGATTAGCCATTAGATTTTAATAGTTCCATTCATAATGTTGCCTGCATGCACAGCATAGTGATACAAATCAAATAAGCATGAATGTTACAAACACACCTAAATATTATTATCCTTTAATTGAACACTTTCAAGTGTGTTTATTTTTATATTTTATAACTACGCATTCACTTTAATTACAAGTATGTTGAGCCATACTACGAGATCTAGATCAGATTTAAAAGCTTTATTTTTAGATCTAGTGATACGAGTCTACAGTTTTACTATAAAGTATTTAGTCAACAACATTAGTGGCTTGAATATTTCTTTAATCTATCAAGTTTAAAACAAAAACAGTTTGTTTGATAATATTACAAAATTTATTGTTCCAAGTTAAAATTATAGAATAAGAGAACATGCGCTATGCTTCATGTAATGACACGCAATTTAAGGGTAATTCAAATTGAATAATAAATTTGCACTAGTAGATTCAACATAAAACTGGAAAGTTATAGTTTTAATGAACTGATTAGAGAGCGCCTGAAACAAGCCCATCACTTTTATTTATAGTTTGTATTAAACTCAGAAATCAAAAGTTAAAGAATCTTCTATTACCGGAAACAGTTAATCTCCCCTACATTATTTACTCTTCTGTATAGAAACTCTTAGATACCAGAAGTCAGTAGTGTGTAAAAAAAATATCTTGATTACACTTCTCTGGCAACCTTAACACACACACACCATGTGATGATATAACAAATACAATGATACATTTGCTACATATTCTTTCCTTTGTTATTATCATAAACACTGAAAATAATTTTTTTTCAATGATTTTTTCCAATTCATGACAATATTGCTTTAGTGGGGTTTTTTTGTTTGTTTTTTTTGGTTTACAAAACTTTAAAAAATATATATAATAAATAAGTATACTTGATAACTTGTTTCTTGTTAGGATTAAATATTTGATTTAATTTTCAAAAATGTTAATTCTTACAATTTATTAGGTGCCTCTGAGCTGTCTGTGCAGATAAATCTGAACAGAGTTAAAACTCAAATAACACCTGTGGCAAAAGGACAGCATTGCAGAAAACACTTGACACTGATTAACAATGTCAAACAATAAGTTTAAAATGTAGTGAAGGAAACCACTGAATGCCAATAAGCTAAAATATCTACTCTTTGCCAAGTGTTCTGTGTTTACTTAAGCTACACTTTATATCCTAGTCTTGTTGTTACTAGTGGTGTCATTTTTGCTAACTTAAAACTTTACCCTTTTGATGAAACCAATAACTTTTCATACCACATCCCTAATTGTGTTCTAAGAAATTAAACCTTGTTGTCCTCAGACAAAATCTTAGAAAACTAATTGTACAACTTTTTAATTTTGTTCTTTTACTGTTTCTTTCAGGTATGACTCTGGCTGTTATGGTTTCAATCTGATGATTGTATACATTTATTTTATCTAGTGTTTAACTGTACTTTTAAAAATTGCAAACAAGCCATCAATTTTCGCCCTCTATAGATCAGCCATCATGGCTGATAATATGGGTCATCATTCCTCATCAGACAATAAGGGCCATCATTTTGGCCCTGGCCTCTTGGCCAATCAGTTCCCACTGCATCCAAGAGTTGATTCTCTCATGGCCAAAAGTGCTAGTCATGGTCAACAGCATCTGCTTCGACCAGATCTTAGACATGAGCTAGACATAGTCAACCAAAGCATTGGCGTCTGTCTTGACGGCAAACAACGGCTCAATGCTCAGATTGAGCATGAGCATATAAGCGAAGGGTCAAGCAGCGGGGGCACAGCATTTCAGTCAGTTGAGCCTTTATCCTTGCTCGCGAGAGGAGATGCTCTTATGACCAAGAATCAGGGCCATAGTCAGCAATCTCGGGGGGAACTTCGACATGATATTGATATGGTTAATCAAAGTTTAGGTGGATGTCTAGATGGAAATAGCAAATCAAGACTTAGTACTCAAATAGATCATAAACATATAAATGAGAGTAGTTCCAGTGGGACTGCATTTCAGCCAGTAGAGCCATTATCTTTAATGTCTAGGGGTGATGGAATCATGAGCAAGGGTGGTAATCCTACCCAGCAACACAGAGGAGAGATTCGTCATGAAATGGACATTGTGAATCAAAGTCTTGGCGGCTGCCTCGACGCTAACAGCAGTAAGCAGAGACTAACTTCTCAGCTAGAGCATGGACAGATTAATGAGCCTTCTACTAGTGGGGGCAACTCATTTCAGTCTGTTGAACCTATTTCTCTTCTGGCCAGGGGTGAGGCCTTGATCAAAACTGCAAGTCACAGCCAGCAACATAGAGGAGAGCTAAGACATGAGATGGACATGGTAAATCAGGGCATGGCAGGATGCCTGGACAATGGTGGAGGGGGGAAACAAAGGCTTAACTCTCAAATGGATCATGAACACTTGAACGAGCCCTCCACCAGCGGCACATCCTCCTTTCAGGCTGTTAAGCCTCCACATGATATGAATGACTACTTCATGTACATCGGAAATAACAAAATGAATGTTGAAACATTGTATGGCAACAGGAACAATGAGTTTGCAATAGAGAAAGAGCAAGTTAACAAGAGTGTTGCCACAGATGATGATGATGCCCTCTATAATGCAGTTTTTAAAAGTAACATGTCTACACCTAGTCTTCAGGATGATATTCCCCTCGATAAAATCTACAAATGTGAGTTGTGCAGCAAAATATTCAGTAATAGCTTCTTTCTGCGGCAGCATACATTGTTTCACACTGGAGACAAACAGTTTGTTTGTGGTACATGTGGGCACAAGTGTTTTTACAAGAGTCAGCTCAAAGAGCATGAGCGCACACACACAGGCGAGAAGCCCCACAAATGTCATATCTGTGAGACAGGCTTTGCAAGAAAAGATGCGCTCAAGAGGCATTTAAGGTCACATATGGATGAAAAGCCATATAAATGTGACATTTGTGAAAAAGAGTTTAAACATAAGCCATACTTGCAAATACATAAAAAGATCCATACTGGAGAACGGCCACATAAGTGTGAAATTTGCGAGAAGATGTTCTCCCGTATAGAAAGCCTCAAGCGCCATAGAATTTCACACATCAAAGATAAAGCATATCCATGTAACTACTGCGACAAAAGTTTCAAATGTCTTACCTATTTACATAATCACACCCAGAATCACACTGGACAGAAACTTTATGGCTGTGATTTATGTGAGAAAAAGTTCAAGTATCCAGCCCTGCTAAAAAAGCATAAGATGAAACACACTGGTGAACGGCCGTTTCATTGTGACTTGTGTGAAAAGGGCTATTTTACTGCCACCGAGCTGAAAATTCATAAAATGAATCACGCTGCCACAGATCCACCTTTTCAGTGTGAATTTTGTGGTAAAGGCTTTCACATGAATGATATATTTCAAGCCCATGTGCGGACTCACACAGGTGAGAGACTGAAGTGTCGCTACTGTGACAACACATTCACACAGCAGTCCAGCTTACATGCCCATGAAAGGATGCACACAGGAGACAAGCCATACATGTGCAGCACATGTGGAGTGACCTACACCCAGCTCTCTTCCTACAATGCTCACATTCAAACTCATATTGGAGAAATGCCATATAAGTGTGAGCCATGTGGCAGGAGGTACCAGCACTATGCCAGTTTTCGCTACCACCAGAATGTGTGTGCATTCTACAATCCTCCAGTACCCAAACAAAATGCTGATCCTTGTTAGTGACTGTTAGACCATCTGCTAATTGGATTTCCATTCTTCCTTAGTTGGTGTTAATTTAATCACAAAATTACTTGAAAAAAAAATTTAAAACTTTTTTTCAATTTAGAGTCTAATATATATATGTATCTCCACTGATTAAAATGTTAAGATAATCTTACAGTCAGATATGCACAAACAGATGCTGCAATAAATTTTGTGTTTTAAAATACTTTTTTGTGAAGTTAGACTGATTTTCCTATTGGATCATGTATCACTGTGCTCCTGTAATCTACAAATCATTTGACATGGTTAAAGAACACTTCATGCTTTTCAGCGGATTCATGTATTTACTGTGTAGATGAAGTATTTTTCCAAAGCAATAAAAGAGCCATATATTATATCTGTGGGTTAGTAAAAAAAACAACAACTTTTTTTTCTCCTCCCAATCTTAATGACCAAATGTATCTGTTGGAGAGCTGTCCTTATTTAAAAAATATATAATGTGTCATGGACATTGCATGCTTTTTGGCGTGACTGTAGCTTAGATGAAATTAGAGTAATGCTGAATGGTTTCCATGAAAACATTTTGTACAGTGCTCATGCATGAAAAACTTCATCCCATGTTTCAATATGCCTCTTTGTATCGTGGACAGTTTTGTTAGGTTTCTTTTTTTTTTCCCTTTTATGGTTAACACTTTGTCTTTAAACTAAGTGACAAACACCATTCATTGTGTTGTTGTTGTTTTTTTCTCTCTTTTGTAAATATAGATATGTAAATGAATGTAAATAGCTCTCTTAACACATCTAGATAATGCTGTCATGTATTCTATTCACATTCTTGTGTTTATGTTTTATTTTGTGATTTTTCATTATATACTGTAGACATATACCATATATACTATAAATTGAGTCTTATATAAATATTATTTATATATATGAAATTATAAATATACATTGACTCTTCTGTCGTGGCTTAATCACTTTTCTGTAACTAGGTTTCTAAAAATTGTTTTTGTTTTGGGCATCTGCTTATGATGAACAAAAAAAAACACCAAAATGCAAAATTATGATGTCATGTATTCCTAGAACAAATTCATTCATGTCATTTGTTACTGTGGGAATCTTTTTATGCTATAAAACTCCCTTGTTAAATATTGTTTGTAACTTTTGTTTATATTATTTGTCTCTGTTTAAGTAAGTGAATACTCACTTATTCATATACCCATGTTTCTGAGTGGGGAAAAACTTGAGGTCAAATTACTTTTCTATTTCATAACTTTCAATGGTAGACTTTTTCAAGCATTTTATTTTTCAGTTGCTCATTAGGCAAGTAATAAGGTATCTAAATATTTATGTAATTTTTCTTTCACCAAAAATTAAAAAATGAAATATTTATTTAGATTAAAAGCAGGGTAGAACTTTCGCCTATTTGATAAACATTATTTAGCCACAGCTTTTTGTTGTTTTCCTTTTACTGTGTATTGCTATTTCAGAATTCTATTATATCCATCTCTTCTTCTTGTTGTTTTTTTACTGTAATTTTTAATTTCAGTTCAGTAAAGAAAAAATACACTTAAGGAAAAAGGGTTTGGTTTACTGTTAAATTAATGTTCTACTTTATGTAGCTAATACAATAGATCTGATAATATCCATGATTTTGAGATTCTTTTTATTTAAGTAAGCTGTATAGACACTAAGTTACTTCTCCTTCTCCATGCCTCTTTAGCATGCCCAGAACTCTGTCCTATTCCATTTGACAAGAGGGCTGGCTAACCAGCCTAGATTTTCCTACTGTTGTTAGAACTATTCAACTCAACTTTGAGAGAAATCCCTAACCTCCATCCTGCTTTGAAGTTAAAGACACTCATTTATTACAACCATACAGTTTATGCCTGTCCCACCCTCATTGAAAATTCTTCTTCTGTTGTTTGTAGTTTTTAAAACAAGAAAGTTGGTTGTAATTTCTATAAAATGCAAACAAATAGTCCAACCAGTACTATTTTTTTATTAGAATATCCTAACAAATAGTACAGTATCTAACAAACCTTTAAACTCACTTTTAAAGAGCAGCAGTCTACTAGTATAAACCATGTATGAAACAGTTTAGGTTTACATTTATTAAATTCTGTTCCCTTTGCTTATAATGTAAAACTAAATGACAAGATATTTTTTTCACAGAGGTTCCGTCTGGTAGTGCTGTACATGTAGTGTTTTTGTAGCAGTACAGTTCCATTCAAGAGTAGGCAGTACTTTATATGTCTTTTGAGATGTCTAATCTTTTTATTTTACATGTCAGCTTTTGCATACATCTATTTTTCCCAAGCTGTTAGAGCCATCAACAGTTCCTTGTTCTCATTTATAGACAACCAAAAAAAAAAACCTCAATATATGTCACTTGATGTTTACTTTTAGTTCCTTTTTGGAGTTCTGAAGAAGTTGTTCTTGCCCTAACTTTTTTTTTTCTTTCAAAATCTTTTTTTTTTTTTTTTGTTATTGATTGAAAACCCAAAGAAAGGATAAACAAGTCTTAAGGAATATTTCCATTCAATGATAATGGTATGGAACTGCTGCCAAAACCACACATTTTTGTCCTTAGGCTTGTTCTACTAGTTTCTCATTCTAGTGTTCACAATATAGTGACAGTCTTTTACAAGATCAAAGTTTTAGTCAGTTGCTGCCATAGTGTATTATACATATTAAATGTACAGTTGAATTATGTTCACATTATTTCCATGCCTACTGCATATGAGATGTGTAATTATTGACTTTGGTTATAATTAAACTGAAAAGAGTCTGTGTACATATTAATGTGTTTCAATGCATGTCACTGCGTATTGGATTGGTCTGTGCTTTTTTTTTTCTCTCTCTCTCTCTCTCTCTCTCTGTTTTAATCTCCTTCCATCTTGACATGATTTGGGTTTAATTATGTCTCGGTGAATGTGCAGGATGATGGCATTTATAGACATTGCAATAACTGATTCTGTAGTGTGTTTGTTGTTGTATTTTACTTGTTTTCGCTGTTGTTGGTATTTTTTTGTTTTACTTCATTTTTAACCAAAACTAGAGATGAATTTTTTTTTAATGTAATGCTTACTGTCATTTTAACTGTAACACAACACCAAGAAAATACCAAATAGTTGTTTTTTGTTTTTTTTTCCCTGTTAACTAGAAGCTGGCTTTAATGTACATGGATGGGTGTGTTGTACATGAAATGATGCTTAGAAGTGTGCCACACTAGCTAGTAGTTATGTTGATGTAACTGTTGGTTCGGATTATTTACTTTTTTTTTTGTAGTGGATGGGGTTTGCTGGAAGGATTTTTCATTGGAGCATTTCAGTGCAGTGCAATTCATGAAAGAATAGCTGTGCTAGAATTGGAATCTCTCATCAGTGTGAGTTAGATCATCAAACATAGTGAAAATGTTTACAAAGCTGCTATCATCTGAGAGGCTGTGACATAAATTTGATTCTGTCACAAAGCTATTCAATTAAGTATTGTTAGATTTTATTTTTTTCTTGTCTCAAAATTTGTTGGACTGTCTTTAGACTGCCATGAAGTGTTAAATTTTTTTTTCTTGACCATTTTACCTTTAACAATAGTGTCATTATTAAGTAGTCTTTTATATCAACATTTACTGTGAAAGCAAAAAAACTGCCTGTATTTTAAGACTAAAGAGTTGGTAAAAAAAACTAGCAAAGGGTGTTTTACATATTTAAACAATTAATTTGAGAAAGTGTGTGCCTACAGTGTGGATGATAAGTAGTTTTTGCTGTGATAATTTGAGTTGTCTGTTCTTGTTGTCCCTATAAACATTGTTAAGTGACAATTTATTATTACTATTATTTTGTATTGTTTTATTTTTATACTTTCTTGAAAAAAAAAATCAATGGAAGACTATAAGCCATATTCATAATGGCTGGTGTTACTGTATAAAGCTGTGTATTTTTTATTTTTTTTTAACACATATTTTTTTGTATTACTAAAGTCTCTTTCCTAATCTCTTGCTTCATATTATCAGTCATTTTATTTTTCATTATTCTGATATCATAGGAGGATTCTCCACTGGTTTCAATGGTGACATCCATGAGTTACTTCTCTTTGTTTCCCTGACCTAAACAAAAAAAATTAATACTATTTTACACATTTTGCTTTATCTATTATGTGTAGAGCTGTGTCCAATAAAATAATGTGAAAACAGACAAATATTGTGTTTTGCTTTTGTTTGTGACTTTCACATTTTGAATGTTAAATTTAGAGCAAAGGTGTCATCTTGGTTAGTTCTTGCTCAGCTGAATTTTATATCATTTGGACCATAACCCATTATTCTAGTGTTTACTGCATATCATTATTTAATAATTTCTTGTGAAGTTAACAATGTTTGTTGTTGTTTTTTTAAAGAAAACATAAACTAGAACTTATTATTGATTAAAAATTTGGCAGATGTAGATTTACAATGCAAAGTGACACACTTTCCTATCAATTAAACAAATTTGTACTGTTCTGTTTCTCTTTATTACTAGTTTATATTGTTGTAACTCCAGTGGCAGACTACTGACAAACGCGACTCAAACCAAACACACAGGTCAACGGCTGTCTATAGACAAAGACAGTACTGCAAGTACACGCAAATATGACCCGTGTTATGGTCATGTGATCGAAAGCCTTCTCAGATGAGAGACAGTGTGTAAGAAAGAACAGTTGGGTCCAGGACAGAAGGGGCAGTAAGAACTGTGCGGTACCATGTAAGTCCTTGAGAATGTAGCTGTACGAGCAAGAGAGTTTAGTTAGGCAGTTCTGTTATTTAGTTAGTCAGTTCTGTTAAGTACAAGAAAGCATTTGAAGTTAGTGTAGCCAATTGTGTTGAATTGGCTGTCGATGTAATTGTAATTAAACCGCCACATAGTTTATTGAAACTCTTGTTGTCAAGTTCTTGTTTTAGATGTGCTGTTTTATTTAGCAATGTTTACAGAAGGCCTGATAGAGAAGATCGTGACAATATGTTAAAAGTTTTATATCGGCTCATAGCAATAAAGTCTTTGACTTCAAATATTGATGAGAGGGAACTGCAGAGTTGTATGTGTATCTGTGACCTACATCATTCCCAAATCAAAAGTCATTGTCTACCTGAAGACAGTTGACTCATTGCCTTTCTTCAGCAGTCAGTTTTCTATGGGTCTCCAATGTGTATCTTGTGGCATAAGAGTTCTCCAGTTTAGTTCTTTTAAAAACCATTTGCTGACAGGTGTTTTCTATGCCATTGAGAGCAGGCTGCATGTGAGCTGGTCTTTTAACATTTCTGTTGTGAACCTCTCTTAGCCTGTCCCTCTTTAAGCTCAACTGAAAAGATTGCCGTTGGCATCATGTGGGATGTTGCTTCCCATACCCAGCGCAGCCTAAACTCTGTCTAAGGTTGTCACTTGCCCATCTTTTTTGTTTTTACTGTCTGCAACGTTTTCTTAACACAAAAGCAACTTTCTTTTTTAATCTTTCATAGTTTTCTCCCATATCTTAAATAAATTTTGTAAATTAATATCTTCTGTAGTAAATAGTGAAGGTTGTCATTTTGTGTAGACAATTATAAGTTGCAAGACAAAAAATATAGAAATATTTCCTTTGTGAAAGTTTCTCAAGCTTTTCATAGTTCACAGTTCATTCTTAACATCTTTTTCATCAATTGTTACTTATTTTATTTTTTCAAATTTTGTTTACCATTGGTGCTACCAATGTAAGAATATAATTAGGCTTCTCTTCGTGTCCGAAGATTAATGAGGAATGCAGTATTTTCCATGGCTATGCAGCCCCAGCTGTGATGTCAGCATGATCAACAAATAGTTATGGAAATATATGACACAAGCAGCAAAGTGGAAGCTTTTTTTTTTCAATTTAATTTTTTTATCCAAATGACTATTAGTACCGGTAGTATTTAAATTGTATTGGGGGCTTCAGATAAATGTAGGTAGAGCAAAGCTGAACATAAAAAGTTGCAAAATTGTTTTCTGATTGGAATATGTTGCAAATTAGAGCAGCATTTAAAATATCTAGGTCTAACAAACAATGTGCAATATTTTGAAAAAATAAATGCCACACCTTACACTACATTATTCCAAAATGGTAGTAATGGAATAATTGTCTCTAAATGTCTTGCTGGTTTCCTCATATTTAGCACTACATTATGCACCACAAGCACTAACATGGTACAGCTCCAGGGTTCAGTAATTCAATGAATGGTGAATAACTTTAAAGTAATTGTACATATTTGTTATAGCAAATCAGTAGGTAGAGTATCTAGCATTTTTAAAGGAATAGAAAATTTAACTCTGCTTGACCAAATATTTATTATTAGAATTATGGTAAAAAAAATATATACATGTAGTTCTTTTCTCCCAGTGCTATAATCGAGTATTGTTTGTTTGTTGTTGTTTTTTTTAAGAAAAAGATTAATTGTCCTCTTAACTTACTCCTCTGTTGAAATGTAATTTTATGTAATGATATATTATATATCTATGCCTATATGTCTATACATGTGACTATTATTATCTCTGAAAAAAAAAACAAGGTTTATAGTTTCTCTAGCTCTAATTAACTCTAATATAGTAATTAATGCTATCTTAAATTAAATGTCCTAATTCCAGACTTGTTGAAGAAATTTAACTCTGGAAGGAAACAAAACAATTAATGATTGAGTTATTGTTTCGTTTGTGCCCCTTGGATGAAAATAAAAACCACTACTGTGCGACATTTAATGCTCAAAATTTGAATAAGTTTCAAAACGCAGAAAGTTGTGTGGTTTGCGCTCCGAACTGTCTTCTCTGTGGTCTCAGGTTCAAACATTAACCACTGCCATTAACTAACATCCTGCTGGAGTTTTGGGCTATGACATAATAATATTAAATCCTGATTCGAAACTTTGTCTAAACCTAACAAGTGAAAAGGAACATAACTAAAATAATGTTGTGTGTATAATGAAGAACTCTATTAAAATGTGATTTTGTATTTACATTTATTGGTATTTATTATATCAAATAAAATTGTAGAATGTTTCTGTGATTTGTTTCACACTAGAATCAGGGAATATTAACTCTTCTTGTATTTCCAAAATGATGAAAGATCCATCTAGTCAACTTGTCTGTATGCCACGTGTCATATATATGTTTTCTGTCAAATAGATTTTTTAAAATTTATTTATTAACATTTATACTTAATTATGCATACATATATATAGAACTAGTGGTTATATATATATATTATATGTTATACTGATTATCTGATCTAACATTAACATCTAACTCTTACTGTTCTTAATAATAATAATAATTTAATATATGTAAGATCAGGGCCGGTCTTATGCCACTGCAACCTATGCGGTCGCAGTGGGCCCTGCACTCTCATAGGCCCCGCGCTAATTCTAGGTGGTACCGGTATATATAAAACCTGGAAATCTCATGAAAGCTCATAAAAATCTCCTGAAAATAGACAAAATTGTCATTTGTGGGTGTCATTCATTCCGGAAAACGCTAATCCTTCACGTGATAAACGAAAAAAGGCATTGTCAGCTTTCATGTAATAAAATGTAATAATCAGGCAAATTTTCACTTTAATCGGAAGTTTCCATCCTATACTTTATTTACTTTAATAGTGACTGTCACATTAATATGTCATAGGTTGCAAAGTTCGTAAAGTAAAGTTAATTTGATCGTAATCTTGTACTTAGTAAAAATGAATTCAAAGTCAATTTTTTTTATACAAAATCTTAATTTCCACTTATTATCCTTATTCCCACCCAGACTAGGCCCTGCGCAATCAGTTTCACATAGGGCCCCGCAATCGTTAGGATAGGTCCTGTTGAAGTTTAAGACTTAAAGACATGTCACTTGTGTTTAGTATAGATCTGTATTCTGTATTTAATATTACCAATATAGATTATTATTTTTTTAGATTTAAAGTCTAGCCTTATTAATAAGCATAGTAAGGGCTAGTAAAGGGCTATATAATTACTATATATTAGATCTATTATAAATATATTCTACATAGATTTAGCTTAGGCTTTAGGTTTAGTCCTTGACTAATAAAATATTATATTTATATCTATGAATTATGCTAGGACACTACTCACTAGGTCTTACTATTAGTAACTATTACAAATTTACAGAGGTATACAAATTCAAGCATTAAAAATTATAATGTTGGCGACTGGGCTTAGACTTAACATAGAGGCTAGTCTAGATTACTCTAGATCTACTTAAATGTCTTAAATCTACTAGTTTATAAACTATTAGTATTATTACATTACAAGTCAAGTATTATAAACTAGATCTAGTGAGTGATGAGTGACTAGTAAAAGTGTTAGAGGCCTAGCTAGAATTAGAGATAGATAGAAATATAGATCTATATATTCTAGCCATTTAGTTTTGTTATAATAAAAATTATAATAGACTTATCTACTGTATAATATACGGTAGTATAACTAGTCCTAGTTGATAGATCTAGTGACTCTATGTCAGTCTACTCTACTGAGCTACTCTATCTATAGTATACTAAGTATACTCTATCCGTCTCTACTCTAGTTACTCAAGTCTAAGTGACTCTAGTAGTTCAAAGTTCACTAGTCCTAGACTATTAATCTATTTATAACTATAATTATATTAATGAAATAGTCTGCTCTATAATATATTTTGAAAAAGTAGAAGAGTAATCTTATCTTATATAATACAGACGTTACTTCAAAAAAAGAAGATGACTACGTCCTACGCGTCATGCATTTAGTCATGCATATTAACCAGTGACTTAAATTCTGCTAAGTCACTGGTTTTCCTGGCTAGCTCAGACAACCCATTCCATGTTCTATATAATAGCACTAGGGAAGAAGGAGTATTTGTACAAATTTGTCCTAGCATATGGGACGAGGAATGTGCCTTTATCTTTGTGTCTTTCAGAGTATTTTATTAAATTTTGTTTTTGTATTTGAAGATTATGGTTCAGTGTTTTATGTATAATTGCTACTTTACTTTTGAGTCTTCTGTCCTGAAGGCTTTCTAAATTTAGTGATTTTACTATAGGTGTTACTCTATTCAAATGTGAATATTCATTTGTTATGAATCTCACTGCTCTATTTTGTGTCTGTTCCAGTTTCTTAATGTTTTCTTGAGTTGAGGGGTCCCAAATGGAGGATGCATATTCTATTATTGGCCTAACCAAGGTTAAATAACATTTTAGTTTTATGTTCTTATTTGATTTATAGAAATTTCTTTTAATAAATCCTAATGCTTTGTTGGATTTTTTTATAGTTTCATCAATATGTGGATTCCATGACAGCTTTTCATGTATTATAAAACCTAGGTATTTTGCGTTTTTAGTCTGTGTTACTGGTTTGCCATGAATAAGATAAGTGGAATTAATTTGTTTTAGTTTTTTTGTTACTCTTAACAACTGACATTTTTTCTGGGTGGAAAGACATGCTCCAATTTGATTCCCATTTCTGTAATTCATCTAATTCTCTTTGTAAAATATCTGTCTTGTGTTGTTTTTATTGTTCTATATATTATGCAATCGTCTGCAAATAATCTGACTTTTGTTCCTGAAGTAATGCAATTTGGTAAATCATTTATGTAAATTAAAATAGTATCTTCAGGCATTTTGGTGCATCCCATGATAAGTATCATTTAAAATTGTTTGACAGCTAGATATAGATAAGTATGTCATCTGAATCGCTATCAATAACGTATCCAGCCATGTCTATTTTT
The DNA here is from genome assembly GCA_030265305.1 of Biomphalaria pfeifferi. Lineage (NCBI taxonomy): Eukaryota > Metazoa > Mollusca > Gastropoda > Planorbidae > Biomphalaria > Biomphalaria pfeifferi. The sequence continues at coordinate 1,825,406 of JASAOG010000006.1, forward strand.
ATTTACATTTTCTGAGTCCATTACAAGACGTCACTTCCGCTTTCGGCCATTGAAGCTGATTTTCAAATCTCGTTATTTTTTACACTTTCAAATTACTTTTTCTAATATAAATACGCTTTTCTAAAATCTCAAAATTTTAGGAACTAACTTTGATGCTATCTACTATCTAAATCAATCGCTATCTGAATTTCGAAAAAAACCTCTTCAGTTGGTCTTTAAATCAAGCTTTTATAAATACTTTTTTAACTCCATAAAGATACATAACATTCTGATTTGACTATTACATCTCCCACCTGTTACAGAAATCCCTGTTGGTAGAATAGAATGAACATTTTTATTTTTAAAGTAAAGTTCCCCTTTCAGACCTAATGATCTATAGGGCAGATGATGTAAAGGTCATCTGTTTCTGTGGTCAACTGTTAAAGAGGGTGTGATGTGGCCAGCACAATGACCAACCGCCATTACTTTTCCCTAACTAACGTCAGGTATCTATAAGAGCTGGGTGGACTAAAATATATTTAACTATATATATAAGCTCATTTGGGCTAAAAACAGTAAATTTCTGTTTCTTTATTATTTTTTTTCAGAAGTTTCTCTAAAATGACATTTTTATACATTAAAAATATGTCAGTTTCAAGTTTCATTATTTTTACGCCCGTTAATTTGTTCCTATGCTTTATATTGATAATATTGACAATCTGTTCTTATTTTGAATTGTAATAAACGAGCCCGTGAATTAGTATATCTGTTACAATGAAATTTCACGGCCCGCTCTCTGTTTCCTTTTCTGTCTGTTTCTCTCTCTCTCTCAAGCTTTTTTTTTACAACTTTTTATTTTAATGCAAGCAATGTGCGGTATTAGACAACGAATATATTTCTTCATACTATACGTTGCAGGCCTAGAGAATAAAATGCATATTCCGTAGGCCCCGATTAGATGCCACATTCCCGTTCCTATTTCTACGTGTATTTTGGTATTTTGTTCTCTAAATAAAAAAGAAATATCAATTTGGTTTTATTAATTGTAATCGTTCATATTACCCCTGTCAATAGATCTAGATTTATCTTTTTAATGGTTATGCCTGCGCTGGATGTGGCAAAATATGTAAGTCACAGCTGGGGCTGTGTACCCACGGGAAATAATGCATTCCTCATTAATTTACGGACTCGACGACAAGCTTTATTATCAGTGGCGTCACTAGGACTGGTGTCACCCGTGCGGTCAACTCAAGGTGTCCCACCCAAGCAGAAAAATTTCGTGTTTTTTGTTTGTTTGTTAAGCCATAATACACATACTTTATAATTAACTACTGTGTACAAAGAAGTTCCTTTAATTGTAAAGTGCCATTAAAGTGCCTTTAATTGTAAATAATTTAATAGAAACGTATGTACAAGGCTAAAATTTATATACAAGCAACTCCACTCGATTATTTTTTCCTTCTCCTTGTTTACAACACACCCGTGACTTCCCGCAAGTCCCTTAACTCCCCGGTACCAACACTTGACCGTGTGTCACGGTTGACCAGACATTGTAACCGTGTCACAACAACTACATTAAGTCATTGTTAAACAACTATAAAATGTCAATTAAATTCAAACATTCAGTGGTTACAATTTATCTATAGTTCAATTTAGCAACAATGCAACCTTAAGTAAATTACAGTGTTTTTTTTTTCTTTTCTGGATTTCAAACTTGAATACGTATCAATCACTGAAAATTAATGTCTTTAACGATTTCATTTCGTTGTGAAAGTGTCCTATTCCATTGTCGAACATGTTATGCTTTTGGTAAAGAAAAAATTGGATTAGCCACCACTTTGTCAATAGTTTAAACTTCAAAGGTAGGCCTACTCTTTTTTATCTTTGGCCTTCTAGTACATCTTCTCCTAAAAAAAAAGTATAAACCAAAGATAGGTAAAATAAAAGACATCTGGCATTAGATCTTGAGCTGCGCCTCTAAAGGCTGTAATTTGAGAATAAAAAAAAAAATTATTGCCATTGTACCAAACATTTTAGGCATGAAGCATTTTCTGAAAGAGAATGTTGACCACATAGATTAAATGAATGCTAAACACATCTATTAAATAGCTTTCTGTTGGTTCTTAAGATGTCATGAACTCCTTTTGGCTCCATACACCGAAGCTTCAAAAAAAAGTAACGAACCGCTTTCAAACCTTGCGATCTATGCGGCAGTTTTGTATCTGTGGCCCATTAGCGCTGGGCGGACTCGGAGGCGCCCTAAAATCCCGAAATTCAAACTTCCCGTTTTCATCAGAATTCGAACCCGAGACTCTCGGTTCGGAAGCTAAGCACTCTACCATTCAGTCACAGCGCCTCCATACACGAAAGCTGCATTTTATTATATTCCTAATATCGACATATCATAACTTCCAGCTCACTCATTTCTAGACATTAAGTAGATATTAAGTAGATCTCACCAGCTTTTTGCTCCCTTAAAATCTTATAGCTTATAGTGTGTACTATGTCAGGTGTGCTTTTAAACAAAATACCGGAATTCTGACTCTTGTAAATATATCTTTTACGTGGTTTTTTAAAACGTTTATAAACTTTTCCAACATTATAGATACACTTTCAGTTATGGGTATTATCCACACAACATTTCCATCATCTTATGGAAATTCTAGATTTAATAAAGACTCGTCCTTAATATGGTCATGAAATGTAAAACAAATATTGTTCTTTTATAGAAACAGTCCGTGCAATCTATGCTTCCATTGTTTTCTTTTTTACACCATTCATAGCAACGACTTGATTGTCCTTTGTAATATTGTAGTAGCCGGATGTCCTTGTTTTCCAATTTACCTGATGCCTATTCTTCATACTTCTTTTTAAATTCCAATTTCGGACTTTACTTCCGTCACTTATTAAATTAAGGGACTGATTTCTATTTCATTTCTATAGAATTAGTTGAAAATAGTTGACAAAAAAACAACAACAACAAAACATACAATCGCTTGCTATAAAGTGACTAAATCATTCCCAATAGGAGGCATCAGAACTCTTCTTTAACAACTGGCATGCTTTACCTTTTGCGCTGGATAATTTTCTGCGCAATTCATGTGACATTGGCACACTACAAGAAGAAAGTATCCCCTAAAATATTTAAGTCTATATCATTCAATTGATTCAATATAACATTTCCTTCTTCTTGGCTAGAGTTTCATTACATTAACATCTGAAATTACATCATCATCTTCAGAAATTTCAATTGTCACTTATTTACTTTCCAATTCTGCAAAATTTACATTAATTACATGTAAGATTTCAATAATATACTATACATAAAACACTGAACCATAATCTTTAAATACAAAAACAAATTTTAATAAAATACTCAGAAAGACACTTTCCTCGTCCCATATGCTAGGACAAATTTGTACAAATACTCCTTCTTCCCTAGAGCTATTAGAGCATGGAATGGGTTGCCTGAGCTAGCCAGGAAAACCAGTGACTTGGCAGAATTTAATTGGTTAATATGCATGGCTGAATGCATGACGCGTAGAACGTAATTATCTTCTTTTTTGAATGAACGTCTGTAAGATAAGATAAGATAAGAATGTCGTCATTTGGTAAACAGTGACTATTGGTCGACATCCTGATATTACGTAAGTAGACTTGGCAAAAAGAAAAAAAATGCAATAAAAATACGAAATGTGTGTGATTTTATAAATGCTTTATCTATAGACAGCGGCCTTTTGGGGAAATACCGAAAATAAAGGTTTGGTAGAAAGTTGCGTTCTTTCGCGACTAGCAGTCGTCAGGCTGCGAATATTTCAAATCCAGTTTTTATAAAGCGTCCTGGAGTTAAAAGGAACCTGTGTACGAAGCTTCATAGAGATCTGTACGGCAGTTTAAGAAATGAATGAGTCAGTGGTATTAACCAATACTTTTTAAGTATTAGATTTATTTTATTTGGCTTTTGTTACTTCTAAATCTGGCAACCTCCGTTTACTTTCCAAACAAGCTGACCAAATCCGGTTTTGGACGGGTTTGTTTGTGAAGTGCGGTGGTAATCGACATTAATTTTGTACGGCATATTCGATTACTAAAAAGTTTGGAATCGTTGCTATAAAAATGACATGTTACTCATTTAAATGTGTAAATAAAAATATTTATGATAAAATATTCTTAACAGCAAATGAATACAAAAAAAAACAATATTCTAAAAAAAAAATAAATAGAGCGAGTCAACAGTCTTTTTCTAAAGATTACTTAGATCTAGATCTAGTAAACGTGCTTCTAGATTCTAAATCTGGACTCCGTGATCGATAGACAGGCATAAGCCCAGGCTGGCTAAGTATAAAAGCTGAAAAAACTAGATCTAGCAGCTGCGCCGGATTCCTCTTGATATTTGGTTGTATGAGTTAGTTCGAGATTACATTATTCAAAATTATTGCAAGCTACGCTTATAGTGTCTAGATCTAGATTTATTTCTTAGATACAAACCAAGTAATTTGTCTAATAAAATGTCTGGAAAAGACGGTGAGTTGCATTATCATATGATATGATTATCTGACTAGTCTAGAGTAGCTTACAATACTTATACTTACAGTACACTTACAAATTACATCTATCGAACTAGTTAAGCTCAGTCGCAGACAATTTGTATGTTTCAATTTGTGTATCTCCGTAAGAATGAAACCTAGAACAAAACTGATTGGATCCATGAACTCCTCATCTATTTTTCTTAAAAAGTAGAGTAACTTACATGTATCGAACACCTTCATGTTAAGGTACATGTCGAACACCCCACTGTATTTTAAAAAATTCTCCTTTATTTTGATGATTATGACGAAACTATTCCATTCCTATTGTGCATCGTCCATTTATTTATAGTTTAGATATAGATCTATTTAGTTTCATTTTCACCCGAGGATAATTTTTGTACTTATATTCAAAGTGCATATTGGTATAATGTCACTTTTTCTGACCTCTTGGGAAGAGTGAAGTGAGTCTCGGGTTAAGGGTATTTTTTTAATGCCAATGATACTTCAGCTCAACAAAACCCATATATTATGCTTCTAATTAGGCTGAGAAATATTTGCAACTATTTGTTTAAAGTGTCCCTTGCTACCCAAACATGAAAATTGAGGTTTAAAAAGGGGGTGTTCAAAAGTTTTTTCATAAGCAATCTCAGCTTCGTAATCGAACACCATTTTTATATTAAAAATAAACATCAAAGGGATATAACCCAAAGAAGACAAAATATTTAAATTATATATTTTTTAATTATTTTTTTAAATATTGTAATGCAAATTACAGATATAAATTACGCATGTGTTAAAATTTGTATCAGCTATTTGTGCTTTACCGTAAAGTGTTATATTTAAGTACCTAAATAGATTTGCCTCGATATGCACTAATGAGGTAGTTCCGAATCTCTGACCTACTTTATAAAAAATCACGTGACTGTGGTCTTATACATGGCAATAATGGCAATATCTTCCTATGATAAGATGTAGATCTAGATTTAGTAGACCTACTAAATAATCATAAAAAATTAGTGAATTATTGTAACATACTTTTTATTACTTAAAGATGGATAGATCTAGACTATTTTCATGTTTAAATTACAATGAAATCAATGAGGTCATTAATGTAAACAACACACCCACGTGACTGAGAAGAAATCCGGAACTACCTCATTGTACCCATTTTAAAAGTTTGATTTTATAACACATATACTTTGGTGCTATTAACATTATAGTGCAGGCAAGAGAGATGTACGATCATAATTTTAACTGTGAATAGACCTGGCTTTTAATAATTTAACTGTATGGAATTTAGCCCTTGTGATATAAAGGGAGAGTAATCCTTGAAGGACTATGGGCTGACATGGCCTAAATTGTGCTGATGTGCCAAAAACTCCCAAACTCAGAATTAGGATCAGGTATAGAATTAGGTTTTGGTTTAAGGTTAGATTTAGTATTAGGTATAGAATTAGGGTTAGTGCTAGATTTAGTGGATAGAGTTAGGGCTAGAATTGGGTTGAGGTAAAACCTTGTCCTTAATCCCTAAACCTAACTGTAAACATGATTCTAACCCTAACCATAAATCTATACCTAATCCTAAACCTAATTTTAAACATAACCCTAAAGCTAGCAAGAAATCTAGTTTGTTCATACTAAATTCCATCAAAATAATATTTAGTTCAGTGATACTTGCTCTTTAAAGGAGATAACTTCATTATTGAGATGTAGTTGTGAGTGTGGAGTTCTTTCCCTTAGAAATTTTTTTTTTTTTACTATTCTTTATATCTTGCTTGTTCACATGTACATGGTCAATCTTTTAGTAGTTGCATACTATTTCTCCATTACTAGTCTACATTATTCTTGCTACCACTGAAGACATTTAGTAGCGTGTTTCATTTTTTTTTTTAACAGCTATTGAAAAGTAAAAATACATGCAATGTATCTAGTGTTAAAAAGTGGCGGTTTACTATGATGTGAAAAGTTTTAATGTAAAAAAAAGGGGGGGGGGGGACATTGTGACTTATTATTGAGAGTTATAAAAAAAAAAAGAATATCCATGTTCCCTCCTCCTTCCCCCCCCCCCCCCCCCCCCCCTCTATTTTGTTTACATTATTTTTCAGGTTTTCCCAATTTGTATTTACATTACATTTTATAAGCAGAATGCAATCCAACAACAAATCTGTTCCTTTCAGTGTCTAAGATTTCAGTGTAATTTTGGTGTCCCAAGCATGAATCATAGTTTTATTATTCTATTTACTAACTTAAGTCCTGTTTATAAATAAAATACACAATTTCAAGTTCATTAACATTTTTTTCTAGATTCCATTAAGCATTATAATTGGACTACAATGAAACTATATTTAATGACGGGTGTCAGGTTAAGTAAAAAAAAAAGATGTTTTGGCCCATATTAATCCTTTTTAACAGCTGTTTACCATCTATAGTGTTGTTGTTTTTTTGTGCCTATGGGAGTTAAGAAAAACTTAATCATTAAGTAGGAAAAGTTTGTGTTTAAACTTGTAAAATAAACTCCATATTTAAATCTATATATATTTTTTTTTTGTCTTAAGGCAACAAAAAAGGTGGGCAAACTAAGAAGGATGACAAGAAAACTGATAGCTCCAAAGCAGGAGAGAAAGGTAATTTTTTTAAAATTTTAAGCGCCTTGCCCAGGAATAATTTTGGAGCCTATTCTAAACATTTTAAAGTTCAGGGCTGCAAAGAGGTTGTGCTTTATTTTCAATAGTGATTTTCTGATGCATGCATATATACAATGAAACCTGCATACATTTGTTTAATCACATAACTAAAAAAGTTGTGATCTTAAAAATTAATTGTATTCTTCTAAATAAAGTTATCTTTGTCTTCATCACTAAGTTACATACATAAAGCTTGCACATCTCTACACTTTATCATCAATAATTTATTTTTAATTTATATAGGTATGCTACTGAGTGGGTTTGACTATAAGAGAATTATAGACAAAACATAGTTTATGATTGATATTTTTTTTAATTTTTTTTTTTGCAGGAGGCAAAAAAGATTCCAAGAAATAACCAAACGCCCATTGGATACAATTCATTCAATCATTCATACTGTTCACAGTCAGTTGCCACCATGATCATTTTATTTCTGCAGATGTTGCTTTACACAAGAGTTGTTCAGGGTCTGCACAGTGAATATCTTTTTTTATTCAAGATCAATTGACATTAAAATGTTTCAATGTATTTTCAGTGTGCTCAATTCTTGTATGTTACTGTTGGTAGTACATCCTAGATATACTAAAATAAAATCATTACTTAAGTTATAAAACACACAAACAAGAAACAACACACTGCTGTCTTACTACAGAAATGAATGCACAGCTACAAAATAACCTTCGTTAGATGAAGTCATATGATTTTTGTTAAGATGCTAATTTGCTTTACCAATGTCAGCCTCAACTTAAAGAACAAAATATCTAGTTTTTTGTTTTTTTGTCTCAATTTTGGAACTCTAGGACCCATATCAGATAATGTTCTGATAATGTAGATAATAAACCTTTTCTCAAGCTCTAGTAACCGATAATGTACAATATTTATTAAATATAAACATACTGGAATTAAATTGCGACATGGTATTTAATTAAAATAAACGTAGGCCTATCTCTTGGTGATTCACATAACAAGGAAAGTTGCCCCTAAGTTTTGTCATGTTTGCTAGTAATAATCATTATAATGTCTAGTCCGAGTAATTAAGCATCGTTAATAACCGCACACTCGTCTCAAAATGAATTTGCTTTATAGATACATAATTTAGATCTATGAAGATATAGGTTATCAATATATTTTAATGTAAGAATTTTTATTGGTTAAAAAAATGGAAATTCAGTTTGACTACAATTTAAAATGATTTGTAAAAATCAACAGGCTTGAAACATTTACATCATAGTGCTCTTTTTTTTTTTTTTTTTTCATACTGTGATTAGAGGATGGAATGGTCTGCCTGAATCAGGCAGGAAAACATGTAATTAAAAACACATACCTGTGCTTAGCGCATTGTGTGGTAATGGGTTTTAACCTCTGTAATTCTTTGAAAGAGAGTTTTCTGCAGGCGTCGCTATCTCTTCCAGTTAACCAGTCTTTTCCTGAAATGCTGCTGTCATGACCTTTTCTTTGTATATATATATATAGAGAGAGAGATACATATCTTTAATTCAAAAAAAAGCTTTGCTTGTGTTAAACAGACTCATTCATCCAATATACTAGGGCTTTAAGGCGCTTAATAAGTATTGATTAATTCGCCTCTCGTGTCCTTTAAATGTTTCGTCCTCCAGCGATGAAAATAGCGGAATGCCCCAAAAGAATGGGCGATGGTGGAGTGGTATCTTAGACTACTCGCGATATCGACACGTTATGGTGACCAGTAGGGTATCTAGCTTTGGATAATTTCGCATATTCATTGAGCACTTAATATCTCTAATAAATTTTTACAATTTCTATTAGCTAACACTTTCTACATAGATGGAAATTTGGTATTAGAAGACTGAAGCTTAAACAGTTATAAAATTTATTTCAAGCTAAAATTCCTCACCTAGGCTAATTTGATAAGGCATACGTCGTGCTCATTTTTGTTTCAAAGACAATTACAAACGTTTTGTTTATCACATTTTTGTCAAAAAGTAGAAATCGATTTAAAACAAACTGTATCATTTGTTTAATAAACTAAACTAACTTATAACTAAGGCGTGTTTGGTTTGTAACAGAAATGGACCTCATTCACCAATCGTAAACAAACATTTAGCCACGTGATTCTCTATCTATCTCTATCGCTTCTATACAAATTACGCAATCCATAAAGGCTGTCACGTGATACGTTTTATTTCATTGTATTATCAATATTATCACGTGGCTAAATGTTGTTTGTTTACTATTGGTGAATGAGGTCCATCGGTGGAAAAAAAGCAACATTCGAAACACAAATGCCCAGGGAAAAATTCATGATATCTAATGTAGCCATTGTGTTGGCCTATCTAGAACAAAGTAATCCATACCACCCTTTAAACTCACACTGAACATTATACCAAAGGCCTACTATGACATCAACGATAGCGCCCTGGCTCTACGAAAGCTACACGCCAGTGGCGTGGCTGGGGTGGGGAGAATTTGAAAATCCCCCCCCCCCCCCCGGGTCTCCAATTGAAGAGGGCCCCCTGATGAGTTTAAATTTTTTGTATATTATTACGCAAAATGCAGGGGCCCCAAAGAGGTCAAGCCACCCGGGCCCCCAAACGATGGCAAATTCCTATCTACGCCACTGATACACGCATTGAGAACCGGTGTTCGTCATGACGCTATTATTTGTAAGAATTTTGTCTAAATTGAATTGAATGTAGTAATTTTCATACTTAATTTACAAAATTTCACGAGCGTAGCCAAAAGGAGTTTTGTGATTACCCTCCCCGTCCAATAAAAAAACTAAAACAAAACTTTCATTTATAATTTCTACCAGTTGCTGGGCTCCATTAATAAAGTGCAGTGAATAGCAGATTTGATTTTTGACCTACCATTGTTTTTTTAATAGAAGAGAAGCAGGATAATGCAATGTAGATACCTCAGAATTTACATTTTGTAAAAAAACAACTTTTAAATACCGGAAATAATGCCTGGAGATTTGTATACATGGCAAGAAAAAAAATCCACACACCTCCAAACCTCCCTCGAAAAAACATTCATCAGGCGAGTAAAAAGAGAGAAAGAGTTAATGTCATACTTTGTGTATATGCGACAGTTCACTGTTTAAAACAAAAGAAACCATCTACACTAGAACTAGATCTATTCCCTGCATTCGTTATCAAGACATGTGAATGGCGACAGTGACTGGGAGATGGGTAGAAATTTAAAAAAGGGGGGAGGGTGGAAATAGGGGCAGCAATCCAACTATTAATGTTGATCCCATCAACTAGAGATGACAGCAGGGACATTAGCTTTGACCTCCCGTGTTTAGCTGGCCGCGTACGGGATATAAGCATGAGTTCAATTCTCACACGCCTCTAGTGTTAGAAGTGTAGCTTGTGTTGTTTTTTTTTTTGCCTAAATTTACTTTTCACGTCTAGTTTTTTTTTTTAAACTGTTGTGAAGTGAAAATGTGTTTCTAAAGCCAACGAATCATTTGACAAGAGTATTGGAGATTTTCAAACATGGCGGGAAAACTATAAATAGCAAGCTTTTTGGTGCATCCAGTCATGATCCGGTGTATAAAGTAAAGGAAGGATTGCTGTGTTTATTTAAGCAATACGCTGCTAGTTTTGGGCACTTTTCAAATGTTCCTAGCGCTTCAGTTTGTAACACAAAATAAACTCATAATGGAGGAATCATTCGACTTTTACTCTACTACAATACCTTAACTCGGAGCTTATTAAAAAAACAACAACACAAAAGCAACTAACTAGCGGTAATAAAGAAGAGCTGATACGAAGATCAACTGCTTCGATATTGTTGCCAAAAAAAAATCCATTTCCAGCGTGATTTCAAACGAAAACGTCTCATGTATATAAACTTTAGTTTATTAATGTTATTAATAAATTATATATAATTAGATCATGGAACTATAATGATAAGGCTTGTCTTCGAGTCCGAAGATTACAGTATTTCCCGTGGCTACGCAGCCCCAGCTGTGACCTGCATATGGAACTATACTATATGATTAGATCTAGATAGTTCTTGACTATCATTTACGAAAAAAAACAAAAAAAGTGACGTCATCAAATGATGCTGTTTAGCTAGCTACAAATATTAAACTCTATATTTTAGAATTTTCTGAAAAGAATAGCATTGCATTAAAATACTAGATTTAAAGATTTTGTTAATGACATCTGGTACTGTAAATGGTATTTGAAGTAGATATAATTGTGGTATTTTAGAACTATAGATTTGTGCATTGTGCACATTTTTTGTTTTTGGAAATAATAGCTACAAAAGTTTTAATGTAAATAAATTAAACACGCGACGAGAATATATACTATTAACAATATGTTACTATCCAGTGAACGATTTGTTTGTGAACAATTTGTCCGTGACGTGAACGAATAGTCGCGTGAACGATTTGTCGTAAACCAACTGTCGGTAAACATGTATTCGGTGAATAAGTTGTCTGTGAGCGATATGTCGCGTGAACGAAATGTCAGTGAACGAATTTTCGTGTCCCCATCCAATACTCACTAATCGCAATAATTTAAAGATAATTGAAAATATTTTCAGATATCAAACGAAAAAATATATTTTGCTATGCCAGGATTGTAACCGCTCTAGAGTTAACTTCCTTCAGATCGATAGGCCTATACAGGGGCGTAGCTAGGGATTTGGGGGCCCGGAATATTTGCTATTTTGGGGGCCCCTTGCATTTTGGCATTCGACCCTACATACCAAGTTACTTCCTGAAAGTAACACGGCACTAGTCAGCGCTATGGAAGTTACTTTTTGAAATCGAAAGTAGCCTCGCACGGAAAGAGTTAATAATCTGTGTGGAATACATGCAACAGGGTCACTGACTTATATATCAACGTGAAAAGCAGGATTAAATGACAGTGACGTAATATTAATTTCATTTAAAAATAAATTTCGGACACTTAACGGGGGACCCCCTCTCAAGTGGGGGATCTTCAAATTCTCCCCCCCTCCTCCCCATCCTAGCTACGCAACAGGGCCAATAGATATAGTGCTAATGTGTTAACGCAGGTTTCAGGGTCAGATTTACCTATAGGCAACATAACATTAGGGACCCTAAGAAATATTTAGTTCTGACATGTAATATCTAAACTTATAAAGAACTTAAAAGGGCCTTATATCTCAAATAGATTGGGACTATTTTCAAGTCGTAAAACGTCTTATTGGGAATATCATTGTTGGTGTCTATTGCAAAACCCAAGTCATCAATCCCCGTAATTGAAAGCAAAAGCCTCACTTTTTTTTTTCTGCAATGTCTCGTCAAGCAAGTCATTGGTGGGGATGTCAACATCCGGTCTCGTCTCGGCAATGGGAATCCGGTTGACTTCAGTGACTTTCTCTTTTAATGAATAATTGTGCAAAAGTTAAACTTAATCCAAAATGTAAAAAGGGAGAAAAAAACATGTTTAAACTTTTTATCAGACAGTCAGACAGAATGAGTTGACATAAGCTTTGTAAAAAAAAAAAGTTTATTCTTTCCTTTCAAGCAACTCGATAAACGACATCAAACATCTATATATATAATTCTCTTCTTACCTCAAGAGCACGGGTGATAGGCAAGTAAAGGAAAGATCACTCTCTTTATTTCTGCGGATAGTCCACGAGAAAACAAGAGGGGGGGGGGGGGAGAACACGTGGGTATTCACACGTCGCTACGCATGGCTGCGCGCTGGACACTGTCAAACCCTGCCCGCTCCCATCCGTGACCTCTATGTCGAAGGCGCCGTCCAATCCCCCTTCGTCCAGTGGGAGGTTTGGACTAAAAAGTAAACTCTCTTCAACTCTGAAGGAACATCCGAAACATGTAAAACATTTTACAAACACTAAATAGCAGGGCAGGACTTAACCATTGTAGAGCCCTATGCGAAACGGGTTTCGCGGGGCCCAGTTTGGGTAGGTGTTACGATCATCAACAGTGCTAGATGTTACGATCACACTTGATGCCAAGATGTCACGTTAAAGCATAATCAATGATCGTAATTGCCGAGGATTCAAAAATAGTCAGTTGATAAGATGATCACCCTGAAGTTTCTAATTGATAAGAGGATCATCTAGAAGTTGCCAGTTGATAAGAGGATCATCTAGAAGTTGCCAGTTGATAAGAGGATCATCTAGAAGTTGCCAGTTGATAAGAGGATCATCTAGAAGTTACTAGTTGACAAGACGATCTAAGTATATTATTATATATTCAATGAAGTAACATCTCTTCGTCTAAAACAATTACTTTAATTCAAAACATGGAAAAGCTATTCACAAATAATTACAATGGTTAAATGTACTTGAATAGAATAACTGATCTACGCAATAATATAATTGAGTTCTAACACTAGACTCTCGTACATGTTATATCTAACACGTTACGCACAAGACTGCTGCAATCTAGAATCTTTCCCGGGCTCTAGAGCGTTATCACGTGACGAACATCTCTCCGCTGCAAGGCCAACCAATAAATGCAGCTCAAAGTACAACAATCAACATCTCAAACCAATCATATCCATTTCAAAACATTATTTAGTTGCGTGATAGAAAATCCCGAGGTAGCTAAAATTCTGCCGAAAAACTAAATATAGACTATGGCTAAATATAGATACAGTGTACGTGACAGTAGGGATACAGATTATAAGTGAAAATTAAGAGTTTGTAATAGAAAATAAATTCGACTTTGCATTTTATTGATTCTTTACTACGTACAGAATTACTTTATGAGCCTTGCGAATAGCGAAGTTATACAGTACATCATAAAAATTCTATTTCCTACAAAGATCACGCTCAATAGCAAGAATTACCTAATGTTTCAATATATCTACGAGAATTGTTGAAAAGATTTTAATAATTTCCGGATATTTCCAGGGCTTTTTCGTATATTTTGCAATTTCATGAGATTTCCAGGTCCTCCTGATAAATAGACAGGAGGTCGCGGGAAATATGTTATAAGTTATAAAATGGTTTAATTTAATAATTTATACATCTAAAATTAGCGCGGATGCTATAAAAATGCGGTGCGGGGCCCACTGCGGTCGAATAGCTTGCAGTGGCCTAAGGTCGGCCCTGCAAAATAGCGGCGTATGCTACGCCGCCGGTATAATAGTTTCAATATAGTTCTTTAAAAATAAAAATCTTTATTTTAATGAAATATCATGACACTAATTGACAATTTTATATGTTTTAGGTGTTCTTTCAGAATTGGCATTCTAGCCAAAAACCACCAGCAGGAAGAGGCTGGGGGGAGGTCAGTGTTCGAACCAGGGACTAGAGAGACGACGGTCCAGAGCGCATACCACATGACCAGGCGGTGCTACCCGGCCCTTATAAACTTCCAGCCAGTCAGGACCCAGTTCATAGTGTAGCCGAAGAGGATTGGTTCGATTTTATGACTATCCCGTGACACATGTCCGACATTTATATAGTTCGCTGGACGGAAAAAAAAAAGATTGAGCACCATTGTTTTAGGCACATAGACATTTCTTAAACTCTGTGGAGCGCCAGGTCATATAGTACCAGTGATGAATTTTACCTATAAGCAACATAAGGTGTATACAAATTAATTAAAATAAATTTTTGCTTTTATATAGCGCTACTTTCATGCTTATAGCATGCTCAGAACGCTATGGTCCAATCTCATTTGTAGGGGTTAGGGGGTATCTAGGAGAAGGTTTTCCGTACTGCCTTTAGGCGCTCAGTAAACGCTGCTCTGCTCGAGTCGGGTGTCGAACCTCAAGCCCCCTTCATAAGTAGCCTAGCCAAGCTAAGTTCAAGAATACTTAGCCTCTCGACCACGCTTCCCACTATAGCTTAAGATCCTCACCCCAAACGTGTTTTTTTAGGGGAGGTTCCAGGAATATTTTCAATCATTCCCTCACATTGATTACAAGGGGACCCATATCTCAAACATCTCAAATGGCTCCATAAAAAAAAACACACACACAAAAAAAAACAACAAAAAAAAAAAAAATAATAAGTTAATAAATTAGTCGTAACTATTTTTTTTATATGGAAAATAATGAGATGCGCCTTGCGATAATGAGAGAATGGCTGCCATTGAACGGTTATCAGATGAGTTACTTACTCGTTTGTTAACATTTATAACTGATTTAAATAATTGAAGCTCTGTTACCGAAAGAGATGATGATGGGATGGGGTTTCTCGAACCAGCTTCTTATTCGGATCTAATCTTAATTAAAGTACCAAACATTCGTATAAAACTGATGCTCGAATTATTCAAATCAGTCGGTTTTATAGGACCGAAATAGTCACATCGCGATGTGTTCCGATTAATCGAAATCGACCATATAGGTAGGGCTGGGTTTTCGACAGTGCAAGACCTCCAAGAGGGTTCCCGGTCATTTCATCCCCGGCCACTTCATCCCCGGTCATTTCATCCCGGGTCACTTCATCCCCGGTCATTTCATCCCCTGGTCATTTCATCCCCTGATCACTTCATCCCCCGTCACTTCATCCCCGGTCATTTCATCCCCGGTCACTTCATCCCCTGGTCATTTCATTCCCTGACCACTTCATCCCCCGTCACTTCATCCCCGGTCATTTCATCCCCTGGTCACTCACTTCATCCCCGGTCATTTCATCCCATGATATTTTCATCATCTGATCATTTTTATCTAACGAATTGTAATTTTAAAAATCATGAACTGAGCCAATATTTAATGTCTTCATTTTTTATTTAAATGACAAAATTGTAACACGTTAATGTTTAAAAGGAATTGAAGCCAAACTTCTACAGGCGACATGATAGCACGAGGATTGGTGAACTCAGCCTTTAGTAGAACAAAATGAAACTTTATTTCAAGGCTAAAAATGACGCGCCCATTTTCAAGGAAGAGCGATTGAAAAATAAAATAAAGTGAAACATGGTCGTACTTCCACCACACCTTGGCCTTTGATGATTAGTTATCAGCGACACGGTCATAATTATTGTAATCGCACTTCTATCTCTCAAATGATTTTTTACTACTTACACCAAACCTTGGCCTTCGATCCGGATAATATTATGATATTACAACCCCCACATCCAATAGAAGCGCTATAGCTAAGTACACACCCAGATTTACAATATAATATAAGATTTCTCATTAAGAAAACAAAGTGGAAGAGGAAACACTATAAACGCATTAGTAACAAGTCATAAAATGTCAAAAAGCATTCTACATAATCATATTTATATATAAAAGATTTAATTGGGGATGAAGTGACCGGGGCATGAAGTGACCAGGGGATGAAGTGAACAGGGGATGAAATGACCGGGGATGAAGTGACCGGTCACCTCCAAGAGCATCACCCTAAAAGGTAGCCTTCATATGGTTATAATCCTGTCATGCACACCGCCATCCAAGCTAGTGCAGAAGGTATTCACGAGAGGGATGTTTACATTAGGAAGAAGAGAACGAAGTTCCGCCAAAGTCTAGAGCTAGAGCTGTGCTTTTGTTTTATGTATTTGTGATGCCCCGTGAATAAACATCTATCTCGTTGGCTTGCCTCCCGTTATTACAATATTTCAAAAATATAAAATTTTAAACAAAATATGCACATTGAAGATAAGAAAAAACATGGTTACAAAGACAGTTTGTCTGGAAACACAAACTCAAAATCGGCCCCCGAAGTGGTCCTCCCAGGCAGGTTTCGATCATTTCAGGAATATCAGAATGAAATTCTATCAAAGGCAAATGAAAAAGAAGAATGGAGAAAGAAGGTTGACAGATTTTGCGTGGTGCCCCAACGGTCCAGCAGTTATTATTAATAGTGAATAGTAAAAATGGTGTATTTTTATGAAAAAACTGGCTGCGCATACATGATTTTAAAAAATTAGATTTTTTCGCTTTCATAAAAGGATAAAGTAACTTTTGCATCAGAACTTTGACTGGACTAAAATATTATGCTGTTGGATTTTCACTATCTTTTCTAGTTTACAAAATCTAAACGGGACGGACGAACGGACGGACAGACAGACTACACAAACTAGTAGCGTCTTTCCACTTTCGGGGGCCGCTAAAAAGAGAACCAAGACTAGATTTACAAATAGGACCTACACTACTTCTTTCTGCCCAAACTGTGCTTCTTAGATTAATGTATAAATCTATTATTTACAATTATAGTGAGGCTTGTATAGGGTCCGCCACAACAATTATGACCAGGGCCTCCACTTACCTGGG
Organism: Biomphalaria pfeifferi; assembly: GCA_030265305.1. Lineage (NCBI taxonomy): Eukaryota > Metazoa > Mollusca > Gastropoda > Planorbidae > Biomphalaria > Biomphalaria pfeifferi. The sequence continues at coordinate 1,842,767 of JASAOG010000006.1, forward strand.
CTGGCGATATATAATTGGAGGCCCCAGGTGAAGTGAATTTGGTGGCTCCAAATGAAAAAAAAAACAAACAACAAAAATAAATAAACAGCGAGAAAAAAGAATAAATAACAAGATTTATTTCAAACCAATTGTACTACAAACTCCAAACATAACATTGGGCACAAGTCTCACTAATTCTTCTCTAAAAAATTGTTTGTTTTTTTTTAGCCCTGTGAGAGGCCCCAATCAATCGGAGACCCTAGGCGGCTGCTTAGAATGCCTATGCCAAAGGCAGGCCCTGAATACTTATAATTAAATAAATATATGAATAAAATATTAAATACACTTCGCAAAGCGTTTAATTTCACTTTTAAGATGTCATGTGACCATGTCAGTTTTTTTTTTAATGAATTGATTTTTCTGTGTTTTTTTTTGTTTTCGAGTTCATTTGGGGGCTTGAGGCCACCAATTTCATTTTGTCCAGGGCCACTATAATTATATCTAAGGGCGGTCCTGTTTAGGCAACCCATTGTAATAGCAATAGGGAAGAAGGAGTGTTTGAACAAATTTGTCCTAGCATATCCCGGGCATGCTACTCTGCCTCATAGTGGCACCAGGGTAGAAACGATCGTAAGGGGAAACGATTAGGCTAAAGGGTAGCAAAACAAGACTCCCGTGGGGTTCCTAAGGTGGTGTGATAGCATCCTCATTGCACTGTGGAACGAGGAATTTGCGTTTACGATGTGTCTTTCTGAATATTTTGTTTTGGTTTTGTATTTGAAGATTATGGCTCAGCGTTTTATGTATAGGCTAATTGCTACTTTATTTTTTTTTTTCAGTGTGATCTAATCTAATCTAAGGCTGAATCACTTGTATCACATTATCATTGACAAGGACAGCTGAGGAGATTAACCTTTCACTCAACTAAAAAAATAATTGTGCTCCCTCCTCAAGGGATTATATTTCATTGTCATCTTTTCACTGGCACAAGGTGAAGGTCGTTTTGTTTTTCCCTACATTAACAATCACCTTCTGTTTCTAGGCCTACCCACACGCACAGCATCTCACCACATTGTCTTGCCCTAGGCAAATGTATCATCGAGTCAGCAAAAACTGACCAGATTTTTTGACGTGGACACGCAAAAGGCCAAATCAATGGAAAAAATCGTAAGCTGATATCCTACCCAGGTTTATTTGTTATCGCTGCGGTATCCAACTGTGTGGCGTACGAATTTCGAAAAACATAAATTACACCAGATTCTAGTACAGTGCCGTATATAAAGTATTAAAAGTAATATAAACATTTTAATTTCCTTAAACTGACAAAATGTAAAATTTCAAACGCTTAAAAAATAGATCTAACCCAATGTGGAGATAAGGCCACTTAAATTTATTATAAAATTCAAATGTGTGTATCCTAGATCTGTCTATGTCTCTATGCCAGAGGCATAATATACCTATTAATAGGATAACCATGTCACCATGAGCTTATCGATTCGTCCGCGACGGTGTATTATATGTCGATGCCGACAGTCTGCCTCTCCTTTTTTGAATTGAATGGGGGTCAAGTTTTTTTGTTTTTTTTTCAGTGGGAGCAAGAACGAGTAAACGTTATTTGCTTTGTATTCTAGTGTTATCTTCTTATTTTATATAGCACAAACGTTACTCAAAAAACAATGATTACGTCCTACGCGTCATGCGTTTAGTCATGCATATTATAATAACCAATGACCTAAATATTATTGAATTAAGAGACACAGATAAAGGTACATTCCTTGTTCCGTATGCCAGGACAAAGTGGTACAAATGCTCCTTCTTCCCTAGTGCTATTTATTGTTGCATTGAATGGGTTGCCTGGGTCAGCCATGAAAACCATCAGTGACTTGGCAGAGTTTAAGTAATTGATTAACATGTATGACTTGATTGACATACAGACACGCGTTGTCATCTCTTTTTTTTTAAAGTAACGTCTGCGTATAGGCCTATTATAAGATAATATTTTCTCGGTGATAAAAAAAAAAATTATTTCGATCGTTTTAACAAGCTCCTCCCCCCCCCCCCCCCCCCCCAGTGTCGATAGAATGCAGGGGCTTAGGCCTATAATTCTACACATATAGTTCAAGTCTGTTACATCCTTATATTTACCATGTCTCAAGATGTCTTCCTATTTCATGCCTTCTCTGTTTAGGGACAATAAGAAGCTACCTCTGACTTGTAGGCTACCTTTGACTTGTAAGCTACTTGACAAGTATATTGACTATAGTATGGATAGACTTTAATTGTAGACCTGTTCATCTAATCAAATTTAAACAGTTTAAGGATAATCATATATGCATATATATATATATATACCGTTTAATTTCTGCGCACGAAATGTGTAAATCAATTATTTTAATATGACATAATAATCTGATCATCAAAATATCTCGAAGATCAAGATCTACATCAACCCAGATTGTATCCTAGAAAAAGTCTCACATTGGCTATAGATCTAGTAGTCAGTAGTAGTCACAGGTGTAGATCTCGATTGTAAATGATTCCCTTTGTCACCAGATTCCTTTTGTCCTAAAGGCCTACCCGACAGATCTATTGTACTGACTATTGAGTGAGGAAGCGCCTATTTGTTGTTAGAGGCTGGGAAACTTGGTCTCTCACCAACTTGGCGGTCCAAGGTCAAAGTCAAGGTTGTTGTTAAGGACTCGTGGACCTAGATCTAGTTGAGATAGATGATCTACCCATTGCTCTGTCACCTAAGCTGTCAATCTCGTGTCTACCCGTGCGTGAAAATTGCGGCCATTGTCCGTCGCGGGAATCAAGGCAAAAAAAAAAAGGCTTATCTTCTTCTCTCGGACTATAACACATGGACTGACAGAGCTGAAACCAGAATCTAGATTTAGACCATTATCTAGCTAGTCCATTGCACTGACTATTAAGTTAGTAGGCTATCGGTCTAGAACACTTATGATCTAGACTCTTAGATCTAGATCTAGATTTTGTTGTATACGGATAAATTTCTGATAAAGTCACTAAAAAAAGGCGTCTATAAGGTATGAACTACTTTTTAACTTCATTATCTAGATTTAGATCTATTTTTTTTAAATCTAATATCTTCAATAATAATTATAAGAGATTCAATCTAAATCTAGATATATGATTCTATCTAGAATTCTAGATCTACTTAATTCTTAATCATAACCTATCCTTTTGGATTTTGTATATCATACTATATCAAATATTATTTAAATTTATAGAAAAAGAAGTAAAAAAGTATTCAAAGTAATTAAGACATATGTAATGTATATTATAGATGATTAGATCTAGAATAGATTGTAATTGTACTGTAACTTAATGTAACTATGTTACATGTAGATTTAGATCTAGGGACCATAGGCTGGCAAAGGCAATCATATTATAATTATATAATTATAATTAATAATGTAGACTTAGACTGACTTGAGTTAAAAGATCTATCATCTAGATTATTCTAGACTCTAGACCAGGCATGTCAAACTCATTAAGGTGTATGGGCCACATAAAAAACGTACTATATATCCTAAGGGGCCGCAGCCAAAAATCAATTGCGAAACAGCTTACTAGTTTTATGTAAATTAGAAACAATACAATAATTAATGGCATACATGTCCCTTAGTTAGCTAAATTTGCAGTACAATTTCATAATTAAAAATTACTAAGATTGCACATTTTTTTCTTTGTCCTGATTCTGATGCTTGACATATTTCTGGGATACAAGTTTATTAATATCAGGTGGAAGTTTGTCACTGACACTACCATCACTGACGACAAATTTGATCAGATAATCTCGAATGGTGAGGTGATTTGTAGCTTTCATTATAGAAAAGAACTGCTCACAGAGATCAGTGCTTGCAAAAATAGCTAGAATCCTGGCTGCAAATTTCCGCAATTGAACTTACTGTTTAGGTAAATAACTAAATTTTGGCGCAGCCACTTCTTTATTCTTCGCTTTTAATAAAGAATCTAACTGCTATTCTATCAGCTCTAGTTGCACATTACCAGCAGCATTTTCAGAACGAAAATTCATGCTCGTATCAAACGAAGTCATGAAAACGGTCAGTGGAAGCATCTACTAAAGATTCCAGGTGTAAGACATATTTACCAAATGTTGTAACCGTATTTAATCTTTTTAGTTCCTGACAAGTGAACAAGATTTTCTCTTCATATTTGATTTATCCACAGTCGTAATTTTTTCTTGAAAGCACTTCACATGATCACACGCAGTTGTGACAATTTAGTCTTTACTTTGAAGTTTCAAATTAAGTCTTGTAGGTGACCAGTGAGATCAATTGCAAATGCCAAATACTGAACCCATTTGTCAGTATGAAAATGTTCAACAGTTTCATCTTTCATGTTCAGAAACAATACAATTTCTTCATGCAGTACAACAAATCTCTTCAATTCTTTATGACAGGAGAGCCTGCAAATTTCGTGTCCAATGTCATTCAGAAACATTGAAAATTGGCGATGATTTAAGCCACTGGCACGAATAAAATTGATAGTGATTGAAACCAGTCTTATGACATGTTAGAATTGTAATTGCTTTGTGCGTTATGTTTCTTTGTGAATGATACACTGAAAATGAACAAATTTAAAATTAGCATTAGTCTCTTATTTTTGCAAGTAGCTTTGCATCAAAACAATTTCATAATGGTTAGTGCGCCATCTTTTGTTAGACTATCTTTACTAAAGGTAAATTGTACTGCAATATCACCTGTTATTTCTCAAAAACATCCTCGCTTGTTGTGGTGTTATGTAAAGAAAAAAGCTCAAGTAGCTCCTCGTGTATCTCAAAATTCCTGTCACAGGTCCTTTTGAGTATACCCAACTATGCTACACCAGTTACATCAGTTGACTCATAGAGAGCCAATGAGAATATTTCAAAATCTATTTTGTTCTTTAATTGTTCACATGAGCTGACTGACATGTCAATTATTCAATCTGCCACAGTGTTACTAGTTAAAGTTATTTCTTTCAATGCTTTCACATTTTCTGGACTTCCGCAGCTTTAACGACACACTCCTTCATAAAAGCCCTTTCACTAAATGATTTGCTATGGCTTGCAATTAAGTTTGAAAAAAAAATGAAAATGTAGCTGGCTTTCACTGCAGACTCAATCTAGTTCAGTTTAACAAATACAATTTTTCATTTCAAGTAACTTGTCATCTTTTTTTTCCAGCGTAATAGTTTAACATTATTTTGATAATTTTTGAGGTGGCCAAGCGGGCAGCATGCAGGGTGATTGCAGGCCGCATGCTGCCCCTGAGCGCTGTGTTTGACATGCCTGCTCTAGACTAATCTAGAGAATGAGCTTGTAGTGTATTTTACTATATATCTATATTTACACTTCACTAGATCCAGTGACAGTGTCTTTACTTGACTTAAAAATCTTATCTAGACTAGTAAGTTGATCTTGAATTAACTCCTAAAAATAACAATAAAATCAAAGTAAAGCTGCATTAGGTTGTATCACATTGGCATTATTATTCATTATAAAAAATATAGAATTTAGACTACTACTTTAGACAGGGCTGGCCTTAAACTTGGTGGACCCAATTTAATTGATTTAAATGGATTCTTGGGAGGCCCCACTTAATTTTTTTTTCTAATAACTATATATATATTACAATTAATTACATAATAAACATTATGCAACATGCTAAAATGTAAATTGCAGGCCCCTTGATAAGTGCTCGCCCAATTTGGAGCAATCTGCTGAAGGCTGGCCCTGACTCTATTGGTTTCTATTGTTTCTATTTATTTAGATGTGTATATTTTATAGATCTATATCTTGGGCCAGTAGTGTGCTTTTTCAAAGTATTAGATTAGATATCTATTTAATATTTGGTCCAGTAACATGATTTCTCTTAAAAGGACTTTCAATGTCTTTTAAAACATCAGTGAAAACCCTTAACCCTAATGAAGGCCTTAATTCTACTAGATCTAAAATCTGATATTGAATGAATGGCAATGCCTTAGATGGGTGCAATATTTAACATGAATATGCAAACCCAGTTGCGACCTGCAGTGGCGTCACTAGGGTGGGTGTCACCCGGTGCGGTCAGCTCTGTCACCCCGCCCCACCCCCCTTTAAAAATCCTTTTTTTCTTTGTTTGTCGCGCTGTAATACATACAATTTAATACTACCTACGTTTTTTGATTGTTCAACAACTATAAAATGAGTGACTATTAATCTTAAAATTCAGTTGTTGATCATAATTTATCTACAGTTCACTGGGTTTGTGTAGTCATGTGAAACTCTGTACTCTTTCCTTAATCTTTGGAATCGAAATAATTGCCATTAATCTATTGTTCAATTTTGCAATTGTGCAACCATAAGTAAATTACACTGTTTTCTGGATTTCAAACTTGAAAACTTAAGTTCAGCAAAGTAACGATCTCTAAATTTTTTTTTTATATCTTTTGTGCTTGTCGTCCGCTAGGTCTTTTTTATAGGCCTAATCTAAAATGTGTGCCCCATGGCCTTTTCTGAGAACTCTCAAGACTCTTTCAGGGGCTATCTACTATTCTTTATGTCAGGGGTGGGCAAATTACGGTCTGCAGGCCACATGTGGCCCGCCAGACTGTTTCATGCGGCCCACGGACACCTACAGAAATCAGTTGTGCCAGCTGATTATTCATGTAAAAAATACAATTAATTTATAAATAGCTAATTTAAATATCTATATAAATTATTGCAATTTCTGGGGCGAGAGAAACCTTGTCTTTACATTTCATTCTAAAAAAGCATAAAGTAAACAAAGATTATTTTTATTTGCAATATTTTGAAAAATTCAGTTAAAGATTCAAACTTTGGCCATTATTTTATTCAATGCTTTGAACAAGATGGCAAGTGTAACAGCTGATGGAGCCTGTCTTTTGACAGAGAAAAGCAGGTTTTTAATAAATTAAAGAAGATATCTCAACCATAAACTTTAAACGGGAAAGTTTACTCAAAGCTGAATTAAATATCAACTATTTTATTGACATATCAATCTAGGTAATGTAACTTATCACTGCTAGGAGTCCTAACCACAGACAGTTCCGATGAGTACTTGAAGATTGGAAAACAAAACATTCTGATGTTCGTTATAACAGTAGTAGTAGTATAAAAATATGCAGGTTGCAACTGGGTTTTCCTAGTTGTTTGAAACACTGCACTCATCCTTATTCTTCGGAATCCAAGACAATGCCATTATTATTAAGGCATAGTACTTCATTGGAATGGTTCTAGCAGCTTTCATTGTTTTCTGTACGCTCCGTGTTCAGAACTGTACAGAAGTCAGCCAATCTGCAAAACTCTCCAAAAGATCTGCCAGTTATAGGCCAGTAAGATAGATATCTGGTTAGTTCATTGCTCTGAGGTGTTATAACGGAATTTTCTTGTACATTATGACCTGTGCCTACAAGTTCTTTAGTTTACAGAATTCAAAATGATTACAAGAATGAATAAAGGGCACACAATACCTTTTCGTGAACTAAATCTGCCCCATGGAACATTAGCTTTCCAGGGTGGACTTTAGTTTTTATTATGTAGGCCCTATTTATTAGTCTGTTTTTGTTTTTTTTAACAATTTCAGCATAAATGTCATGTTTAATGTAGCACATATTGATCCATAACATTTTCTCTGAACATCACTAATTTACTGTACATTTTGTTTTGACCAGGTGCATTTAGATTGTGCTATTTTCCAAAATGCCTATCCTTGTGGATAATGCGTCAGCTGATTACGTTAGGATAAAGCTGGAATTTTTGGAACGGCTGAAGATAAACTTTCACATGTCAATGGATGAATTTATTGCACAGGTAATGCTTTAATCCTTTCTTCAGTATTAAAAAAAAAAGTTCCCCTTTCAGACCTCGCCATCTATGAGGCAGATGATGTTACGGTCATCTTTTTTTTACTAGTGGTTAACAAGCAGGGTTTCATGTGGCCAGCACAACAACCAAACCCTTTACTTTGTCCAACTAAAGATAGGTACTCACTACAGTATGGTAGACGCGGGCACCCTAAAAATCCTGAAATTCAAAATCAGTTTTCACCAATATTCGAACCCAGGACCTTAGGTTAGGAAGCCAAGCACTTAACCACTCAGTCACCGCAACCCCATTTTTTTAGTCTTACCATTTCTTTTGCCTTATTAATATGTAAATTGTGTTAGCCAGGTGGTGCACTAGTTAATTTCTCTTTGACTAAGTATTTTTTTTCCTTTAAGGGCCAACACAAAGACAAAACATCCCCAACAAATGTCTTGTAAGTGTGCCCATTATAGATACATCTCACAAGCCAAATAGACAATACTAGGGCTTTAAACACTCTCATATTTATAATTTATGCCATTGTCACATACACTGAAAGTTTTTAGGTTTGAATTATAGTGAATGGAATCAAGTTGCATTCTTGACATAAATATGTTGGTTACAAATATACATATATATTAGAGATGGGAAACAAACTGAACTCAAACCTCACTTACAACCAAACCCGAACTTCAACACTAATCAGTACAAAGCGAACGAACTGTCCTTACCTTAACTGAACTGAATCGAAGATTTCGCAATATTTATTTTAATAAGAAAAAAAACAACTTTTTTTCAGTGATATGATTTGACAGTTATTTTTAATTTTTGGAAACCTAAGCTAGGTGATTTTGGATCGTCTTCTTTTGATTCACCGCAAAAGATACTGTTACATTTAATATTTGTGTGTTAATGAAATGTGCGAGTCAAAACGAAAAGTAGACTCTGAAAGTGGAAACTACCTGGAAAAGCAGACAGATGTTTGCCTTTTTATGGTGCACAAAAATAAGCTAATATCTTTTATTGGTACAGAGATGTTAGTGGCTGTTTTTTAAACATAACTTTAAACAGCACTATGAAAAACACCATATTCTTAGTTTAAGCCACCAAGAAAAGATGCTAGGAAAGGCCTACAGATTAGAAGGTTAATGTGGATATTTACCAAGAAAGGACAAGACAATGAGTCAACAGTAAGGGTATGGTACAGAGTTGCTCACATTTTAAGTTGTAAAATAAAGCCTTTTGTTTTCAACGGGGGGAAATGCAATGGAAGAAAAGTGAAAAAAATAAGAATGCAGTTGAAGGAAGCCGCCACTCTTTCTCACATGACAATAAGAAATCTTAATTAAAAACTAAGAGATAGAGCAGCAGAACTGGAAATGTTTACCATTAGCGCCAACATAGCTGATAGCGCTCAACTCTTGCTACTTGTTCACAGTACGAAAAGCAATTTTTAAATCACAGGAAAGATATCTGCTATGAGAAACATGCATCGGGACCACCACTGGCAAAGACCTATTTAAAGAAGTTTCAGACATCATGGAGGAGGAGGCTTCTTTCCTTAGGGAGAAATTAGTGGGATTGACTACTGATACAGCCAGAAGCATGGCTGGATGATATAGTGAACTTGAAGCAAGAGTTATTAGAAAAATTGTCAAGTCCATTGGAACCTCTGTGGCAAGAAGTTTAATGAGGTCTTGTAAAGAAATTGCAACTCCTAATTTAGGAGGTGGAAAGGGGCAAAACCAATGTGACTTAATTGCCTCACAGACGAGCATCTAGATTCAGTGCTTGGGCTTGGTGTCTCGTGAATTAGTGAAAATATATTCACGTGGGATGCGGCAGTGGCTGAACAGTAAAGCACTTGGTTTGCGATGCGAAGGGTCCCAGGTTTGAATCTTGGTGAAGACTGAAATTTTTAATTTCGTGATCTTAAGGTCACCTCTGAGTCCATCAAGCTCTAATAGGTAAGTAATGTTAGTAGGGGAAAAGTTAAGGCAGTTGGTCGTTGTGATGGTTACATAACACCCTCATTAACCATGGACCACAGAAAAGATTACCTCCTTTATATGATCTGCCCTATAGATTGTAAGGTCTGAAAGGGAAACATTTTTAAAAATAATATCCATGGGTTACTAATAAATATGCTTTAAAAACATATTTTTATTTATTTTTTAAAATTTGTGTGTGTGTGTATCTTTTCTGTTATGTGGCCTGCGAAACGCATGTCTTTTTTTTTTGGTAGATAAATGAAGTAACAAAATTGCAGATCTATAATGCAACAGTCATAATAAACTAGATAGCTTAAGTTAATATTTAAGCTCATTTAGGCATTTTGTCACAAATTCTAGCTCTGCAGACATTTTCTTTTTATAAATTTTATTTTTTGGCCCTGATGTAAATTGTGCATTGATATATATGACCATCTTTGTTGTACTTTCTTTCCTAGATACTTTAGTGAAGTAAAATATGATGGTCTCTGGGAGAATGGTAAAACTTCTGTAAAAGAAATCAAGCTTATGACATAGAGGCTAAGTTCTCTATTACCCAGCCATGTAGGCTATAACCATGTACTATAAATGTGCAAAATTTAATTTCAGGTTTCTTATGTCACCAATGAATGGCTATCGCAAAAAGAAAAAAGTTTAAATAGTTATTTGGAGTTGAGCGCCACTCTTGAGAGAACCATCCATTTTATGTCTCATCAAATTACCAGTGTAACACGTACGTAACATTTTGTATCAGTCAATGTATTTTATGAAATGTGTAGCTGCATGAAATCATTCCAATATTTTAATATTTTTCAGAAGATTGTAGACTTGATTAATGTTTGTATCAGAAGGGTAAACTTGATAGAAACATTAGTAATTAATTGTAAAACCTTGACATAAATGGTAAATAGAGCTTATGTCAAGTTTGAAAGAATTGAAGAAAAAAAAAATCTATTTTTATTAGTGATGGTAATTTTCCTAAAATTTCCCCAGAGTAATTTTTTTCTTTAAAATAAAAAAAACAATTATAAATTATATGCCTTTTTTGAGAGATGTTGTCGTGCCAAGAAAGCACTATTCTAACTAGTTCAGACTGCCTTGACCATTTCCAAAGCCACTAGTACTAAAAGAAAAGCAGTTTTCAAGTACTCCCAATATATTTTCAAGTACTCCCAATATATTTGCAAAAAAAAAATGTCCTTGCATTAATATTCTTATGTATGCAATAAAGCACAAGTTATATGATTTTTACCTCTTTTTTTTCCAAGTACTCAGTATAACTATGATCTATAACTACATTTAGTTTAATGTAATATATAATTTAGTAAATATTTATTGAGTCATTTTTTTGGATTACCTTGGCATGCTTGTGCTGGAAATTTCCTAAACTAAAGTCTGTTCCCATCACTGGTTTGTATAAAAACTTAAGACTGACTTAGACTAAGGTTGTGCGATGTTCGGCACATAGGGTGGCAAGCTCTCTCCACAGCCTCTTCCCAACTGTTGTGCACCTTATTTTAGCACCTTCTGTCACGTAGCATAAAGAAGCTAAGTTTTTATTTTTAGTTTTCTGCAACCATCTCCATAGCAACGACAAGGTTGATTGTTGATGGGGTCTTGCATGCTTTCTTGGAACAGAAAATATTTAATGACCATTAAAGGAGCAAAGATTTAGTGGGGTGAAATGCATGGTTTGTTCACAAATGAAGAGGTTAATGAATAAAAAGTTTGGAAAGGACAAAGAAAAGTTAATTGTAAAACAATCTAGTTGTAGATTGAGCTGTAGAATCAGAACTAGTTGTAGTTATGAGCTTGAATGAAGATAATTACCTTGTTTAATTTTATTGTGTATTTTATTTGAGCGATTACTTGTTCAGAATTAAATCTTTGTATTTATTGTTGAAGGATCTTCATTGTTTAGATTGATAGATTGCATTTGAATCTTTGGCATGACATTCCTGAGTGCTCAGTAATCGTTAAAATAGAAATCTACACTAAATTATATCAGAAAAGCATTGTCTGATCAGCACAATCTCATTGTAACATCAAAACAGCTTCACATCTAGACACTCAAAAACAAATGACTGTCACACTTCTAAGAAGGTGCTACACCATAATTTTTTTTCTGCTTCCATGTTATGGCAAACTTTGCTAAATGTGTTTCGTCCTGCCTAAGGATATGATATGTCCTGCTAATCTCATACAACCTTCGGTCACCATATACAATTAAATATTTTTTTTAGAAAAGGTAATTTGAAATTGATCTCTTGATTTTTCAACCAACCATGAAGTTTAAGATGAAAAAACAAATAATTTTTATTAATACTTGTATTAAGCTTTCACATTCCCATTGTCTTTAACAACAATACATGAACCATTGAGTTTAAAACTTTGAACTCCATTTTTACAATACATCTATTCAAGTCCCAACTTTATGGAGGATGGAATCTGGACACTGATCTAAAAAACTAATGAATTTATGTAAGTGTCCTGTTGGAATTTCCAAGTGCATCGTATAATGAAGTATTGAGCTATAAATAGTCAATGCATAACCAATAGAAAATAAAAAATGGATATTCTATTTTTACTTCATATGATTCTAATACTAAAAAGTTCTTTTTCAAAACAGCGGACCCTGAAGTAGTTAAAGCTATCCTGGACAAAGTTGTAGCTGCTGCAAGCCTTGACAAGGACTTAAGCCAACATCCACCTGTTAAGTCCACACAAGCAGACACAACAGCTTCTACACTAGCAGAGACAACAGCTTCCACACTAGCAGAGACAACAGCTTCCACACAAGGAAAGATAACAGCAACAGCTTCCACACAAGGAGATGCAATAGCCACAACTTCTGTGCAGGGAAAGGTTGTTGCAGCATCCTTGACACAGAGGCAGCATGAAATGGTGTTTGAGTTACAGACTTTGTCGAAGTACACTGCTGGCCACTACCCATACCTGAAGAAGCTGTTGACTGACACACAGGGACATCACTCTGGAGGCAGAAACCATTCTTTCCATGATGCTATGGAAAATGTTTTGTGTGGGCTTTACACAACTCATGGAGGTGTTGCTGACAACGGTAGAGGCCCTGCTAAAGAAACCAGTTCAGAAGAGGAGTCCCCCATGCGTAGATGCCTTGCTGAGGAAACCAGTTCAGCTGTGGAGCCCCTCGTGCCACAAGTATGTAGCGATGAATTTCTAAATGTAATAGAATATCAACAGTCAGTGCTAGAGGGTTGTGTAAATAATCTAAATGATAAACATTCCGTTTTAGAAAGTCAACTATCACAGATTTCACTTTTAGATTCTAAGTTTACAGAGAGGTTGAACAGGCTGGATGATAAATTACATCAATTTTTTGGAAATTATTCACAGTCAGAACAAATTCAAAACGACCGTGCATCTGATCAAATAAATCTTGATCCTGAACTTTTACAGTCAATAAAACATCATCAGTCTCAGATTGATTCCAAAATAGAAACAATTGAACAAAAACATTCTGTTATGGAAACCCATCTTGGGCAGATATTAATCTTAGACCACAAATTCACAGAGCTTTTCAATAAACAGGATGCTAAAATTCAGCAGTATTTAAGCAGACACTCCATAGCTATGAAAAGTGTTGATGACATGTCCAAGAGGCTTAACTCCTGCTATAAAGATGTTGAGATTACCAAAAAACAGATGCACAGGAACAGTGATCAGCAGAAAATGTATTTGAGTGAGTTGGATTCAAAGCTCAATGCTCTAACAGAGGAACATGTGAAGCAGACCCAGCATATCCAGTCATTAGCACTGAGGGTAGAAGATGGGGAGAAAAGTGGTTCAACGCTGGCGGAACAGGTCACACTGTTGGAGAATGCTCAAAACAATCGCTTTGATGAGGTGGGGGTACTTGTGAACAGCTGTTGTTCTAAGCAAGTGCTGTTAGAGAAAAGCCTTGAGAAACTCTCATCCCTTCAGTCTAAGCTTGAAGCAGAGCTAAAAAAACTAGTCAGCACCAAGTATGACTCGGAACAAGTCAAATCTTTGGGAAATAAACAAGCAGCCAGTGATAGGAAATTGTCCAATCTTTATGACAACTTTGCTCATCTTGAGAGAAAGCTGCTCAAGGTGGACAAGAGTGTAGAGACATTTTCAGAGCGTCTTTCTAAACAGGATCTCTCTGTGAATGTCCGCAATCTTGAGAAAAATCAGGGCAAGGTGGAAAGAAGTGTCTCAGTAATAACTGAGTTTCAGTCAAAACTAGAGTCTGAGCTCTTCAAACAAGAGCTAGTTAAGAAAGAAGTAGAAAGGATTGATAAAAAGCAGCAAGAGTTAATCAAAAAGTTAGATAGTATTGCCAAATCAGATCTGGATAAGACTTTGAAAGAATGGTCTGATGAATTAACACTTTGCAAGAGTCGCATTGAGTACTTGTTTGAAGAAGGTTCACCTAGCAACATCAAGACCCTTTCAGAAGACTTTTCCACACACACCCTTCTGTTTAAAGAACATGAAGAATACACTTCGGGGGCATTGACAAGGCTTTCAGAGAAGACATCTCAGGTGTCTCAAACACTAGATGCTGTTACCCCATTGTTAAACACCTTAAAGATAACAGTTGAAAGTGTGGAGCAAGTTCACTTGTCAGGTTTCACCAAATTTTCTTTCAGACTTGGCCAAACCGAACAAATGATTAGGACTGTCAAAAATGCAATGAGTAAAAGAGTAACTAAGCTAGAAGAAAAATACTTGGAGTTGTCTGATATTCTGACAGATCATAGCGAAGATCTGCGCTCTTTTGGTGCTGCTATTGACTCTCAGTATAATGTTAACAATGACTTAAGGACCTGCTTATATGGTGTCGTTGAAAAAGGTATCGAAAATCAAAGTTCAATGCAAGAATTGGCGGAAAAATTTCAAATTAAAGTTGATCTGATGGATTGCTTAAGGGACATTCAAAGATCTCATTCAAGCAGAATAGAAACCATTGAAACAGACATCAGTTATTGCAATGAAAAAATAGACTTGCTACAAAAGCCTGAATATTGCAACCAAGAAGCTTGTGCTGTAATTGTAGACCACACTCAGAAAGAAGTGGTCTCTGTTGAGAATTCTGAAACTCAAGTAGTCCAGGTTGAGAAGTCTGAAGAAGGGGTCCAGGTTGAGAAGTCTGAAGAAGTGGTTCAGGTTGAGAAGTCTGAAGAAGTAGTCCAGGTTGAGAAGTCTGAAGAAGTAGTCCAAGTTGAGAAGTCTGAAGAAGTGGTTCAGGTTGAGAAGTCTGAAGAAGTAGTCCAAGTTGAGAAGTCTGAAGAAGTAGTCCAGGTTGAGAAGTCTGAAGAAGGGGTCCAAGTTGAGAAGTCTGAAGAAGTGGTTCAAGTTGAGAAGTCTGAAGAAGTGGTTCAGGTTGAGAAGTCTGAAGAAGTAGTCCAAGTTGAGAAGTCTGAAGAAGTGGTTCAGGTTGAGAAGTCTGAAGAAGTAGTCCAAGTTGAGAAGTCTGAAGAAGTAGTCCAGGTTGAGAAGTCTGAAGAAGGGGTCCAAGTTGAGAAGTCTGAAGAAGTGGTTCAAGTTGAGAAGTCTGAAGAAGGGGTCCAGGTTGAGAAGTCTGAAGAAGTGGTTCAGGTTGAGAAGTCTGAAGAAGTGGTTCAGGTTGAGAAGTCTGAAGAAGTAGTCCAGGTTGAGAAGTCTGAAGAAGGGGTTCAAGTTGAGAAGTCTGAAGAAGTGGTTCAGGTTGAGAAGTCTGAAGAAGGGGTCCAGGTTGAGAAGTCTGAAGAAGTGGTTCAGGTTGAGAAGTCTGAAGAAGTAGTCCAGGTTGAGAAGTCTGAAGAAGGGGTCCAAGTTGAGAAGTCTGAAGAAGTCTTTCAGGTTGAGAAGTCTGAAGAAGTAGTCCAAGTTGAGAAGTCTGAAGAAGGGGTCCAGGTTGAGAAGTCTGAAGAAGGGGTCCAGGTTGAAACATTCAAGAATTCTGAAAACCAATTGCTCTACTCTGAGAAGTCCGAAGATCAGGGGGAGCACACTGAGAAGTCCAAAGATCAGGTGGAGCACACTGAGAAGTCCAAAGATCAGGTGGAGCACACTGAGAAGTCCAAAGATCAGGTGGAGCACACTGAGAAGTCCAAAGATCAGGTGGAGCACACTGAGAAGTCCAAAGATCAGGTGGAGCACACTGAGAAGTCCAAAGATCAGGTGGAGCACACTGAGAAGTCCAAAGATCAGGTGGAGCACACTGAGAAGCCCAAAGATCAGGTGGAGCACACTGAGAAGCCCAAAGATCAGGTGGAGCACACTGAGTAGCCCAAAGATCAGGTGGAGCACACTAAAAAAAGTGATGGTCATTTTGAAGCTCCTCAGAACCATACTGAGAATTCTGAAGCACAATGAAACTTGCTGATGCTCCACAGGACTGAAGCACCAACATGTATTGATCAGCTTCAATTCAGTGATCAGCTGTTGTTTTTTTGTTGTCATTTTTTGATTTGTAAGGAAGTTAGTTCGAAATAAAGAATGATAATGTGTAAAGCATCCAGTGCTTTGGCATCACTATCAAGTTGTGCTAGAGGTATATTGTTTTTCCAATTACTGTTTTACCAATAATAGTATTTGATTTTTTTTTTACTGATCATTTGGTCACTTTTATCTTTATGATTAACTTAAAATCTACAAGGTTTGTTTACCTAATTTTCCATTTACCTTTGTTTGGCTAACAATTTTGGTTTGAATTTCAATTTGTTACAATTCTTGTTTTGGTGTTAACCTGACTGATCTTTTGTTTTATGAAACCTTTCTTGCTATTGCTTTATATTTGTATATTATTTAATTACTCATTTAGCGATTAAATGTAAAAGCATTATATTTGTTTGAAGATTTTAAAGCTGAAGGTCTGATTTAATCACATAGGTCATTTCATTAATCTTGTTATATCAATTATTTTAATCATTAGAATTTTAAAGTACATAAGGACAACATTTAGTTAAATAAATTTTATGAAAAAAATAAAGAATTTATATTGTTATTAATCTTCTGTTGTTGCTTTTACAGATCATCTTGACTTCTGATTTTGATGATGTGGAATCATGTTCAGGTAAATCTTTCAAATTTCACTTTAAAAAATATTTAAGTTTTTCCATTGAACCTCTTCATAGTCTTTTATTATTTATTATGACTTGCTTGGTAATCCTTGAGATGTGTATGATTATTATTTAAAGCTTACCAAATTCCTAGTGTTTTTTTGTTTTTTTAAAAATATTTTCACACTGAATGTTTTTAACACATATATGAGGAGACTGTTTAAAAAAAACATTTTTCAAAAAGCCATGTCACACATGACCTTCTCATGTATATATTCTAATCATGTGTAAGCCTTCCTTAACAGCACAACCTAATCCACTTTAAGTAATGTACATCCTAAAGTCAACATGATAATGAAATAACTTATTTTTTAAAGCTAGAGTCATGAAATCAGTTTTCTCTCACTGCAGATTTACAATAATAATAAACCATATCAATTCTCCCCTCCATGTGCATTATATAGAATTTGTACATTACGCAACCAGTTACTCTTGAGTGTCCTGTGAATGATATTGTAATGGGTGGAAAGTGTGTCTGTCATATTGTGGCATAAAATGTTTAACAAAGGGGCTCAATTTTGAAACGTAATTCTAGCTATGTTGTGTTTGCTGAGTGCCTAAAGGCAGCAAGGAAACCTTCTCCCAGATGCCCTCTCAACTCAAAAGTCTACAAAAGTGGTTGAATCAAACACACTATGCTCTATGAATAATGCCCTTAACAAAAAGCAATAAATGTCCAAGAACATGTTCTGAAAGACTATTTAGCTAGCGGACTTAGCTGTAAAATAAAGTTGAATTTTTAAATTTATGTTGAAAGCATTCCTACAAGTTCCACTGGACTTATGGGCTCAGCTTTTATTAAAATACATAATGTTTTTGTATGCAATAAATCAAATCATAATGAACGCTTTTCTAATGTATTAGTATTTAAAAACATGTCATGTCATCTTAACAATTCTTTTTTTTTTCTTCAACAGATACCCAATCTTTGAACAGCAGTGACCTCAACCTGCCATTAGAGACATTGGGCTTAATGCTGGACAAACTGTTAGAAGACTGAAGAGGAATCAGCTTACTGTGAACATCTGGTTTTAGCTTTTTAGATTTTTAAAAATTGTCTTGGACATTTTACTTTTTTTTTTCTTCATATTTCTTTGTAGTAACTTTATGATAAAAAAAAAGCTGTGTTAAAAGCCCAGATACTAGGCTACAATAATCTAGAATATGAAAACATGACATTTATAAACCCAGCATTAAAATTTTTTTTTTCATTTCATTAAAAAGAAAAAGTCATTCTATTATGTCTTTCAAGATTTTTATTCTAATTATTTTTTTTAGTCATCCTTGTAACCATGCTTGTAATTTTAAACACATTCTTAATTCTCAGGGATTGATTTGTTGTTCTTAAAATTGATTTGCTATGCTGTTTAAAATTTTATGCCTAAGAAATGCTTTCATTATGACAATGTATTAAATTTTTTTATATCAAGTTGAAAAGTTTAATTTTGGTGTAAAATACTTTTATCATTTGTGTTGTAGCCAAGAATTTTACCCTATAGATTCCTGTATGTAAAAATGATGTGCCTTATCACACACGTGAACTGTATTTTTATTTTTTTTTACTCTGAATCATTTTTTGAATGGTTACATTATTCATATTATTTTAAAATACTTGTAAAGAAGCAGGGAGACATTTTATTTCTACATTTTAAAGCATTTATTTACTTTGAATTTATATCAAAATGGAGTTATAACATTTTTATTTGAAGTGTTATTTGTCTGCAAGTTTGCATGTATAGATTTTGTTTTAGAAAAACATTCATTATGTCTCCAAATAATAAACATATACATAATCCATAAATCTGTTAGTTTTGACCTTTCCTTTCTTTGATTGTACTCATACATTTAGATAATTTTTTTTTCTCACTACTTAGGCACAGCTTTTCTTTCCATGTTAGAGAACATTTAATAGCAATTTAGAAGTTCAATTACTACAAAATAAACACATTTCTATGTGACATCATTTGCCTCATTCAATTGTGAAATGACTATATCATGGAGCTCTTTTTTCCTGTGACTATCTAGTCTCATTCTGTAGAGACATATTCTACGTACACTGCAGATTAAGGTAGCATTTGGTTAGGTGTTTTCAGTCCAGCCTTTTTTTCATTTGTCTAACTTTTTCCTACAGAACTGACGTCATTACATTTTCACTCTGTAACGCTTTGTGTTTAACACATTTAAATTTAAAACTTTGATTCCAAGGACTGAATGTCACTTAGTTCTTATGCTCCTAGAAATTATGGTGACTTCAAATTCACTTAATTGAATTTAAAATATTATGAGCCTTTGCAGATACAGTGACAGGAAGCTCCTGACCTAACAATAATAAGTGCTTCTAATAGTTGGCAGCAATGATAGTTAAACAAAGCATTGACATTTAGTTTGTTACAGCATCACTCCCATAGTTCCTCTTTTTTCATTTTCCTGCATGTTTCTTTAAGCTACAATATGTCAACACCACATTTCTTCAAATTTTTTTTTTTGCTGAATTTTATTGTTTGAAAAACAAACAGCTTACTATTGTGATGAACTCTTTAGTTTAAGAAGAGTGCACTGCTGCTTTCTTTGTAATTTAGATATTAGGGTTTTTAATCTGCTGCTGGAAAATGAAACTTCTTTGTGTAAAAAAAAAAATCTCTTAAAAAGCTGCAAAGGAACAAAATCGATGAGCTGTACACACACTAGAGGATGATAATATACAAACAAGTATCAAGATTTAAATAAAAAAAAAGGTGAAATCCAAATCAATGATGCAATATTTTATTACTGAGGTAACTTTGATTACAATAAATACATATGGTTCAGTTATAAACGAACATTTAAATGTCCATTTGATACGGTATGTCATTACTGGTAATCATTTTAAAATATATATGCACGAAATTGGAGACAATTTTTACTCATACTTTTAATAGAGAATTACTGTTGCAGGGGTATAGAAAAATACAAGAGGAGCACATGTAATGTAAAAAAACCTAACCTACCACATTCTATTCTACTTTCAGTTTGAAGGATGACACAACAAAATGTTTTGTCAATAATTATTCAGGCTTCTAGAACCTGAAGAAAATCAATGATTGCTACACTTTGTACCCCTCCCTTTTTCCCAACCAGAGTGTGCATACAATCCAAATATCACTATTTTTACTTTTTGAACAGGAGACTTTTATTTCCAACCACACTGCATGTAGACATTTCGAATAGAATTAAAGTACCGGGCAATTATTTCAATCAATCACTGTCTCAGTTTCTTCAATCACATGTCTCTTGTAAGTGGAACTTATTTCTGTTATCATGTTGTCTCCTGGATAACTGCTTGCGCTGTAATCAAGATTAAAATAAATTTATCAAAGTTCATTTTTTTAAATTCCTACTATTAGCTCACGCTTTCTTCATAGACAAAAGAAATTTTATCATTTATTGTGACAACTTTTTATTATCCTATCAAGCTGAAATTTCCCACATCAACATTTTAATATTTCAAAAAAATGACTTCATTGATTAATTAATTAATTAACAATTACATTGTATTATTTTTTTTTAATGAGTAATGAGTATCAGAATATCATTTAGCATATGCCCCTCCCCCCCTTCCCCAATTGAGCTGTGTAAAATCAATTGATGGACTGTAGAATGCTAATGTGCAAATCTCATTGAAAAGGCTCCTTGCAATAATAAAGTATTACAAGAAATGTATAAATGATAAATCATAGGCCGCCAATACCTTCATAAATCAGAACAAAGAATAGAAAGTGCATTGATAATAACAAAGAAATAATAATCATAAGGCAGAAGACATCAAAAAAATAAAAAGGAAAGTTGAAAATGCAAGGAAAAGAATAACTTTCCATTTTACCACTTCATGTGCTCAGTTATATTCAAATTTGTTCAAAATTATGAAAAATAAAATGTGTTAGTCGTTTCTACAATATATTATTGCAAATTATATGCTCAACTGAGCCACCGCTAGGTACTACACAGGTTAAAGCCTACCTATTGGTGGTGTAGCTCATTGGTATACTGTTGCTGGTGGTCTGAATTCTCTCATGGTAGACAGATGGTTGGAGAGTAGAAGTGCTGCTTGTAGTCTGCAGTGTCATGGGATAGGCTGTTGGTTTGATGAGATAAGCAATCTCATTGAGCTCTTGGTCTGTTATGGGATTCTTGTCACCAAATGATATTTCTGCCACGCCATTCATTGAACTGGACCTAATGGCTTTCAGAAAGAATACAATTGAGCTACATAATTGTATCCATATTTGAAAGGAAACATTGTATGTATTTAGTAAAAAAAAAAACGTAAAAAACATCATTTGAAAATGGTGTATTCATAATTGTATTCATTTAATACAAATCAGTGTTAATAAATATAAGATATAATTGCAAGAAAAATAAAGAAGCAATTAAATTTGCATAACCCTAACCCTGTCATGGAATCCACATATTGATGAAACTATAAAAAAATCAAACAAAGCATTAGGATTTATTAAAAGATTTCTATAAATCAAATAAGAACATAAAACTAAAATGTTATTTAACCTTGGTTAGGCCAATAATAGAATATGCATCCTCCATTTGGGACCCCTCAACTCAAGAAAACATTAAGAAACTGGAACAGACACAAAATAGAGCAGTGAGATTCATAACAAATGAATATTCACATTTGAATAGAGTAACACCTATAGTAAAATCACTAAATTTAGAAAGCCTTCAGGACAGAAGACTCAAAAGTAAAGTAGCAATTATACATAAAACACTGAACCATAATCTTCAAATACAAAAACAAAATTTAATAAAATACTCTGAAAGACACAAAGATATAGGCACATTCCTCGTCCCATATGCTAGGACAAATTTGTACAAATACTCCTTCTTCCCTAGTGCTATTATATAGAACATGGAATGGGTTGTCTGAGCTAGCCAGGAAAACCAGTGACTTGGCAGAATTTAAGTCACTGGTTAATATGCATGACTAAATGCATGATGCGTAGGACGTAATCATCTTCTTTTTTTTGAAGTAACGTCTGTATTATATAAGATAAAATAAGAAGATGGTGAGGGAGGTAGCGAAGGGGTGTGGTGGCTGAGTGGTTAAGTGCTTGGCTTCTGAACCTAGGGTCCTAGGTTTGAATGTCGGTGAAGACTGGCACCCCTGAGTCCAACCAATTCTAATGAGTATCTAAACAAGTTGAGCAAAGTAAATGTGGTTGTTCATGGTGCTGGCCACATAGAATACAAATCATGATTAAATATTTCCATTTTGGTTAAGTAATTTTTATAAAAAAAAAAAAAAAACTTACCCCCCAAAATCTTGCATGGTCTATTAATTCTGTTATTATTCTAGACAGAAAGTTTAAGATGATCCATAGATGTAAAGCTATGTAGCCTACTTACTACCATCTGAAGTGGACAAAGCCCCATGATTTGGCTTACATACTGCTGTCACAGCATAGCCAGAACTTTCTCTTTGTAGAGTTCCAGAAGAATCTACTCTGTTTGAGAATGTGACCTCTTTAGGAGTCATGAGACTTTCTATGTCAGTAGCACTGTAGCTCCTGTTTCTAAACCTGAGAGATGAATTCCCAGCACTGTTTCTAATGACTGAAATAAGATGTACAGGAAACATAAAAAAAATAAAAAATATTTGTTCAAATGTTTTTCATAATTCAAATTAAGCCAAAGCTTATTTGTACAGAATTATAGTAAAATAATCATCAGATTTAAACATATTTTTATTCATCTCAATAGCAACAAAATCCTAATGCTTTTATTTTGTGATATGATTTTTGGTACATTGGCAGTATTTCATGCGCATCTTAGTGTAAATGTAAAATGGTGCGAATGCGTGCTGAAAGGAGAGGAGAACAAAAATGGCGTAATAGAAACTAAATAGTGTTGATGTATTGTTAAGAGTCTCTTCAAATAACAAAACGTAACAGGCAGTATTCAGACCATGTCATACCATTTTATCTTTATAGTCTATTAAATTGTTTTAGTCTAAAATAATCAATACATTTTTATAAAACTTCTATGGAGCTGCTTAAGATATAATTAGCACAACAAAACTTTGTGCGGAATAACAGATGTGTTGGACTCCTTCCATCGAAGAAAGTCTATAGTTCATATGTATAGAATAATAAAGCCTAAGATAAACTGTTACCAAAAACTTACTCTGATGCTTATTCATTGAAATAGACTCTTCACCAAATTGTCTCTGACAGCTGTTCCTCCAGTCTTTAGAGAATAAAACTTTCCTGTCATTCTCACCATACAGACTGTCCAGCTCTGAGGTCGAAAACCAGCCTTCATCTTCACTGTAGGCTTCATTCAAGAAGCCATCTTAAGCAAAAAAAGAAAGTTGTTTTTTAAAAAATAAAAGCTAATTGTATGTACAATTTAAAAAACAAAAACTATTAAAAACATCTAGCTTTAATGGGGTAGTCTACCCCATTATTTTTTTTAAATTTTTCTAATTTTTACAATAAAATTTTAATTAAAGTATTACTTACAAGTCTAGATAGACATTATTAGAAGAAAACAAATATTTTTGTTTGCTAAATTGTCCACTCTGTTTTGTTTTTGGTTGCATTGGGCAAAATTAAGAGCTTGCTGTAAATCATTTTTTTCTGAAACTATAATAGTTCCAGTGTTTTAATAGTTTGAGTGTTTTAATAGTTTGATTGTTTTGGTCTTTTGGAGTAGTTTAGTAAAATTTATCAGTATTTTTTTAAACAGACTCTCAGATTTAAAAAATAAAAAAAAATAAAAAAATGCCAGTGATAGAATACCATGTTCCCCTTGCTCCAAGAGGAACAAATAGAAATTAAATGAGATAATTTTACAAGCAAATTCCTTTTAAACCTTATAAAACACCTGATCTATTTACTAAGCTAACATTAACTTAAATATTTTTGAAGCATTTTTTTTACCTATGATTTCAGTAAAATAAAGCAAAACTATAAAGTGGACACATTTGCTAGTGGGAAACTTTTCTAAATAACAAAATGATTAGGGAGAGAGGAATTATCATCATTATTGATTCCATGACTTGCGTTGTAGGTGTGCTGTGATGTTTGGTGTATCTAATCCCACTATTTTTTCCCAGTCAGCAGCAGCACTGAGCAGAATATCAAGAAGAGGCCGGTCCATTCTTTCACATTGTGCATGAAGCTTTTCTTCTGACAATGTTTTTATTCATGTTTTTCCACTGTACCTTGAAGGATGATTTTTGACTGAGAGTTGTGTTTTACTGCATGACCCAACCAGCTCGGCTTTGTCTCTTTACAGTATTGAGTCGTTTCTCCTTTTTTACAAAGTGTTGACTGTGAAAGTACTGTGAAACTAATAAGTTTTCTTTTTCTGATACCTTATACACAGTAGTTTTTTTTGTATCATTTACTGTCAAAAGATTGTAGATTTGGCGTATTTTGAATAATCACTTTGAGCAGCACTTTGTTGTCTATGATGTTTATACTATAAGGTAACCTGGTCATTTAGTACTTGCTTCAAACTGTCATCATTATGATCCCTAGTTCTACCCCTGTTTGCTTCTGTCCCTTGCTGTCCTATTGGAGATTTGAACTAGAACATAATAACTCTTTCGGAAGGATTGTCTGAAAACTTATAAAACAACTTAAGACATGATACTGTAATGACTCTCACTAAGGCTTTTTTGCAAACACTGCAAAACACAAAAAAAACAACTCAAAGAACGTGACAAGTCAAGGCTTCAAAGTAATATAACTTCTTTAACGTCTAATAAATCAGTCAGTAATGTACAATTGGCAACATGTAACACTGACTGTACCATTGGTTCACCGTAAATAATTGATGTCATATGAACTTTGTACTCTGTACCAAGCTCTACTGGCCTCTTTGTCTCATCCTGGGCTTGTATTTGATTAAAATTTTCTGAACAGACTTTGACCTGGGCTCAGTAAGACTGGATCTTGAATTGTGAATTCTTTGATCATGAATTGTAAAGTGACTTGACTCTGACACATTTGCTCTTTATAAAAGGGTCCTCAAAAACCTCCTCAGAACCTAACTCATTCCTTCTGGATGATCACATGACCATTTCTCATGTGAAGGGCCTGAATAGTGTTCAAAACACAGATTTTTCCTGAAGCATCGCCATGTGACCTGTTGTCTAGTTTTGGCCTGTGTTATCTGTCTCCACTGATTACAAACACAAGATATCCTTATCTGTTGCTATCAGTTAAAACAATAGTATATTCTTGACTAAAGAACATGAAGCAGTTTGTTATGAGAAACAAAAAGATATGAAAAACCAACTATACTTAGTATTGCTTACCTCCCTTCTTCCTTAGTTTTGAATCATTTTTTGATAGGTCTGCATCTGATGTGGTCTTGTTCTTCAGCGTTTTAGCATCTGAAATTCTTAATCACAAAGTGAAAATACAAATATTCTATAATGCAATCCATTAAAAAGAACAAGGTTCTGTGTTTTAAGTTTCAACATCATTGCCTGGTATGGCAATCTAAATATTAAAAAAAAAGAAATAAACTTTATAAAATTCTAAATGCTGCGAGTAAGATCATAGGCAACAAACAAACAGCACTTGACACCTATTTGAGAAAGATATTGCTAAGAAAGCTATAAAAATTCTAAACATAAAAAATCAGCCTCGTCTTCATGATTTTCACATTATACCATCACAAAGAAGATAGAAGACACTGATCACAAAGACGAATAGACACAAAATCTCTTTTATTCCTTTGGCAATTAAATCATTGAACAAAATGTAACTTACTGTTGTTAATTTTGAATGTATGTTTAAGAGAAACTGGGGCATAAACATATATTTTGTGTTATATCTCATCTTATATCATACAAATTGTTTGCTCAAATTATGTATTATATCTTTTTGCAATGCACAATTGTAAAACAAATTTCCTCATGGATAATAAAGATTATTATTGTTACAATTATTATTAGATAATATATGGTATGATTACTAAATATTGAAATATTGTACTTAAAAAAACAAACCCAATCGAACTTTCAGTTGTCCATGGTCTTGGTATTTTTATATCTCTGTCAAGGAGAAAGCAGACATTAAAAGAAACATACTTACAATACTTACACTTACATTAATAGAGTAATGGAAAATGGCCTACACTAATATTGTAATATAAGGTACGGTATTAAGATTATTTACTAGCCAATTAATTTATGATAGGATAGAGCAGAAGTCCAGAAAAGGACGTGAAAAAATGGAACAAAAGATATTATGTTATTAAATAAAGATGATTTTTCTAGCCTTCTTAACAGAAAATAGGCTCATTACGCGTAACTAATGCAAGTAGGCCCTTTACAGATTACAGATCCATAATTTGAATGTTATCTTTTGTATCCATTTAATGATAAGATCTTTACAGACCTAGAATGTAATATTTTAATTCCACACAATTAGATCTAAATCTATCTATCTATGTATATTCTATTACATCTATTAGCTATTCTTATTGGGCTATATTTTTTTAAGGTTAAAATGTACACTTACACCGCCGTTAAATTAACTTTTGAACTGCTGTTGCCATGGGACTTCTTGCCACTGAAAATATTTTTATATGTTATAAAGATCTTAAATTCATATTAATATCCAGATCTAGACTCTAGATCTAAAACTTATTTTATAGTTATCTATATGGGCGCCCACATGATTTTTTGCAGGCGGATGCAAGTCACCACTCATAATTCAAAGTCGTAAATGCAACATTTTTATTACAATGAATATTAAAGAAAAGAAATAGTGCACCACGCCACCCACACATGTGAACAAACTACCCTTGGTCAGTTTATCAGTACGGTTCGTGCATCCCAACGATTGATCAAAAAATTTAAACGCTGCCTAAACTGTCAATAACTGTACTACTGAATTGCTTCTTGTCGCAATGGACAAGCCGGCGATGAACGCTTATCTGGAGTGTTGATATTCTTCATAATGTTGCAGCTCTTGCATCATTTTAGGATGTAAACAAAACAAGTTGAACTGAGCAATTATTGTTGCTTGAAAAGCGAAACGTTAATGAAGAAACTAACGAACAAAGTTACGTAATGTAAAGCAGCGTTCAGTAATAACTCCAGAAATCCAAACGTTTTTTTTTCTTGGTGTGTCGACTACAAATTCTCGGTAGCACCAACTCAATACCCCATTTGCCTGCCAGCAGTCTCGCCTTCCTCAAGATGCCATCCTTGAAGTGTTCCTCAACATGGCCAAGTTGGCATTTATGTCATTAATGTGACTGCTGATTTGCTGTTAAGCGGCCACTTATGTTAAGATGGACAGACTGCAACATCACGGAAACTGATTCGCGAAAAGATCAATAATTGACAATTAAAAGACAAATCAGAAACACATGAGAAGCAGTCACAGATTACGTATATACAGTTTGTCAGGTTTCACTTACAGCCTTTATTTTTAAATACACCAAACAGTCAAAGATCTTCTCAAAGTTGTGACTTCAAGCGCGAAGGAATTCGTTTTTCTCAGTCCATTGTGTCTCACACAAAAGAGGTAAATTTAGCACCCAACGCTCTCTCTTGGGACTGTTATAGAAGAAATAGATAATCTTCTGGATGACACCAACAGCATTACGTATATCTGAAATAGCATTCAGGTCAATTATAATAACAAATTCAAGTCTTTAGGACTTGCAACGGGCAATGTAATAGGATATTTTTCACGAATCCTTGCCTGAACAGTTTTAGGCTAAATGCTACCCATCACGGGGCAGCCATCGTAGCCTTGGCCGAGTAGTTTGTTCATGTGAAAAATGTACATAACATAATGTATTCGCTGACAATGAAGTTGGACACAGTCAGTGCGTCTCTCTAAACAACAATGGCAAAAACAACGAAATACCAAGACAACGCAGTTAATTCATGACGCTGCTGTATATTTTGCTGCTGCCAGTACTCCGTCAATACAAATCAACGTTTTGACTCGAGTCACTTTATCTATTCTCAAATTTTTCTTTATATTGACAACTAGATCTAGATATATGTAAGCTTTGGCTTCTAGATCTAATATAGGTTACTTTGTTACAATTTATATTAGGCTAAATGAAGTAGTCTCTGTTAAAGAACTAGGTTCTAGATCTAGATTAGATATCTAGAGACTAGATCTATTCTGTGGATTTTGAAAAGTTTAACCAAGATTAGAAAAAATAATCGGATTTTTTTTTCCATTATATTTTTTCATGGAGGCATCCTAGGTATAGGCACTGGCACCAGCTGACACACGGAACAGGGACATTGGAAACATATTGCTGACTTGTAGCTTTCAAAGTGCGGACTGTGATATTTTTGTTTTTGTAAAACGTTTTACATATTTCGGATGTTCCTTGAGAGTTGAAGATAGTTTACTTCCTAGTCCAAACCTCCCGCAGGACGACGGGGAATGGTAGCGGGCAGGGTTTGAACCCTCGACCGTCGATAAATCTGAACGACAGTCCAGCGCGCACACCGCACGACCAGGCAGCCATCCACTTTAGTGTCCTGCCGGACAAGACTGCTGCCTACTAAGATCCACACATTCACACAGTTGTCTAACTTCCCACCACTTGCAGTTTTGAGCGAATTAGACGAAACACCCCCTGTAAAGGAGCAGAGCACAGCCATTGACATGCTTGCACACGGGAAAGCACCAGAGTAGATGGTATTCCTGCAGAAGCCATTCAAGCTGGAAAGCATGCCCTAATCAAGCCATTCCTTGAACTGCTAAGTTTGTGCTGGGAGCAAGGAATAGTCCCCCAGGAATTGAAGGTTGACAACATAATAACAATATACAAAAATAACAGTGTAACAGTTATAGTGGCATTTAACTTCTTAGTATAATTATGCCAGAGTAATACTGAAGCGGCTGCAGATCTTGGCAGAATCGCAATGTGGCTTTAAATGATCTCCCTGCGGCAGCTACAGGAGAAAAGCAGAGAACAAAGGCAGTTCCTCTTTATAGCTTTTATTGACTTGACCAAGGCGTTTGATTTTGTCAGCAGAACTGACTTTTTTGCCTTATAAGAGAGAATCGCTGTCCAGACAAGCTACGGAAACAAATGTCAGCTTTTCATGAAAATGTGCAGGGCACCGTACAGTTTGACAGTTCCGCCTCTAGGCCATTCTCCATCCAGAGTGGAGTAAAACAATGATGTGTTCTGGCTCCAACACTATTCGGCATCTTCTTTTCAGTTGTACTCAGCAGCGCTTTTAAATCCCTGGAAGATGGAGTTTATATCCACAGTAGATCTGATGGAAAGCTATTTAACCTAGCACGCCTTAAAGCCTAGACAAAGAGATGGCGTATTAGGGAACTGCTGTTCGCCGATGATGCCGCACTCATATCTCATTCACAAGAAGGATTGCAGAGGCTTGTGAATAGTCTGGCAGCTGCTTGTCAAGAGTTAAGCCCAACAATAAGCCTCTCCAAGACCGAAATCCTGGCACAAGATGTCGCAGAAATACCAGTGATAAATCTTGGAAATCACACACTTATGATGGTGCAGGAATTCACATATTTAGGAACAACAATAACCAGAAAAGTAATTTAGACACTGAGCTGACAAAAAGAATAGGAAAGGCTCTGCAGCAATGGAAAAACTCTCCAAGCGCGTGTGGGAAAATACCGAATTGACCACGGCAACAAAAATCCTGGTCTACAATGCCTGGGTTCTGAGCACACTTCTTTATGGCAGCGAGAGCTTGACAACTTACATGCGTCAAGAACACAGATTAAATAGCTTCCACCTACGCTGCCTGCGACGCATAATGTGCATCTCCAGGAGGGATCTTGTCACCAATAAGGAAGTTTTGAAATGGGCCACTTTGCACAGCATCTATGCTCTCCTTCAACAGAGAAGAATACGCTGGCTCGGTCATGTCACTCGCATGCCAGATGGAAGAATCCCCAAAGACATCCTATACGCTGAGCTTGCAGAGGAAGTCAGACCCAAGGGCTGCCCAAGACTAACCTACAGAGATGTCTGCAAGCGAGACATGAGAGCCACGAGCATCGACCAAAGTATATGGGAGGATATTGCCCAAGACCGGACAGAATGGAGACAGACTGTACGTGCTGGCACGAACTTCGCCGAATGCAAAAGAAACGAAGCTGCGTCAGCCAAGAGAAAGAAAAAGAAAGCTGCCCTGTCAGCTAGCCCTAGGAAAGATGATTATACAAGCACGAACTGTGGCAAACAGAATTAGCTTGATCAGTCACTGCAGATTCTGCCCCATCCAAAGACGTAACCAAAGCCAGTGACTCATCTGTAGCCATATATTTAGACCCATAAAAATGGTACACACTGTACAACGGTACGTGACGTTTTGGCACCGCTGTTTTGGTGCCGCCATTTTGGCGTGAGCCGTTTTGGCTCGAGCCGTTTTGGCGCGAGATATAATTTGACGATACCTTAATAAGCACGTAGTTTTTATAAGGTATTTATAACGTATTTATTTCACTCTACCGTAATATTGTATGTATAGTATGAATTCTAACACTGTCCAGCGAATTGTTTTTTATGAATATAAAGGTTTTGCTTATTTCATGAATATAGGTCTATAATAAGTCAGATTCCTGAATAGTAATGACATGCTATCCCCTTCCCCTTTATTTATATGTGAGTTCTGCTAATCGCACAGGATGACATTTTTCGATTTCTTTCCAAAAGACAATTTGTTTTATTTGACATTAGTGTAATACTTTTATATAACAAAAACCAAGTTAACATCTAAAGCTTTATTACGCAGAATGACGACAATAACTGCACACATAGTAAAGATCAAGACACGGAATGTGGTCAGTACAAACTCTAACGTGAATCCACAAATATAAACAAACACTTGGGGCGACAATAGATAGAAACTAATTCACGACACTAAGATACTCTGAAAATATATACTTTTAGAAATAGGGTAAGGATGATTTGGGTGACACATCTTGCATTGACGCAGGTATAGTTAAACAAATGAAGACAAGACCAGCACCAAACACTGGTCGTTGGCGTCTTCCACCCTTTCCTCTCTCACGCGTAAGACGATAATGTTTCTCTCACTACACTTGACATCCCTAGGTGCGAATTTATAATCCTTAATCTTAAATTCCGAGAGCGGCCCAATGTCTACCCCTCTCTTTCAATCTCTTCGCCCCTACGTCTTTATAAGCTCGCGTAGTTTGGACCATTCACTAATCACTAATCGCTGTTAGACTAGAAAAACTTTCGCCATTTCATTCTATTATATTTTTAACTGAAAACCTGTGGCAGTCTATATAAACAATGGAAAAAGTCCAGTCGAAGCGAGGAAAAGACAAAATTTCGCATGAAGGATATCTCTATGTTTTCGATAAGTTTAGTGCAGACCACTCTAAGTATGAAGTATGGATGGCAGTCTGGTGTTGTGTAATATTAGAGATTTAACAATAATTACATAACAAACTTAAATAATAAAAATAGCCGACAAAAATATTTCTTCTTCTGTACGTGAAAAAAATGTCTTAACACAAACACTCATGTGTTGAACCGAGACCAACCGTTATACCGCTCGACCATGTGTTGAACCGAGACCAATCGTTATACCACTCGACCATGTGTTGAACCGAGACCAATCGTTACACCACTCGACCATGTGTTGAACCGAGACCAATCGTTATACCACTCGACCATGTGTTGAACCGAGACCAATCGTTATACCACTCGACCATGTGTTGAACCGAGACCAATCGTTACACCACTCGACCATGTGTTGAACCGAGACAAATCGTTATACCACTCGACCATGTGTTGAACCGAGACCAATCGTTACACCACTCGACCATGTGTTGAACCGAGACCAATCCAATCGTTACACCACTCGACCATGTGTTGAACCGAGACCAATCGTTACACCACTCGACCATGTGTTGAACCGAGACAAATCGTTATACCACTCGACCATGTGTTGAACTGAGACCAATCGTTACACCACTCGACCATGTGTTGAACCGAGACCAATCATTACACCACTCGACCATGTGTTGAACCGAGACCAAACCAATCGTTATACCGCTCGACCATGTGTTGAACCAAGACCAAACCAATCGTTATACCGCTCGACCATGTGTTTAAACGTGACCAATCCATTCCTTATACCACTCGACTAGGTGTTGAACCGTGACCATTCGTTATAAAATTGTCTCGGCTGAACTCATAGTGACACCCAACAGTAGGGGGCACTAAAGTAGTTTTTTTTTAAAGAACTGATACAAGCCAAGTACGCCTATTCCAACACGTTGTTGCACAATTAAGACCCAGCTTTTAGTGTTGAAGTTTCCTTTGATAGGCTTGTTTGGGGGAGGGATGAAACCACCCTTAGCAACACCAGTACTGAGTAGTCTACTCATCTATCAACACCATCTTCCTTAACCTTCTCCTGAACATTGACCATATTTGACAGATCCAGACCCCCAGATACCTTGTAAATCTTACCTAAAAGCTGACCTGCTTCCTTTTGAACAGCAAAATCCACGTCTGCCACAACACAAGCCGTAAGGGCACAAGCAACACGTCAGCAGGTACAGCAAAAATAAAAACAGGGCCAGAGCCAATATAAGAGCAGCCAGCAGAGCAGTGTCATGGGCTGAGAGGCCGGAATTGACACCATGGCCGCCACTGTCAGTTGGTACGTCAATATACTCCAGCTTGTTTACTGAAACTAAAGGAAGTTAGTTGCACTCTAATTCAATCATTCAATGCAAAAAATACACATATCAATAAAAAAGGGAGACTCAACGTTGGCTTGCTTTTTTTTTAATTTCTTGTATTAGCTTGCAAAATCTTCATGGAATCAGGGTGGGCGTACACTGGTTGGACATAGATTTCGAAAAAGTCTCTAACGGTTTTCAAATAAATTTGACAGTTTGATATATAAATTATGGAACACTCAAATATAATCATCTTAAAATTGAATTTTGGTCTGGAGATCTATATCTTGAACACACGTCAGTGGAAATTCCTGCATGTATTTAAATGAGTCAAATAAAAAAAAATTAGACATTCATAGACATTTTGCGCACCGCCTTTTGTAGAAATCGGTCTAGAGTCTAGACTATTGTCTCTCTGTTCTGAAGCCTGGATCTATATCGTCGTTCTGCTAGCCAGACGTTCGGCTTGAATAGGAGTCAGAGCAAGAGCAGAAAGAAGGGGGATAACCCAACGCGCCTTGTGTGATGACATGATGCCCAACCTGTGACCGCAGCTGTATCAAAGATTAGCCTCTTTAGTCACTAGAATTTGCAAAGGGAAAGATTGTCTCTCGAGACGTAAAATACCACAGATATCATCAAAGAACTAGAAAAATCTATACCTCTAGCTTGATTAAATTCAATCTAAACTCTAGACTACTGTCTTTTAATGTTATCACCAAACTCAAAAGTCAAAGTGTTTCTTTTTTTACTATAACCAGAAACGATAGTTATAAAGAACAAAATAGTTACCCTTACTATAAGTCAACAACTTTCCAAAGGAGGAGTTTAAAACATTCCACTTTCTTTTATATGAAACCCCCCCCCCCCCCCCCCCAACATTTATATAGGATTATCTTTCTCGAGTATTTAAACCGACCCAGACATTCTTATCTTATCTAATACAGACGTTATTTCAAAAAAGAAGATGTTTACGTCCTATGCGTCATGCATTCATTCATGCATATTAACCAATGACTTTAATTCTGCCAAGTCACTGGTTTTCCTGGCTAGCTCAGACAACCCATTCCATGTTCTATATAATAGCACTAGGGAAGAAGGAGCATTTGTACAAATTTGTTTTAGCAAATGGGATGAGGAATGTCAGAAGAAATAGATTAAGGCCATATACATATTATGTGGTCCATGTAAGTAGCATATACATATTATGTGGTCCAGGTAAGTCGCATATACATATTATGTGGTCCAGGTAAGTCGCATATACATATTATGTGGTCCAAGTAAGTCGCATATACATATTATGTGGTCCAGGTAAGTTCGCATATACATATTATGCGGTCCAGGTAAGTAGCATATTTATATTATGTGGTCCAGGTAAGTAGCATACGTTGGCTTTGTGTCAAACATTTACGATCTATTTCTTTAATTCATAGATAAATTATAATTTATAACTTAATGTAGTGTTAAAAACCTGGTGGTGGCACAGATGGGGGTAGTGGTGTGTGTGTAGTCAGCTGACGCAAATCGCCCCAGGCTAGCGCTAGACGAGCGATCAACCGTGACGAGTTACGACGGTCAGCCGAGACGAGTGTCAACATGAAGGTTCGAGTAGGATCGGCGTCGTGAACAGAGCTCAGGAGCGTCACGAGGGATGTAGTCATATGACCACCCAGAATGGTTGAGCGACGTTCTGCCCGGTTCTAGAAGGCCAGCAGGTACCCTATATAAAGAGCGAAGGTATCAGAGACGAGTTAGTTACAACATCCCGATCTACAGTTCGTTACTACGGCTCAGTACAAGCCCGAGACGAGACAGAGTGACCAGTGCAAGAGTCGATACGGCGGCACGGCTATTAACAGGAGAGATATTTGTACAGTCTTGTGTTACATGCTGCCAATTGTACAGTATTGGCTGTTATTTTATTGACATTAAACTATTACGTTATTTGGAGCCCTGAGTTGTCAAGTTCTTTAAGTTGGTGTATACGGCGGCACGGCTATTAACAGGAGAGATATTTGTACAGTCTTGTGTTACATGCTGCCAATTGTACAGTATTGGCTGTTATTTTATTGACATTAAACTATTACGTTATTTGGAGCCCTGAGTTGTCAAGTTCTTTAAGTTGGTGTATGGTGTAGTTTGCAGAGAGCCTGCATAGTGAGATTCGTAACAGTATTAAGAGTAGGCCTTTAGTCGTGTACTATATTATGATTTAAATTGTTTTGCTTTGTTTCAATACTTTTCTTGACTGTGCAAGGCAATCCGATCTATGTTGAAACAGCATATAGAAAGATGCTCTTCTATAACTTTGTCCTATTCTATGGAACAAGAGAAGGGTTTTTATCTTTGTCGTTATCGTACAAGTTAAAAAAAACATTTTAAAAAGCTATCAAGGTAACTTTCTTTCTCTCAATGGCGCTAAACAAAAAATATTTGGTACACATTTTTCCAATCGCACTGATTTACTGTTGTTAGTCTAGGTCTATTACAAATTTAACAATACGACTGGTCCAAACGAATGGATACAATTACAATGAATACAAACTTTTTTTTAAAGCTTTTAAAAATATTATTTTTGTTTCTTATGATTTCTATCAATTGTATTTTATTCATTCGTTTATACCAGTGGTTCCCAAACTTTTTTGTCTCGTAGACCCCTTGCCATGTTTTCTGGTTTTCCTGCTTATAAGTTATATTGAATTTTTGAAAATTCTTCAATTTCAAATTACACATTTTGCTTAAAATAATTTCTAACCAGTGACACGAGGAGGGAAAAAGTAATTTAAAACTACATTTTAAGATGAATTAATTTTTAAAAATAAATTTATTAACGAAATTCAAGTATAAACCAATTATATAACAGTTAATACATATTAATACGTAAAGCATACAATCACTAAACACATGTGACATATTTTCATTTTTAAAGATTTGCAAGCTTAACATCCATTGCTACAGAGATTATTATTCATATAGGGATTTGTTGTTTTATGGAGTAGTTCTTTAAAACATTAAATATTAATGTGTCTTAAGTAACGTAGTAAAAGTTTTCACAAAGAGCATTTTTTCGTGGATTTCTTGAGCCATAATAATTTGAATTAAAAAAATACATCATTACCAGATAAGTTTGACTCAGCCAGCTGTAGGCCTATACAGAAATATGTTGTTTACAGAAATATGTGGTTTGCAAAGACTTACATAAGAGGAAAAAAATACTTGACTATATTCCAACAGAGCTCAAGAATTGAGTGAACTCTTCTACAAATACATTGCCCTAACAACCAATGGGTCAGAGGTTGCATGGAAGGTTCTCAGAAAGCCACCACAAATGGAGGAGCTGGAATACTCATTGAATGACCCAATGGAGAAAAAATAATTTTAAAATTAAGTTCATTGTAACTAATGAGCTCTATGACAACCACAGAGAAGAAATGGGAGTACTGGAGCTAACAGCTATCATGCTAGCGAATCAACCAAGTTCGCAAAACATTAAAAAAAATCGTGACCAATATAAAAATAGTCCTTCAAAGCTTGACAAACTTTGATGTCCCTTAAATAAAACAACTCATGACGCCTGGGCTGAGGTCGTCACCTTGCCTGCTCGCATCTCCCATTGGGAGGTTTGGGTCAGGATGTAATTCTCCACAGAATCAAAAGGAACATCCCAAACATTTTGTACAAAACATATTGTGTGACCTTGTAAAGCTCAACAACAGCAAGAACACTGTTTTCCAATGTTGAAAGAGAAGGAAACAGAAGGCTGACACATTTACCCAATGTGAGAAAACAAATACACATGTGAACATCGCACTCTATCAGGAAAGAAGAAACAAATAGTGAATTGTAAAAAACGAGAAATGGACAAGCTCTCATTCGATATACCAGAAAGATGACACCTATTATAAACTATCCCGTTAGGACCACCTATACTTTTTCACTTCTCCAGCTTAATTGGTTTCATAGCATTATACAAAAAAATGGCATCTTAAAAAAAATGGCACATTAACACTCGCTTGTTTGACAAGGAAGTAATGAAGTTCAATTTCAAATACTTAACGCTGTACAGTCTACATTTCTTTTTGTTAAAGTTATAACTAGACAAAACTACAATTTTAAATAGAGTTATTAAATTAAATAGAGACTATTTTTCATTCAATCAGCAGGATAAAAAATGTTAGCATCTCCTAAGGTATAAATAATAAAAGTGTGTATGGAAAAATTCCAATAGTCAAAATTAAAGTCACTACATAATGAATTGAGATTCTTTATCTAGACCCCCGTGAACATCTCATAGACCCCCGATTCCCTTTTTAACTTTCATAGACCCCCTTGGAAGTTTTCGTAGACCCCTGGGGGTCTATGTAGACTATTTTTCGAATCACTAGTTTATACTTACGCCATTCCTTTTTGTGGCAGAAACAGTAAGGGGAGAATACCCATGCCCCTGAAATGATTGAAAAATAAAGTATTAATACTTCGATAGAGTAATAACCATAGATTATATATATAGTCTATGGTAATAACTTACTAAACCTACAACCAAAATCTATATTGATACATGAAAAGAATTAAATTGCATTTTAATTAAGATACATTATGGGCATCTATTTATCTGTTCTATCCATCCACTTAGTCTGGTTTTTTAGATAGGATAAAAAAAGATAGGCCTACAATTTTACAATAACGAGGTAAACATGTATACTTACCAATATTGTCAAATGCTAAAGACATCTTTAGCTTAAACGAATCTTCTGCTTAACTGATACAAATTGAAAAACCGGGATGTCTCTACTCAGACTACGTACAAGCCAGTCAATAACTCATCTGCTTGAAACTAGGGGCTGACGAACAGGGGGACGGGGACATGACCATCAGACACAAAGTCAAGAGAATACAAGTCGAGTGAATTAAAATGAAAAAAAAAAATGCCCCCCCCCCAGCTAGTTTTGGCCTACATACCAATGCTGAAGTGACCTATCCAGTCAATCCGACTCAATTCTTAACAAGGTGAAGACTAGTCTGAACGAAGCTAAGACCGGTCAAGCAAGTCAATTAAAAACCTGACTGCGGAGTCTTGAACCAAACAACAATTAAACAACAAAACAGTACGCCCCATAGTCTAAGTGGTCCAATTTAAAGAAGTATTCAAAAGACAGGACTGTATGGCCAGTGGCGTAGCTAGGGTGGGGGGGGGTGAGGTCCAGATTTGAAAATCCCCCACATTAGGGGGCCCCTCAAATTTTTTTTACATTAAATATTAAGCCAATGTCATGTTATCTTGCTATTTCTGTTGTTATATAACTTAGTGACCATGTTGCATGTATTCTACACATTAGACATATTTTAATTTAGAACATTATCTCATGTCATGATGCCGAATGTCAAAATGCCTCGACCCCTTAAAGACGCCAAGCTCCCCGGGTCCCCAAATCTCTTGCTACGCCACTGAGTATGGCATAACAGAAAATAAAAATTTTATTTATTGGACACAATATCTAGGTCAAAGGTGACTTCGAGTGGCCAGGTAAAGTACTGCACTCGTGATCTTCGGTCTCGCTGAAAGTATTACACACGTCTCTCATGCCAGATAGGTGTGCAAGTGCCGAACAACAAGCAGAGCCTCTACGAGTCTACGTGGTTCCCACCACCATTCACAAAAACATCATCAGATATTGACTTTTATCGATGATCTTAGAATGATCGAGTGATTTAGCGCTCTGCTGTAGAGCCTATTACTACTCGGGAATGGTAAACACAATTCTAGGTCATCAAATCCAGCCATTGTTTATTGACTAGTAGACGTGGTTTGGTGTTGTGTTGGGCCATTCAACAAAACGTTGTGTCTAAGAAGCAAGTGATCAAAAGATTATCGGATTGAAGTACTTTGTTGAAATTGAAGGGAAATATCTTTTTTTTTTTCACACAACTTTTATCAATTCACTCTGTCTGTCTGTCTGTCTGGTAAAAAGTTTGTGCACGTTATTTCTCCGACATCTCGGATCAAGCTGAAATTTCGCACAATTTTTTCTACTACCTGACAATACAAGAATCAATAAAAAATATTAACCAATTAGATAAATAACTATTGGTAATTAATTATTTTGTTTGGTATCTCGGACAAGAGAGAGAAATTGTACGTGACTGAGGTGTTGTTGCAAGCTGAAATAGTCCCTCAATAGGTCGCCGCTTTAAAGTAAGTTTGAAACAAACAATACATAACTATACAATCTTCTACTTTCATAATCACCTCACTAGCAGAGTGGTTAGTATGTCGCACACTCCTTTGTGCTAAATGGAGAGGAGCCCCCACTGTGTGAGTACTGTGACTTTTATTTCACCGTGGAACATATCCTCCTTGATTGCCCCAGATACCAAGATATTAGAGGAAAATATTTAGGAACAAACAACGTAAAAACACTGTTTTATTATGTTGACCCTGGGAAAATACTTTGTTTTATCCGGGAGGTGGGATTTACTACTAAAATTTGAGTTAAGATCGGGCTTAGTACTTGTAAATATATACATATTTACAAAAGATTTTGATTAAATTACATGGATAGCTACAAATATAGTAGTGAGAGACCTTTTTTTTTTAAAATACATATGTTTTCGAACTTTCAGGAGTTAGTTTGCTATAAAGGGGAAGTAACCCCTGAGAGATTATGGGCACGACATGGACTCATTGGTGCCGATGTGCCAAAATACCAATATCAAATAGTATGTCGGTTTGAGGAGGCGTAAGTCATGAGTCTAAATTCAGGCCGTTCCCCCATTTTTTTTTTTAAAATAAATTCTTTTAAAAAGGGATTACGGTAAAAGTTCAGCCAGATAGCCCTTTCCTTCTCTGCCTTCCACCATTTTCCCAACTGGCCTAGATAAGTGATAAGATCAGAGCGTAGTGAGAAAGTTGACCACACGTAGGGCTTAACAAAAACAATTTGTACAAATATTTCTAATCGCTCAAATTTATTGTTGATAGTCTAGATCAGTGGTTCCCAAACTTTTGTTTTGTCTTGTAGACCCCTTGCCATGTTTTCTGGTTTTCGGTAGACCCCCTGTTTAACTTATATTGCATTTTTACAAATTCATCAACTTCATTTTAAACTAATTTCTAACTGTAGTGAGTGTAAGAGTGATAAATAAATTTTAAAGCTACATAGAAGTTAGAGATTTATCTTTTTTTATTGATAAAATTCAAATATAGACCAATTAAAATAACAATTAATATGTAAAACTGGAATCACCAAACACAGTGGGTTTTTTTGAAGGTCCATCATCCTTGCTACGGATATTATGTTTCTAAATGTTTCATGAAGTAATCTGTTGTTCTATTAAGTAGTACTTTAAACATTAAATAGTAATTAATCAATTGGCCTTAAGTATCATTGTAAAAGTTTTCGCAAAGAGGAGTTTCTCGTGTATGTCTTGTGCTTTCATCTGTGGCTCAAATATTGGGTCCGCGGAACTGTTTTCACTAACAGAAAGGGCAAAGGCGAGTAACTGGCGTGCTAAACCAGTAAGCTTCTGGCAGTAGGGACTCAGCAGACTTGGCTTGTAGCCCAACTGGCAGAAGGACGGCTGAATTTAATACTCTGCTGCCTTGCAGCTATACCCAAACATGGGAAATGTTTTATGGGTCAGCCCTGTTAAAAAATAAGAAGCCGCCGATCCTTAAGCAGTTTGCAGCACACAGCGCTACACCCTTCAGAGCCTGCGTCGACGCTGTTCTCAAACTGTATATATCATATGTCGTTTGCAAAAAATTACATAAGAACCTTTTAGTTTTATAACTCATGCTACCGATGTGTTCCTGAACCGCATTGCGATTAAAGAAATTCTTTGAATAATATCAGATGTAGGCTTATGTAAAAAAAAAACTACTTCAACAGCTTGTAAAATCGATGTTGTATGTATAGTGTTTTCCGTATTTGGCTATAAGGAAAGAGATCTTGTAAGACTCTCAAAAAACCACCATCTTCTCTATATGATGTTGAAGAAAGATTTCGAGTCTACTCTGAACTTTATCTTTTTATCATGGTGGCATCGTTTCAAATGATCCTCCAGGGTAATTAGTTTCATATCATCATAAATAGACACATACCAAAGTGTTAGGTTGACAAAGAAGGAATGAATCCCAATTTTAAATAATCTACATTTTGTTTTGTTATACGTTAGTTACATGTGGACAAAATGAAGTTATTGAAATAAGCATTGAAATTAAATACAACATTTTTTCGTTTGAATAGCAGGATAAATATTTAAAGGATTAACGAAGGTACTAATCATATATTAGTGTAGGAAATAATTACATTAATGGGAAGTGAAAGTTAAAGTCACGACCTGCTTAATTGAAAAATCCATTATCGTACACCCCCGTGGACATCTCATAAACCCCCAATTTTTTTTTTCACTTTCGTACAGCCCTTGGAAGTCTTCGTAGACACCTGTATGTCTATATAGACCACTTTGGGAATCACTGGTCTAGATCTATTACAAATTTAATTACATGACTGATCCAAACTAATTGATACAATTAGACCGACACTTCTTATAAGCTTTGTTTATTTAATAAAGTAATTTTTAAAATGTATTTTTTCTTGTTTCTTATCATGATACAGCAGTGGCGTACCCAAGTTTGGCATGGTCTTGTTTAGCTACCACTATAAAGATTTGACCTCCACTCCCCATGCCCTTTACCAACATGATCTAGTAGCCTACTCGAGGGTTCTCTTTCTTTCCTAATGTCTTCACACTCTTGGACCATGGAGCGGGTTGTCTGAATAAACCATCAAAGAAAAAAAACCCAACAATGACTTAGCAGAGTTTCCAATTAACATGCTCGACTAGATTGAATACAATCTTTTTTGAAGGAATATCTGTGATTTATTAAGATAAGATTTTACAGATAAACTGAACTTTAAAAGCCTGGAAAACCTGTTATATTCTGTAGTAGGCCTCTTCTATCTAAGGAAGTCACCACAACCATCTCTCAGTATTATACATGTGTGTGTGCGTTGCGTGCTTGTGTGTGTGTGTATGATAGTCTGCTGAGGCCAGTGCAGTGTCCTATTCATCAATGTTTTCACAAACAATATCTATATAGCAGACGTGTTGGACATCAGAAAGTGACAGCGTTACATTTATTTACAGAGTCGACCTACAACTAAATGAGTCACACACAAATGGCTGCTGAGAATGTTTGAAAGTCAATCACTAGCAGTTTAAATGTATTATATAGCGGTATTAACGCTAAAACCAGCGAAAACATCGGAAGCCTACAAATACTCATACTAACGGACCGTTTTCACGAGAACATACTTTATTCACTTTGTAGTTCACTTTGGCAGGAAAGACAATATCAAGGAGTCAGTGAAACAGACTCTAATCCTGTCAAATAACAAAGAGAAATGGAGGTGCCCCAACGACAAAAAACTAGGTGAACTATTTTTGTCGACTAGAGTAGCCGACCTTGGAGTTAACTTTTGAACTATTTTTATATTCCCATTACTAGCTCATTATTTTGTCAACATAGCGGAACAATCAGGAGCCGTTGACCTATAGTGAGAAGGAGCAGTTTGAACGTGAGGATAAGGCCAAGCGTGAGGAACACGAGAGGTGGAAAGAAAGAGATGCCAGGGAGGAACTCAAGAGGAAAGAGGAGATGGAACTAGAAAGAATGAAGGAAAAGTCAGGAACAGCGGCTTGGACGGCTACACAGGCAGAGGTGCGGCCTAGAAATGTTTTAGATAAACTTGACAAGAGCTTCCAGGGAATGAAGGAAGACGATGACCTGATGGCATATTTAACACACTTTAAGGCCGTCGCAACAAGATGCAAGATCGATAGAAAGGAATGGCCATTGCTCTTGTCCTATAAACTAACTACCGTTCTAAGAAACTGTATGCTGCGGGACAGTCTGTTTTTGAATGACAATTATGAGGAAGTGAGGGCTGTGTTACTCCGACATGCCGATATAAACGCGGAAACCTGCCGCAAGAGGTTCCACCGGGTGAAACCACGCCAGAACGATTTTAGAGGTTTTGTCACAGAGCTGCGAAATGCGTTGGACAATTGGTTGAAAATGGCTGAAGTAGGCAAGACTGTGGAAGAAGTGAAAGAGTTGCTAGTAAAAGATAGGATACTTGAGAATGTGTCTGGCGATGTGTACAAGCAACTGATAATAAGTAAGAAAGGCACGATTGATGATATGATTGATGTTATTGAAGGTTTCAAGGTTGCTAGTGCGGGTGTGTCACTTGCTAAGGAAGACAAAGTGTATGTTGCGGCAGCGTGTAGAGAGCCTGTGAGGAATCGGAGTCCTGGGGGCAAAAGGATGGAAATCGCTTGCTTCAGTTGGCAGATCCTGTAACAGCGCTGATCTCAAACTCTATCGTGGGGTTTTACTTCGATAGTTCAATTAGGAAGTGAGAAACCCCAATGTGTCATTTGTAACGAGGTTCTATCTGCCGGATCTTTGAAGACAAACAAACTGAAACGTCATTTAGATGGCAAGCACCCTGGTTTTGCTGACAAGGACATCCAATATTTTAGTTTTAAAGCTGACAGACTTAAGAATGCTAGACTTGACTCAGGTAGCAAGTACCATAATTAAATCTTAGCAGCCGTTGAGGCTTCTTATTTGGTGGCTCTAAGAATTGCCAGAGCTATGAAACCTCACACCATTGCAGAGGACTTAATATTGCCAGCGACCAAAGATATTGTTCAAGTTATGATAGGAGCCGAATTCGTTACAAAATTGAGTGCAATTTTCTTTATCTATGACACTGTTCATAGGAGAACATTTGACATGTCTGCTGATATTATTGATCAGGTAATTCAGGAACTGATATCTTCTCCACTTCCAATATTTAGAATCCAACATGATGAATCCACAGACGTTGAAAGTTGTTCACAATTACTAGTATACGTGATATATATATATATATATATATATATATATATATATATATATATATATATATATATATATATATAAATAATGTCGATTTTAAAGAGGAGTTTCTATTTTGCAAACCTCTTGAAACGACTACTAGCGCAAGTGATGTATTTGACAAAGTTTATTCATTTTTGGAAAAGTATAGGATCTCTTGGAAAAATATTTGTGGTGTCTGCACAGATGGTGCTCCAAGTATGCTTGGATGTTTGTCTGGATTTCAATGTTTGGTACAGAGTGAATCACCGAAAGTGATCGGAACTCACTGTATGATTCATCGACCAATATTAGCAACGAAGACACTACCACAAGAATTACAAAAAGTAATGGAAAACGTTGTTAGTTCTGTCAATTTTGTGATCCAGTGCTTTGAACAGTCGATTGTTCTCATAACTTTGTAATGATTTTGACGTATCCAACAATGTTCTGCTATTTCACACTGAAGCGAGATGGTTGTCGAGAGGAAAGTTCTTAAACGTGCTTTTGACCTACGTGAAGAACTAGAACTACTTTTTAAAAAGAAGGAAAAACCCCATTTGGCAGCACTTTATAGCGATGAAAATGAACTACAGATAATAGCCTACCTGGTTGACATCTTTGCCATCTTAAATGAGTTAAATTTATCACTGCAAGGATTAAATACAACATGTCTTGATTTGTCTGAAAAGATTCGATCCTTGGCAAACAAAATTGGACTAAAAAAAAATGTATATGTTGCCAACATTATCTGCGTTGTATGAAGAAAATGACATTGAATCTGATAGAAGGAAGACATTTAATAATTTCAGTGAAAAAACATTTGCGAATGCTTAGGTAGGAAATTTCATCCTACTTTTCAAATCTACCTGGCATCCCTTTTGCACTTGCCAGAAGTCAAAGG
Organism: Biomphalaria pfeifferi; assembly: GCA_030265305.1. Classification (NCBI taxonomy): domain Eukaryota; kingdom Metazoa; phylum Mollusca; class Gastropoda; family Planorbidae; genus Biomphalaria; species Biomphalaria pfeifferi. Next base: position 1,887,218 of record JASAOG010000006.1, read on the forward strand.
TGAAGATGTTCATGAGACGTCACAGGAAGAGTTTATTGACCTCATTGTTACGAAAATTATATTCTGTATTGGTTATCGTTCTTATGTTTACATGTGCTTGTAACTCGTCGAAAAGAATGTGTTCACGAAATGTGTGTTGTGTAGTCATTCAGTGTATTAAAGCCATGCTATACAGACATGGTTTTCGACTCTCTTATCTTTATGTTCATAACACTCATCAATAGCGATGCCGCTAAAAATGATTTCAATTGAAATGTCAATTACACATTAGATTAAATGTTTGCAGTCTTATCCCATTCTGTCTGAGATTGTGTTGTGAATGCTTCTTCTATTTCCAACAACATATCTTTGTGAAACAGGGTTTTTCAGCTTGTTAGTTATTAAGTCGAAATTCAGAAGTAGACTTGATGCAGAAAAAAATCTAATTAAACAAAAACAAGCTCAACCATCTCATTAAATGTGGCGTGTTTGTAAATACTGTCGTAACAATATTTCTGTAACAACGTAATTTACTGTATCAAAAACTGTACTCCATACTTCGACACATTTGTCAAATTATCACTTAAGTATGCAACATGTATATTGTGAATATGTAATAGAAAAGTAAATAATTGCAAGTCTGAATAATAAACTTTAAAAAAGCTTAATTATACAAGCAAACGTTAATTTTACACTGAATACAATGAGATGAATGCTGGGCATTAGCTGTGGTCGGAAAGATGTTGCCCACACATCAGTTCCCCCTTTCCACGCAGCTGATGTATCCAAAGGAACGGCAGTGCCGATTAACTGTTGTTGTTTTTTTTCATTGATTCATGTGTTATGAATCCTGACTCTAATCTCTTGATTGGTGATGAGATATTTCTGTAGCATCTCAATTCGATTGCTCAAGTTCTGCAGCCGCCGTTCAAGAGTATACGTTTGGTCCATATATACAGCCCCATATCTCAATAAGTAGAATATCTTTCCCTTGTTCGATGTCTGGCAAAGGTACGTAGATCTACCTTTACACTAATAGAGTTAAACAGGGGTAGAAGCATAAAAAAATAAACAGCAATTAGGGGGAAGAAAATGTGGTCGTCCTTGCCTTTCATCAGCATCAATTGGAGTGTATGGTTATCTTCTATCTTATAAAATACAGACGTTACTTCAAAAAAAAAAAAGGAGATGAATATGTCCTACACTTCATGCGTATTATACATAACCAACTGTTAGTTAGGGTTAAAACTATGTAAAGCACTATGATGTTAAATTTGGTTCCCTGACATCATCATACGAGACATTTCATTATTATAGCAATTCATCATTGGACATTTCAACATTATAGCAATTCATCATTGGACATTTCAACATTATAGCAATTCATCATTGCAAATTTCAACATTATAGCAATTCATCATTGCACATTTCAACATTATAGCAATTCATCATCATAACCCTAACTCTAAATGTGCAATGATGAATTGCTATAATGATGAAATGTTGCAATGATAAAATGTCTCATATGATTAGATCTCTGGTCACCGTTAAGTTTATGTCACTCCAAAACACTTTGTAAATAGGTTGATTGGGTAATCCACACTTGCGGAATAGTAAAAGATAATATTTTAAAAAATAAAAACTGTGACACAATAGCAATGAGACAAATCTTCTTTCTCTTTCTTGAACATAATAGCCTGTTTTATTTAGTCAAATATTTCCAGAAACAATAATTTTCTTTAACATTTTTAAAACTTCAATTTAAATCACACAGATTACTAACTTCCAAACATTTCATGTGCAGCGCCAAAATATATACACTTGCAATTCTACATATAGGCCTAGATACATATTTAATAGACATTACACAAATAAATATCCCGCATGCAACACATAAAAAATTCAATCTAAATATAAATTAATTCATTAAATAAAAAAAAGCAGTGAAGTCTTGCAAATGAATTGGGGCAGTAGTTTGAGTTGTAATAGGGGTCAATGTGATCATAGGATAAGGACAGCTTTATAAATCTTTATTGGAAATGTGTTATGATTGCAAAGTCTTTTTTTCAATTAAAATAAAAATTCCACAAAAAGAGAAAAGACTAAACATTCCACAAAAAGAGAACATATACAATATTCCACAAAAAGAGAAAAGACTTAACATTCCACAAAAAGAGAACAGACATAAAAACAAAAGTTTATTGAGCCACTACATACATACATCTTAATGTTTTAGCTCACTTGCTGATCTAGTCGTGATTTCCAACTGATTTATGCGGTTATACCCTACTCCAATATGGTTGTGAAAGTTGGACACTGACAAGCTGAGGCTGAATGGAGAATTCAAGCCTTTGAGAGTAAATTCTACAGAAAATGTTGGGTATCAAATACCAGGAAAAGAAGACAAAGAGTTTTCACTTTTACAAGTCAACTCTCTGGCTGGCAATTCTGTGAGAGATGAAAGCTGAGCTGGTTTGGTCACATTGTAAGACTCACTGTCAAAAGTCATTTTTCATAGTATAGTGGAAGGAGTATGAAGAAAGGGTCATCCAAATAAAAGTTGGCTGGACAACGCTAAAGATTTGACCGGCTTCTCTTTTGATATCCTGCTAAGAACAGTTGCTGACCAAGAGAAGTGGAGGGACTTTTAGTTGCACGAACTGGTCACAGCACCCCTACGACGAAGGTCAAGTGACAGATGAGAGAAATGTTACAGTAAGCATTTATTTTTTAAAATGATAAAAGTGCAGAGCTTTAAATAGGACATGAGGATTCCATCAGCATCAAGCTAATGAAATGAAGGTTACAATGATCTGATTGTCCAGAAAACTGCAGCACACATATGAAACACTGTAACCATAGAACTTAAAAGTGCAGGCACATGACAAAATGTGTACCAATGAATCAAATGGGTATCTAAATATTTATCATTTGGCTTGCAACTGAAGAACAAAAGAAAGCAAGAACAGCTGTTTTTATTCAAAATGCACATTAAAATTTCTATTAAAAAATTAGCATTAAAATGATTGGTCCTGTCACTTCATTGAGACAACTCATCTCCACAATAATGCGGAATCAACAGTATCTTTCTTTCCAAACTTCCGAGTACTAGTTACTTTGTTCTGCCAACAACATTACAAAACCTTGGCCTTTTCAGCAGTTGATCTTCTTTGTTCAAGACAAAAGTATGAGATAAGTTGGGATTGCTGGGGACACAATATAAGTTTTTATACAAATTGAATTGAACATCTAATTTTCAAACATAAAAAACACTTTAAGTAGGTAAACAAAAATTTAGTAAAATTATGAAGTGTCCTTAACATTTTTTCAACAAGCATTCATACCATTCCACATTCTCACTACCCAGATAAGACCATAAGGCATGTTACAGTATGTCCATTAAGGAGACAAGACCATAAGGCATGTTACAGTATGTCCATATAAGAGATAAGACCATAAGGCATGTTACAGTATGAAAGACATGCTAGACATAAGCAAAAAAAAAGTGAAAAACTTACGATAATAAAATCTCCATTGTATGCTGTGTATCTTTAGTTTTTCTGTGGTTCTTACCCAGCAACAGAGATTCAATGGTATGACACTGAAAGACAACAACAACAACAGTATATACAAACTCAGAACTTACTTTCACATTAACACCCATATTAGTGTCCATGTTATGCAAACTATTTAAGAATGGTGTCCATGTTATGTGAAATATTTCAAAGCATGTCAATGTTCTGTTAACTATACCCTTTGTAACAATTATTGTATTGTAATAAAATACATCCCATATACTAGATTTATTTGTATGTATGAACAGTATCACCTAAAAAACAAAAATGGCTAAATTATTTTTTTAAGAGTATTGGAGATATTCACTGAAAAGTAAAAATTCTCAAGACACTATTTTGTATTTTTTAAAAAATAACTTTCATGCTTACTGCAAGCTCATAGCGCTATTGTCCAATCTCTTTTATGAGCCTATTGGTGAGAGGGTATTGGGAAAAAAGTTTTCTGTGCTGCCTTTAGGCAATTTCACTCGAGTTGGGTGTACCTCCAAAGCCCCCTTGATAGGTAGCCAAGCCAAGACCAAGGAGTTTAAGCCATTTGACAACACAACCAACCACACAACCAACCAGAATTATTCAACTTAAAAGAAAAACAGCTTATCATCATTTTTTCCATTGTTTACACCAGATACCCCAAAAAAGTTACTATTTATAGTTTTTTACGCCATTTATGAAAATCTCAAATATGAGTAAAAAATAATACATTAGATTGTGATTGAACTAAAAAGGTTTCAAAGTGCTTTAAAAACAAGAAAAATGAATTTATATAAAAATACAGAAAGTCAACTGAAAATACCTTTTTATATGTGAGTAAAGCCTTTTCAATATTTCCCTGAGTCAAATAAATGCTGCCTATAAGTTTGTAGGTGTCAGCCACCTGTTCTGAGTAGTCTCCAAACACTTCACATTTAGATGGCAGACTTGACTGTAGAATCTGCATAGCTTCCTATTGTTTCATAAACAAGAAGATTTTTCAGGAAATTCATTTCTTTAACTTAGTAAAAAATAAAATAAAAGTCTTCAGGTAGTCATGACTATATGAAATGTCTGCTTAATGATGATTTCAAGTTATGATGAGATTTATAACTAAGCATTTATTTTCTCAGTATAAAGAAAGACACGGTGGCTGAGCGGTAAAGCGCTTGACTTCCGAACTGGGTGTCCCAGGTGTCAAGGTTCAAATTATATATATGCTTGTCTCTTGATGAATTATAATTGAGTAACTAAGAAAGTATCAAGCAAGTATTATTTAATATTCAAGAAACCCCTAGTGAGCCACAGGAACCAAGTCAAGAAACACAATAACAAGAGACAAGCATATATAAAATTTGAACCCTGACACCAGGTTCGAATCCTGGTGAAGACTAAGATTTTTTATTTCAGTAAAAGTGGTTGGCCATTGTTCTGGCCACATGACACCCTCGTTAACCATAGGCTACAGAAACAGATGACCTTTACATCATCTGCCCTATAGACCACAAGGTCTGAAAGGGAAACTTTACTTTTATAAAGAAACTTCAGAGTTACCATAGCTGCGCAGTCAAAAGACCAATATATTCAACCTGTGCATACTGTATGCAATAATGTTTTGTAATATAATCAATCTACGTTTGTAAAGAAATCAATGTTTTGTACCACTCATTTGTAGATCCCTATAGTGCAGGCATGGAAAAGCAATACAAAAAAAATGAAAAGCACAGAAAAAGTAAATATCTAATACATTGTGGATACATATTTAATTAAAATAAAAAACAACTTCTATAAATAATCCAGTATAATAGATCTATATGGTAAAACAAAGGTTTCTAGATTCAAAAGTGCAGTTTAACATTTCTCTTTTACAAACGTACCAAATAACTGCAGAAAATATTTAAAAATGTTGACATGTACAAAAGAGAAATACCAAGCCCCATGTCCAGACTAGTTTGATATATTTGTATAATGGCAGGATTAGTTTCCCTATCAAACCTTGCGGTTTAAAGGGCAGATGATGTAAAGGTCAGCTGTTTCTGTGACCCACGGTTATAGAGGCAGGATAATTGGAACAAAATTCAGTGTGCGAAAACTACCTGTACTTATTCTTCACGTTGCTAGCAATGACTAATTCCCCACATCTTGAACTTACACTTGTCTTGTCCATCCTGAGTAACATCTTAGCAAATTGTTCTTGCACTTCTAATGTCTTGGCATGGTTGGGGCCATGGATGGTTGTACATGATCTCAGGCAGTCCTCCATGTAACTTAAAGCTGAGCCTAAAGATGTAATACAATTTAAGAACATTTAGAAATAAACTTCTTAAAATCTGTTACTTATAATTCTACTAATTTTGTTTTTGTGGCTACAGTAAAGTAAATATTTTCAATTATCAAACTTATTTTATTAATAACTTATCTATAAATAACAAAAACGTATTGCAAATGGCAGAAACAATGAAAACTAATTTAAAACTAGCAGCTAATTTGTCCAAAGGAATGGTAGATACTGATATAGTTTGGGATCAGTGACATTGCTGGTTCTGTGAGGGTGAGGCTACAAGCTGCCAAGGGTCTTAGACTTACTTAGACTTAGGTCATCCAACGCCGTTCGGCGCATTAGGCGGCACGCTGTCTCCACAAAGATCTGTCACTTTGCAAAGGGTCAATAGCTCCTAATTTTTCTCAGGGTTGACTCCCCTGATACCCTTGCCATATATGGGTATATATGCTAGGAGGAGAGGTTTGAATTCAGAGTTCTCCTTTTCCTAGTTGAGTAACCAGCAAGGCTAATGAGCTACTTCTGCGCAAAGCACCAGTTTTTCACCATTGCCCTATTAGTTTCACTGTTCCCAATATCTGAGCCAGGATTTGGACTTGTTGTAAAGAGGCTAGGTGAGAAAACTGCTAGAGCAGAATGTTATGTTCCTTCCCCAAAACCTTGTTCCAGAACTTGATCTACACAATTTTTTTTTTAAATAATAAAAACTTTCTTCCCCTTCTTTCATCCTTATATGGTACAGCTCCATTTTTTATGTTAATTTTCATAATGGGGAATAGCATGTGTGAAATCTCATCATGCATGCTGGTATTGACTAATCAGATCCTCACACTGGTTAAAGAAGTACTTTCATCATACATGTAGGTATGGACAAATCAGATCACCACACTGGTTAAAGAAGAACTTTCATCATACATGTTGGTATGAACAAATCAGATCATCACACTGGTTGATGAGGTACTTTCATCATACATGTAGGTATGGACAAATCAGATCATCACACTGGTTGATGAGGTACTTTCATCATACATGTAAGTATGGACAAATCAGATCATCACACTGGTTGATGAGGTACTTTCATCATACATGTAGGTATGGACAAATCAGATCATCACACTGGTTGATGAGGTACTTTCATCATACATGTAGGTATGGACAAATCAGATCATCACACTGGTTGATGAGGTACTTTCATCATACATGTAGGTATGGACAAATCAGATCATCACACTGGTTGATGAGGTACTTTCATCATACATGTAGGTATGGACAAATCAGATCATCACACTGGTTGATGAGGTACTTTCATCATACATGTAGGTATGGACAAATCAGATCATCACACTGGTTGATGAGGTACTTTCATCATACATGTAGGTATGGACAAATCAGATCATCACACTGGTTGATGAGGTACTTTCATCATACATGTAGGTATGGACAAATCAGGTAAATACCAGACACAGCATGAAAACAACAACAACAAAATAAAAGGACTTAGCTGTGTGAACTTACTTTCAGATTCCTCTAAACCTGTCCCTGCATGAGCCTGAGATAGGTTCAAGGCTGTGTCAATAAGGTCAGGATGACCCTCTTTGTGACTAAATGGTAAATACAAAGTGCATTAGTAAATGTAACTGAAAACACTGTCAGCACATTACAATCAACATTCTTTGAAAGATAGAGTGGCACAGATCTCAGTTCAGAAAAGTGCCATCTGTGACCCCAATCCATCAGTCAAAACAGTAATGACAGGAGAAGGGGCTGTCCAATAATTAGACACCACTTACAACATGAAAGCACACAAAAAAAAAAGAAGAAGTTTTGCTTATTCTAGGTCATTTGAAGCAACTTGTTATGTACACAGAAGATAAATTACTTAATGTTTATTTTTGTTTATTGAAACTATTTCAGAGCATCCCATTAAAACAAAAGCATTTCCATTCCTTTTTTTTTTTTAAATTAGGTAAACACTGAATGAAGTGGATCTTAAATTTAGATTTAGGGTTATATTTGGTCTCAACAAAACATTCATGAGACAAGGATATGAAAAGAGATGAAGAAATAAGACCAAGATTGCACAAGTTAATGAGCCTTGAAATTCCTTTGTAAAAGTAAATAAAACTGATTACAGAGCTGGCAATACACTAACCCTCATAAACTATTGAAGAAAGAAACCTCTACTTCAGTTGCAACATCTAAGTATTTAATGCCAATAGAATATTTTTGTCTATGTTTTGTCCTGATGTCGAATTCACAATCTTTTTTTTTTCTTTCACCATGCTTGGTGAAGCTTTATTACACCACAAAAATTCTTTCTGATAAGTTTACAATAGAGGGCAGTAAACAATATTCAACTTACATAGCTGAAGCTATAGAGTGTGCTCTTAGAAAGAGGTCTATGACCTTATCATGGTTAGCATATTTGCCTTTAGACTGTTCAAGCTGAAATTAATAATTTGAAATTTAAATAAAATACTTGGGGGTGGGTAAGGGAGGGAGCAGTAAGTGAGGAGGTAGGAATGAAGAACAAGAGGAAAGGAGAGAGAAAATATAGTCCACAGACCTAAATATAGAGATTGGACAAGGATTATGTGTTATTCATTGCATACTTTACACAATTCTGGTATTTTTTTTTAAAGACGTAGCCTATATAAAAAAAAGTACCTGATACATCTAGACTATAATCTAGACTTTTAACTTTGTTAAAAATGAGTAATCTAAAAAAAAAATTTAATCTTTTTTTATAAAACACCATATATTAACCTGAGAGCACACTATGTTCCATTTTAACTGAAATCTGGATCTGACAATTTGGTGAAATGCAAACCATATTTCTTTATGATTAACCCAGAAATTCAATCAGTGGAATATATATATATATATATATGTATATAATGAAACTTAACAATCCCAATATCTATAAAAGTATAAAATATATATATATATATATAAAATACATTGCTTATATTAATTCTAACATGAGTGCTATGTGCCTACTCAAAATTGTGCAATGTGTGGCAGAGAAGCTAAACATGCAAGGGCTTAGTTTGGCTACCTATCAAGGGGGCTTGAGGTTTGATACCCGACTCAAGCAGAATTGTGTATACTGATTTTCTAAAGGAAGCACTGTCACATCAGTTTTAGAACCCCTGTAGTATTTGGTGACTAGTGATTATTGAACCATTCCGTGCAGTTTGCACGAGATTTTGTTTGGTCGGAAGCTGACCACGAGGTGGACACCTCAGTTGATCTTGGACTCTCGTAGAGAGAGGTATATTGTGGATATCTTGTCCAGTGTAGTAATGTATAGATATTAAAGTTGATTTTGGAGTATATGTGATATCTGAAGTATTTCATTGGATTATAATGTACTATGTTTTTGTGAATATTTCTTGATGGCTGGACTTGCCAATATCTTTTATGATTCATTATTATATGTAATAAAAACCATGTCTGCTACCAGTTTGTAATCAGAGAGTTCAGTATGTTAGTGTTCTCACGCACTAGCAAATCTAGTGCACGAGTGAAAGTATTTAATGAATAAGACAACGAATATTAAAGTATCTCCAAGAGATATCTCCAACACACGACATTTGCGCCTACAACAAGAACTAGGCTGTGACAGGCACTGAAAACCTTCTTCCAGATACCCCTGCACCCAAATGGTCCAAAAATGAGCATGAAAGCTGTGCTATATAAAGCTGTTAAAAAAAAATGTAAACATTAAATTGACTGTTAGTGTTGTTTAATTGACTTAGTACAGTGACGAGATATTTTTTACTTTACTTTTCTATTACTATTGTATTTTGTCTATTGTATCTAAGTAAAGTACAGTATCTAGGTTCAAGAACCCTAGGAGTAGGGGGGATACAAACCCTAATATAGTAAAGTATCCCTTTTAGATCTTGCAATCTATAGAGCGGATGATGTAAAGGTCAACTGTTTCTGTGGTCAATGGTTAATGAGGGTGTCAAGTGGCCAGCACTAGGACCGACCAATTTACTTTCCCCAACTAATGTCAGGTACTCATTAGCATCCTAAAAGTCCTTGAAGAAAAATTATAGTCTTACCAAGATTTGAACCTGGGACTACTATGGTCAGAAGCCAAGTGCTTTACAGAACAACTACCTTTAATATATTGTATAGATACTTAAATAGATATATTATTTTGATTTTGTGAATTTCAGTTATTGCTGGTAATTCTGGAACACATCTCCTGTGATAAACCTGAGATAAATAACTGTATTAGTCTATCCTATATGTGAAGAAGGGGGAGACAAATCATGTACTAGTAGATAATTTTAATCAACCTCAAGAAATTATCAGTCTCTCTATATATGCAAAATACCACTAATGAAATCTCTGGTACAGCTGAACAGATTTACATGATGTTTTGTACATTGGTTCATCTTACCTCTTTGGTGTCCACTAAGAAAGGGTTTTGATTGCAATCTAACCAGAGAGATTTCTTAACAAAATGTGAGCCTTTTCTATTACCATTTGTATCAATGTTTGAGCTAAAGGGCCACATTCTTCATATATAAGGCTGAAATACAAATGTTTAATAGCACACTATGAAACTTCCTTGCTATTTTTTAAGGAGGCATGGTGGCTGAGTGGTAAGGTGCTTAGTTTCTGAAACAGAGGTTCCCAGGTTTGAGTCCTGGTGAAGACTGTATTTTAATTTAAGAATCATAAGGGTGCCGCTGAGTCCAAACCAATCTAATAGGTACCTGACATAAGTTGAAAAAAGTAAAGGTGGTTGATTATTATGCTGTGTTCAAACAATAGTTTATTGCTATAAATTATGGAATCAGGGCAAATATTTAGGTCTAATGCTTTGTTAAATCTTTTATCTATATAAATAATTGTAAGGAGTAAATATGTGCAATATATGTATGTATGTCTTTCATAGAAAGTGAAAGCATTTTGCCATTCTTTATGAAAATTGGCATGAACATCCTTAGATAGCAGTCTGCCTAAAATATGTAAAATAGCTCTACCACAAGATAAACTAAAAAAAAATAAAAAAATCCCTAAATTTATACTGCAGAACGAAACTTTTGACAAATCGGGTAAACCCATTTTCATACTCTTCTTTCATAGGAAAAATGAAAAGTGTTTAGGGTACATCCCGCCATGTTGGACATAGTTCTAAATCCAATGCCAGAGATCAGTGATACTCAAACTAAGGCCTGCAAGCCTCTAGTCATATCTGGCTAGTATATATATATATATATATTATATCTATATGTATGTGTGTATGTGTGTGTGTAAGTAAGTAAATTTAAAAAAAAAAAAGAACACATTTTGTTTATTTTGGGTGTCTAAGTACCTGTCCATATTCTGTGTATATTTGCATAACTTGTTTACTGTCAGGTCCAAACTCTTTGGTCGAGAGTTCAAGAATCTTATCATATTTCTCACAGGCAAGTGCATGCTTCTTCTCTTTGGCATACAATCTGCAGAAAAGATATCCATTTCAACACCATAGCACAGACTTAACAAGCGTTACTGAAAATGAATATGATGCCATTTATCCGTTTATTCTGGCTCAGACATGTTCATTACAAAGCTAAAAAATTAGAAATTAGAGCAAGTGGGAAGATTAAGAGCAGGTCATCTAAAATATATATTTTTTATTTTGCATGCTTATGAAGTTCCTTCAGAATTGGAGATTATTACATCGCTCCTGTAGGATCACGGAGGGAATCATCAAGACAATGTTGGAACCTGAGACCATCTAGACGACAGTTCATAGCTCACACCACTTGAACAAACAGACATCCATAGTAGACTCGTATAGTATTAATATAGAATTAATGACTACCAGGTATATTTAGTGTTCTGGTGTGAACGACTCTTTAGAAAAAAAAAATCAAATTGTATTATTTTTTCAAACTCTATGGTTAGAATAAGTTTTAACTAAAACCCTTTTACAAATTACCACTAGTACATGTTCAGTTACCTGGCCATGCATTGGTATAGGGATATGTCCAGTAAATTACATTCTCTGTCAGTCACACATGACAACTTGGCCCTTTCCTGTAAGATTTTGTCAGCCTTTTGTAATGCCTGTTCTGCTTCTGGATATCTAGCAATGACCAAATTTATAATAGTGAAATCCTTTTAAAGTAAAAACAGAAATAATGTCCAAATGAACTTCTTGAAGAATTCTTCTGCTTGGTGGAGAATGTAAATATAGATGCGAAGCTAGGTGCTAAAACAAATGATGATACAAACATATTAAATAATTAAACACAAATGAACAGCAGCACCAGAGACCAAGTTTTTAACTGAGAGAAAGTAGTGAATTAAATGGTGAAGGTGTGGGGGCTAGCTAGGGCATGTGACCATTGACCACTGGGGTGGTAATTTGCATATGGGTGAATGACCCTGGACCAGAAGAATGTTATTTTGGACATTCCGATGGTCTGGAGGTTAAGTTCGCTTAGTGCGTTATTGTTAGGCGGTGTTGTCCTTTCCAGGATCACTGGTACAAGCTTTGGTTGGCGCAGTCCCTTATTTTCATTGAATTTAATTCCCTATATTCTCTCATTTAAAAACTTGGTCTCTGGTGCTGCTGTTCATTTATGTTTAATATGTTTGGTGGAGCATTCTAAGAAAAGGTTGACCATTTAATCTTCTGCAGACATATTGATTACAAAACAAATTTGGGTGTGACAAGTAATAAATTGATGTCATGGTTATACAACCTGTACAGCAAATTTGCGCAGTAAGGTTGCACCCAAAAGAGGCTTAGAAATCAATGTTTCTCCATAAGTTTATACTGATAATATTGTTTATAAAAGCTTATTTGTTTAAGAAGAAGATTACAAATATGAAAAACAAAACAATCTTAGTCTAAACCTTTATAAAAATGTTGCATATAAAATTTCATCAGCTGTACATTTTCAAAATGAAGACAGTGATAATAAGTAAGCATATCTTAGTGATTGATTCATGTTTTCAACTAGCAACAAAGAAAGTATCAAATAATTAATTCATTTATTGCAATTTATTCCACAACAGTAATTTTTGTTTTTCAAGATCTATAATTGAGAAGTCTTCCATTAAGATGGAAAAAAACACTAAATGTCGCTCAGTAGCGATGGCTGTAAAGGACCATAGGAACAACATATCAAGGTCACTTCACAATATAAAATTCATGGGACATATCTTTAGGCAAGCTGAAACGTGTACCACAGTGAGCCACAACATAAAATCCAAAAAGGAGAAGCAAAAACAAGGTCATCCTTGAATAGCATAGAATCGCACCTTCTTAGAAGACCTTAAATATGCAAGCACTAGCTGGAAGAGGCTCTTGAAGTTGCATATGAACCACCTCTGTAAAGATAGCTTGCACTGAACAACCCAGAAAAACCTAAGTCTAAGTAAGTGCAATGTAATTTTTCTTTATTCAAATACAAAACTACAATCATGAGCTATGACAATGCAGCATGTTATTACCCATTGCTAAGGTTTTTGTTTGTGAGCCTAAAGTACAAAGTATTGTATTTTTGATTCTGTGGATTTCAAAGGGTTACAAAATCAATTATGAAGAAAAAAAAAGCTAATGTTATCATACATCTTGGTTACTGATGACTTAACAACTAAATTACAAGAGACTTTACTTTTTTAATGCAGTGGAAGCTCGGCCAATAATTCCATAAATTTGAATAAGAACTGAATACAACGAGGCTTTCTCTTCCATTGAAGAGGCCAAATGGCTTCCATGGAGCAGGATGGAACGTGCAGTGTCAGCGTGATGCTCTGCTTGAGCCCAGTAATCTAGTGAAAGAAGAAAGAACAAATATCTGTCCAATGTTTGCTAACATACACAAGCCTCATTTATAGTAGAAAAAAAAAACCAACAAAGTTCACTAACAAAGAAAAATTATTAGGAAGTAAATATTTGACTTAACAGTTGACAAGCCTATTAGCAAGCAGCTAGACAAGAGTGTCTTTGGTCCTAAAACCAAAATCCTAGGTTTAACCTGAAAGGCAAACTAGTTCATAGCACAAGTTGGCAAGCTATCTTTTCACTTAGATACCTTATCCAAGCTGTGACTAGAAGCTATCTAGTCACTTACATACTAAATCCCAGCTAGGACTAAAAGGTATCTAGTCACTTTGATACCATATCCCAGCTAAGACTAAAAGAAATGTACATATTATTCTTGTAAAACCAATTTTAATGAGTTAAGTTTTCCATAAAAAAAAATTTCTACAGTTCAATGAAAAAAAAAAGGCTCTTTTTTCTAATTGCCCTCCTTACTTTTTAAGTCAAGGTAGCCTTCTGCTAAGTTGGCTATGCTCTGTGCATACTTCCAGTGAGAGGGTCCATAAATAATCCTTGTGTAAGCCATACATTTTATCAATTCTCGAATAGCTTTATCAGCCTGTGAAGTTATAAACCCAAAAAAATTTTAATGTGGCTAAAACAAAAAAAACAAACAAAATTGAATTTTATTTTTCAATGTAGTCACCAATCAATAGAAATGAGAAGCAGACAAATGGCAAATATTGGGAACGTTTGGAGAAATATAATTATGGAAAGTACTCTAAATCAAAATTCCTACAGAACAAAGCATAATGTGGCTAGAGAGGAAGATCAAAGATAGACGTCATTGTGGACTGTGAAAAAAAAAAAAAAGCAAAAGAATAAAGAGTACAATTTCTCAAGCCGTCACATACAGTCAACATGCCAGAAGAAGTGATAACACAAAGATAACCTTGACTTCATAAATTCCATGGAAAACTTCCTGAATTGCAAACTACAGCACAGTAAAGCCTTTTTCCTTGACCTCTTCACCATAGAAGAAAAATAACATATATTTTCTTATAGACAGACCATACTTCAAAAGAGAAGATAATTACATCCTATGCATTTCATGTGTCATTTTAGTCATGTATGTTAATCAGTGACTTAAACTCTGCTACGTCATTGGTTCTCCTCTCCTGGCTGATTCAGACAACCCATTCCATTCTCTAATGGCACTAAGGAAAAAAGAGCACTTGTACAAATATTTCCTAGCATATGGAATAAGAAATGGGCCTTTATCTTTGTGTCTGAGTATTTTATAAGGTTTTGTTTTCTATTTGTAAATTATGGTTAATTGTTTTATGTAATATTGCTACTTTATTTTTTATTCTTTTGTCCTGAAATGTGTCTCTATATATAGTGATTTTACTAATGGTGTTAGTAAAATCAAATTAGAATATTCATTTGTTTTGAATCTAAATGCTCTTTTTGCATCTGTTCTAGTTTTTGTGTTTTCTTGAGTTGCGTACAAAACTGAGGATATATATATATATATATATATACATATATTGTTGTAAACTTGTTCCCCCCCCCCCCCCCCCCCCCCCAACTGACCATTTTTTTTTCACGTGAAAAACTTTTTGAGTGGTGTTTGTGCTTGGTGGTGAAACTGACCTGAGAAGTGTGTTGATGTGTTAACGGAGGAGTTATGATTGCTGATTTTTCGATGGACGATTGTTTTTTTCTTGAATCGGTGTTTGTGAGTAAGGATCTGTACATTTTGTTAAGAGCACTGTGAAATTATTTCTATTACTTGGATTATTGACTGTTCATAGCGGATTCTGATTCTGTAATCTTAAGGATATCGGCAATCTGACAATCAGTGAGTTAACTTTCTTTAGTCTACTCCAAAGTCGTAAAAGTTGCAGAAGTAATTGAAAAAGTGACCAAAAAAAAAAAGTATCAACCAAATTACTTAAATGAAGATTAAAAAGTAGTTGAAAGGAAACATTACACAAATACTTGTATTAGGCAAGCACCAAAGATAGTAAAAGCAATAAAACAAGTCTTTTACTGTTATATCATCAAAGTGATATAACACATTGGAACTAGCTAACTCAAATACGATTTATACCTTGAGCAATTTTTTAAAAATATCTTTTCTTGATGTCATAGCACATTTGGGCAACCAAATAGCTTCTTGACTTGATGTCATAGCACATTTGGGCAACCAAATAGATTCTTGACTTTATGTCATAGCACATTTGGGCAACCAAATAGCTTCTTGACATGATGTCATAGCACATTTGGGCAACCAAATAGCTTCTTGACTTGATGTCATAGCACATTTGGGCAACCAAATAGCTTTTTGACTTGATGTCATAAGCACATTTGTGCAACCAAATAGCTTCTTGACTTGATGTCATAGCACATTTGGGCAACCAAATAAATAGCTTCTTGACTTGACGTCATAGCACATTTAGGAAAGGGACATTCAAGAATCACTCACTTTGTTTTTCAATGAGTACTGTTTGGCCAGTTTCTCTGAACGTTTTAAATTGTCCTCAGGCGGCATCATGTCCACTTTTCTCTGGCCATTACGGGGCTTATAATTTGTTGTTTGTGTCACCTGCTCCTCAGTAGAATTATAAGGCTCACCTTCATTGTCTGTATAAATGTCTTCATTATCATCATTACTGAAAATAACAAAACATTTCTTAGAATGAGATGTACAAGATATTGATGGCTAGGTGTAGAAAAGATACGGGAAACATTCTTGAAGACTATGAAGTGAAAGCACAAGCTAGGAAACAAAACTTAGGAAAACAAAAACAAGAAAAGCATAAAATTTTTTTTTTTTTTAAACAAAGCTTTTACTTAAGTGTAATTGTGTCAATTAGTTTTTGAATCAGTCATGTGATTAAATGTTTAATAGATGTAGACTAACAATAATAAACCTGTGTGATTTAGCATTTCAATGCGCTATGGTCCTATCACTTGTCTGGACCAGTTGGGAAAGGGAGAGGGGGGAAGAATGAAGTATCTAGGTGAATGTTACCATGATCGCTTTTTAAATGCATAAAAAAAAACTTGTTCACTCAGGGCTCAAGCCTCCTCAAGGGGACTAATTCAACTTATACCACAACATCTGTCAAGTATCATTTCTTTCCCTTGTTTGATATAAAACTTATTAATTAATTACCAATAGTAACTATACTAATTGGTTAATTTTTCTAATTGATTCTTGTTTTGTCAGGTACAAGAAATAATTGTGCAAAATTTTAACTTCATTCGAAATTGGGTGTGGGAGAAATAATGTGTACAAACTTTTACCAGATAGATAGACAGAGTGAGTTGATATAAGCTTTGTAATAAATAAGTCATACACTGGATAACAGACTGATAAGGAACAGAGATGAATGGAAAGAACTGATTCAACTTGTCCCGCCCCAGTGGTCCAATAAACTTTAGGACACATGAAGGAAAAAGTAAAAGATAAGGCTGGTTAATTGATTTTGAACTAAGTGAATTATGAATATGAACTGGTTCAACTTCTCCTGCCCCAGTGGTTCAATAAACTTTAGGACACATGAAGATAAAAGATAAATAATGAGTTGTTTTGGTTAATTAATTTAGAACTAGGTAAATTATGAACAAGAGTTAACTTATATTTTGTGAGCTGGAAACCAAAATATTTATTTATACTACTTATAATACTTTTATAAAAAATAAAAAGTCCAATTAAATTGGTATTTTCTGCTGCAACAATTTTGTTTATACTCAACTCATAAACAGGGCAAGATTTGAAGATTTGAGACAATTATTTCTGTAGATCCATTGATCAGTACTGAGTGTTTGATTACGTGAGTTTCATGAGACAATAAACTTTAAAGTGAGAGAGATACAGCCAAGAAGTTAATATAAATTAGTAATACAAAACTTTGATTTCTTACATTTCATTTGTTGGCCCCCAAGCTTCTCTTGTGGGTCGAGATATTTCAACAACAAGTGGTAATGTTTCTTCATCAGCCATAGCAACTGGCTGCTCCCTGTGACCTTTATTAAGTGCTGAACAAAAAAAAATTAAAGTAATTGGTACTTCTGAATAAACCAAAAAGTGTCAAATGTAATATATAACAAATGTAACAAAGCTCACAAAGTTTGAAACCTACAAAATGGGGGAATATATTAAGTTATAGTGTTTCGGTGCTAAAAGTTCTAATGATAATTTAAAAGTCCACAAAACTTTTAAAATAAATGTGTATTTTCAATTTACTATACTAAAAAATAAATTTTTTCAAAGTTAGGCTATTTTATTAATAATTATTGCAAACCATGATATGTCAGATTACGACCTAAGACCACGATATAAACATGCTTCCCCCCTGTTATTTATAGATGAAGTGAAATGCATTGGATAAGGTATCCATCAATTATATTTAAAATATTTAGTTATATACTATACAAAAAAGAAATTTTTTTTTGCATAAATAAAATTGTAAATATTTTATAAAATCATTGTTTCACTTTGTTTTTGGACAATATGAAAACCAGAACAACATTATGATGTTAAGTGACACAATAATAATAAATACACAAGAAGCTTAAATCCAAAAACTTATGAATAAAAACTAAATCATTGTTCTTCATTGAAAAATATGTTTGAAGAAAAATACACCTTAAAAACATTGATTTGTATTATTCTTTAAAGATATAATAAAATGTAATGTGTCTAAAACATTTAGCGAAAAAATGATCACTGTGCCAAAATGTCCTATTTGGTACAGTAAGAACAAACCTAAATCTAGAATCATAGATCACACTAGCTTAGAAAAAACAACTTATAAATATATAATTATAATTTAGATTCTAGATATTGAAACTTATTACAAACATCCTCTCTACTAACTCTACTCTAAATATTAAATGGTATATTAAATAGACTGATATAGAAACTAGATTTAGGGGATAGTGGTGTAAAGTATTACTTGTATAGTTTAGCTAACATAACTTGATTCTTTATATTTGTTTAAGAATACATTTTTTTTATTTTGCAGAGAAGTTGTTCCATATTTTGAGTGTAAAATTGACTAAAAACTTAACAATTACCAATGTTCAAGGGAATGTTCTGGGAAAGACGTTAGCAACAAGATTGACTCAAAAGAAACTTTTGAAGAATTCATTTCAACACTATTCTAGTCTATTACCATCTTTTGTCAGAATGCACTAATTTTTCCTGAACAAAGTATTATCGCTCTATCACCCTCTTTAACATGAGTTGACTTGCTAGTAGACATCTTGCTAAATATGAGGATGAACTTACAACACTAAAAAATATTACAAACATAAATGCTCCATTTCCTCCAATGTCTCTCACAATAAATTATTCTCCTGCCCCACCCTTCTTAATTATTTTTTTTTTTTCCTACAATTGTATACTCAAAGAGAATGAATTTCTGAAGCTAAGAACTACTGAAAAACTCCCCTAGAAGCAGATCACTGCATCTCATAAAAGGTACTTGCAGCACTCCCCCAGATAACCTAACTAAGAGGGCAGAAGATGTTTTTTGTTTGTGAGGGCGTCACTAATTAAGGTGAAACATTTATAACCCAGATAGAATATAAAAAAAAAAGCCTGAAAGTTGAAAGTCTTTAAAGACTATAAAAAAATATATATATTCAGTTTGTTTCTAATAATCTTAAATTTTAATGCAGGTAACATAATAAATATTGATAAAATGTTACAAACAACAAAGTTTTTTTAATATATAATTGGCACTCATTTTACAGTTGTGTTGATAATGAATGTGGGCAATTAGCTCCCTGTGTTAAGGCTCAACAAACTAACAGTCTTATAAATATAGTTTTTAGAACGAAATGTTTGGGGGAAGTTGATAAGCAGGTTAGCACCTGATTTAACCACACAGTGTAACACAGACCCTAGTGATGCCACTAATAAGAATAAATATTGATATAGAAAATTATAGATCTATTATACTGTAGAAATACTCAAAGATACAGTTATAGATTTATATAGATCTATTTATTCTAGTCTAGATTTAATCTAGATCTATTAATTATATTTTACTTTAGACAGTTTAGACATACTCTCATGATATATCTATAATCTGGATCTAGAATCTATATGATTTATTATTATGACTATATTCAATCACAAAAAAGCACTGATTCTACGTATATCTAATAAATAATATTAAATATCTAGATCTAGAATTCTTTCTTTATTTATAAAAGATTAAGTTATTGATCCTCTTGAATATTGATTAGTCTAGATTTAGAAAGTCTGGAGATCTATGAGAATTCTAACTAATACTATAGATGATATATTGAGTATAGATTATAGTATAGACTTGATCTTCGTTCAATCAGTGAGACTCTGTGTCTTAACTCTAGATTAGATACTTGAATCTAGAATAACTAGTACTAGTTTAAAGTAGAAGTAGATCTCCAGATGTTGATAGATAAGATAATGATGGATTATAGATAGTCAATTAAACACAATTATGAAAGTTACATATAATATAGTACTAGCAGATCTAGAGATTAGAAAAAAAGATCTAGATTGTAGATCTAATCATCTAGATTCTAGTAACTTAAAAGGGCTTGTAAAGCTAAAATCCTCTCTTGCAGAAAAAGGCCTTGGCCTGGCAGAAACCCTGCTGTTTTGAGTAGTGCATACAATGATACATCATGATCCACTCTTAGTTACTCTAGATTAGACCTACTATACTACTTTGATCTATACTGTCTATAGTCTATATATTAGATTATAGATCTATATAAGTTAATTATAATATACTATAATATAGACTAAGACTACGAATTTAAATTGCACTTACTTTACTTTTACAGTGTGAGTGTGTTTATACTTTTACTTTTAGTATTTATACTATTTACAGTCACTCAGTAGTTTCAAGTTTACAGTATTTTAAATTTAGTATTTAGATCTTCACCATCTATGATAGTATAGGCTGTCAAGTTTAATAGGTAATTAGAGTGTATATAAGAAAGATAAAGATGCTCAATTTTAGTTACTAATCAGCTACACTAGCATTCCTCATGATTAGGCGAGTCGCTAGGTTGCTGTTTGTAAACAGGAATCGCATTTAGGTTACCAGATTTTTGTTACTGAATTTTGATAAAAAATTTTAATAATTATGAACACTTAAAAATTTACTACATGTAATATATTTTAGGATACAATACAAATACTATAGACCTAGATTTTTATCGTAGCACGTAGGCTAGTAAGGTGTTATATTGGTTTGCATATTCAAATTCAGATATATGATTACACCAAAAAATTTCAGAGCCTATAATCATATACCGGTATATGGAACTCACAAAGTCAAGGACAATGACTAGATCCAGAAATTTATGGACCATCTTGGCATGCTTATACAAACCAATGGTTCCCAAACTTTAGTCTCCTTGCCATGTTTTCCAAAAAAACAAAACCCTCTTGGCTATGTTCATAGAATTTGGTGACTGTTATATGCTTTCAATCTTCAAATAAAAACTGGATATCGAATAGTTTTAATATTTTAGGCCCAATAATGAAATTTTTATCAAAGCAGCCCTCGTAATCACTTAATAGGCGTTTATTTTTTTGATGAATTCATTTAAGTTTATACCCCCCTAAAGCGGGGTTAGAAGCTAAAAACCACATCTTCAATATAAAATTAAAGCAAACTGCACACACAAAATTTTATGAGCGTAGCCAAGGAGATTTTGAGTTTCTTTTTAAAAAACACATCTTAGCGATTTTTTTAGTTTAGAACCCCCCAAAAGATGCTTTTGAACATATAAAATCTATAGCGAAATATAGTCACCAAATTGCATGAGCCTAGCCAAGTTACAAATTTCTACCAGTCACTTGGTTCCATTAATATAGTGCAGTGAATAGCAGATGTGCTTTAAATTTTAAATAACAGAACAATGGACTGTAGATACCTCAAAATATGCATTTTTTTTTGTTTTAAATACCGGAAATAGAGCTTGGTGGCGGGGTTCCGCCGCGAATCCTGCTTACAGCGCTCTCCCAGACCCACGGCTTGCAAGGGCGGGGTGTCTACAGTCTTTCCACTAACACCAGGAAGAGCCTATTCTAGAGTACAATAAACATCTTCCAAAATAGTCTAAGGTTGGATTGTAATAAAGATTAATTACATGTACATATACACATATCATACATATATGGTTGGGGGTGGGAAATCACTGGCTTCGCCCATGACACTGGTCGTCCATTGCATCCCAAACCACTTCCAGTAGCCTGAACCCCTGTTTTGCTGGCAAGGGGCGGGATGCGGCGCAAATCTCTCACACTTTAGATAACTTTCACATTGTCATCTCCCACATTCATCAATACTAGACTAATTAAAACTTTGATGCATAAAAGACAATAGGTATTGAAGGAAGGAATAAAACCAAATTCAAATGAAATACCAAACACTGTACTATCTACATATCTTTTTGGATGTGGCCATGTTTATTATTAGTTTTATGTAGACACTATAAGGATATTTGAATAAGATGTTAAATATTTAAAATGAAAAAGAAAACAACATTTGAATAAAAGGGTTACATTCATTCAAATAACAGAGTTACAATTCATTCATATAACACGGTTACAATTCATTCAAATAAAAGGGTTACAATTCATTCAAATAACAGGGTTAATATTCAAAGGATTAACTGAAGTACAAACTATTGTGTGTATGAGTAATTCCATTAGTGGGAAATACAATCTTAAAGTCTCGACCTGCTTAAAAGATATCGAGTAGGCCCCCCCCTTCTACATTTCATACACCTCTGGGGATCTATCTATATACACCAGTTTGGGAATCACTGGTTTAAATTTGAACAATGATTTAACTCTTTCTCTCCGTAATTATAATTTCCACGTTCTGATAGAATTATTTCTTTTACTTATTTGTGTTTCATTACCCTACTATGGTTAATGTATGCTCTTTTTATATAATACAAATTAAAGTTTATAAAACTAAAAATTAATTAAATTTAATGGAGTGAAATCAACGTTGGTATCGTCAGTTAGGAGAGAAAGAGTTAAAGCTAATCTACCAGTCTGATCGTCATATTAGGGGCATATAAAAAGAAAAAAAAAGAAAAAAAACAGACATGAAAATTTAAGGTTTTGTCCACCACACCAAAAAAAAAATAAATTAACAAGACATATATTATGGAGTTATATTTCAATTTAAACAGATTAGACTCTTTCAAGTCTAAATACGACACTGCTTATACAAGTGTCACACATGGGCCCATAACCAGGGCCAGATTTAAGACAGTGAAAAACAATGAAAAGAGCCTCAAATATATGTTTTAAAATCTAATCATGCAACATTTACTTGATAAAATTCTTGGCCCTGACCTTTCAATCACTAATTTTCCAACTAACCGTGAACGATCAAATACGAAACGACATGGCCTAAATTGTGCCGAGGTGCCAAAAACTCAAACTCAAATGTAACCTATTTTTACTTAACTGAAATCTAAGATTAACTAAGTCATTTTGAAGTTCTAAACCGTAGAGGTTAAATCTACCAAAAAAAAAATATTTTTGTATAGGCCATTTCTATACATTATGTATTTGATTACCGACATTTTTATGTCTAAAGAACAAAACAAGAATTAATTCCGTTTAACAAATTATGAACACTTTTTTTTTGGTGCGTAACCGTCTTTCGTTCCAGTTTATTATGCATTTTTCTCCACAGATCAAGATATTTAACGTCATTCTTCTCTAGGTGTAGATAATTGTTAAAGTGTATGTGAGGGAGTGTATCATTGTATATCATTGTGATTATCATCACCAACTGTCCCTTCGCTTTGCGAATTTTGTCTGTATGGTAAAAAGTTTGTAGACGTTATTTCTCTTACACACCATCTCAGATTAAGTTCCAACTTTGCAAAATTATTTCTTTTCCATGACAACACAAGAATCAATTTAAAAAATTAACCAATTAGTTAATTAGCTATTGGTAATTAATTACTTTGGATGGTATCTTGAACAACGGAAAGAAATCGTACTTTATAGATGTGTTGGTATAGGTTGAATTAGTCCCATGTGGACTCTTGGGCCCTGAGTGAACATATTTTATTCATTTAAAAACGATCATGTGAGCATTCACCAAGATACCCCCTTCTTCCCTTCCCCTTTCACAACTGGTCAAGACAAGCGATACGATCATAGCGCATTGAGAAAGCTTTTCAAAAACAATTGGGAATATTTCTAATCGCACAGATGTATTATGTCAAGGCCAGTCATGCATATAATTACATGACTGATCCAAACAAATTATTAGCCGTTTTCAAATTGTTCTACCCACATTGTATCATCACAAGAAAGCTGAGCTAGTGTGGTCATATTGTAAGACATGTCAAGTAAGTAAAAGTAAAGTTCCCCTTTCGGACCTTGTGATCGAATTACGAAACAATTAGGAATGTTCAATATCTTAAAACTCTGAAGAAAAAAAAAGAAGCGAAAATCGAAATGTTTGTGACATTTTTTTTTTATTCTAAATACTGTGTATCTCAAAAATCTTGAAATAAAAGTAAACCACATAACTGTTATATAATAGAGTGGAGCATGTTTAACAATATTTGAATATCAAAATATAGGACATTTATCAAATAAATATGAATTTTAGCTGCCGACTACTAGGCCTAAATTTGTGTCTGAATTGAACAAGAAAAAGACCCAGGCTGGCTATGTGTCCGACAAGGTTGTGAGAGAAGCAATACAATATGACTTTTAGATTCGGTGGGCCCGAGCTGATTTCACATAATTTCTATCAAAACAAGCAAAAATTGTCGCAAGTTCTTTGCACTAGAAACCTGGAACACGATTTGCTTTTCCAAGTACAAACAGATTCAAATGACAGACTTGTACATTTTACAATTGTAAATTACTGCAACATTTCAAAACTTGATTCAGTGAACCAAAAAAAGTAAGCAACTATACCAATAACCCTACTTTAAAGTATTAGGCCCTAAGTACCCAAATGGAAATCTGGAAATCAGACCGGAGACCCTCAGGACCACATCCATTGGACTTCTTCCTCTACCATCACGCCCCGTGCTACGTGTATCAACAAGTTCAAATCTAAATCCATGTTCAAGTTTAACAAAGAGACAGGGGCGTTTCAGGGGGAGGGGTGGCAAGAATGGAAAACACTTAACTGTGATATACAGAGAAATAAAGTAAAGAAATAAATTTGAAACAAAATGAATGAAAGAAACGAAGCCAATAATTCGCTCATTGACTTGAAACTCTCTACGCCAGACTTAGCATCAGGTCATCCTTACTGAAAAAAAAAAAATTACAACACATAATAGCAATATTGTATCATACAAGTTTCTAATTATCTTATCTTATAAATTACAAAAGTTTCTTCAAAAGAGTAGATAATTACGTCATTGGCGTACTCATGAGTTAATCTTGTCGTGTGTATGTTGATTAGATACTTTGCCAAGTCATTGGTTGCCCTGGCTGATTCATGGAAGCCATTCCATGTTCTAATTTGAAAAATTTTATAGGCCTAAATAAATAACTTTTTTTGTAACAGTTGATTTAATAGAAGCAACCTATGTAGATGATGTTCTACGAGTTAACATTGACGGACCTATGCCAGAGGGACTTGTGCTAGTAGATGATCATTCAAACAATATACATCAAAAGCACATATTTGCCATGTACGTGCCAAATGTACCATATATTTGTAAAATACCACTCATTCATTGATTAAGAAATTTTGCCGTCGTAAAGATCTGCAAGAAATTTCGTACATAGTTTCCTTTTACTTCCTAGACGCACATTAAGAACGGTATTTGACAGGTGAGAAGCCCGAGGGCCGCTATTCGCAAATAACCGCAAGCTTCCAATCAAACCTTTGCACTTTATTTCGGTATTTCTCCAAAAAAGGCGCAGTCTACATAGATCTATAATGCATTTTAAAAAGATCACAAATTCCGTATTTTTTAATCAAAGCATTTTTTTCTTTTTCCCTAAGTCTAATTATTTTCAGTATGCCTTACGTCATTTTCGCTTCCTTTTAGATGCGGTCTAAATATAAAACAAAACCAATCCTAATAGCATTGATAAGATAGATCTAGAGTATTTTCTTATTTTTCGAGAGAGAGAGAGAGAGAGAGGGAGAGAGAGAGACGAAAAGAGAGAGCATTGTAACACTGTCAATTAACAAACAAACAAACAAACAAAAAAAACACTAAATCCCAACAAAACTGAAAATCTATATCTATTGTCATTTCACTACATTCTTCAAAAGGATGACAAATACACGATATGATACAAGAAAATGGATATTTCTTTGTATTTAGAGAGAAAAAAAGGCCCAAATAAATGTAGAAAGGGGAACGGGAATGTGTCACCAAGGACAAAACTTTTTTTGTTATTCGAGGGAGGGTGTTTGTGTGTGTGAAAATGCTATTAAAATTAACGGGCCCAAAATATTAGGACGAGTAAGTGTCGGGGACACATTATGAAGCGAGTCCAAATCAAGTCAAAAGTCCATGTGGGAGAAATTACGATGCGCAGGTAAAAAACAAAAACAAAATGGGGTCCCTGATAGCGAAAGACGAGAGA
Organism: Biomphalaria pfeifferi; assembly: GCA_030265305.1. Taxonomy (NCBI): domain Eukaryota; kingdom Metazoa; phylum Mollusca; class Gastropoda; family Planorbidae; genus Biomphalaria; species Biomphalaria pfeifferi. Next base: position 1,913,437 of record JASAOG010000006.1, read on the forward strand.
GAAAGAGAGAGAGCATTCAGTTAAATTTCATTGCAACAGATACACTAATTTAAGGGCTATAAAAAGTATGTTAAATTGATCGTTAAAATGTAGCCCTTTTATTAAAATAAAAAAAAGAGGTGTTCCGGCCATTATAAACGAACGGTCGTCCGAAGAAAAGCTGGCTGGACAATGTAAAAAAATGGAGCAGCCTCTCTCTCGGTATCCTACTAAGAATAGCTGCTGACAGGAGAAAAAAAGAGTGATTTGGTTACGCGAACTGTCACAGACGTCAAGGGACTGATAATGAAGAAGAGATAATGAGCTCCATAAAAACAGTGATGACTTGTGTACAAAATTTTGTTTTCTATTTGACTTCATTGTTATGTCAAACTGCATCATTAAAAAAAACAACAACACGTAGGGCCTACATTTTTTCTTCTTCTGAGTTCAGCTTTTCATGTTGAAGTGCTCAATAACCAGTCCTATATCCGAGATGAACTTCCAGATAAGGAAGCTATCCATACATTTGGTCTTGTAGTAGGAGTCTTTTGGGCCCAGTGTGTTGTTCAGGCGTTTCGGTGAAGTCCGCTGCTTTGAACTAAATGGTCAGCATTCACTGGGCATATTCTACAAGATCCTATTTTTAGCTTCCGGAGAATGCGCTGTCGTATTCTGTTTTGTCAAGAGGAGAAAAACTATTTGTGCTCCTCTCTGGCTAGCTTGTAATAAGCATCATTTTTTTTTTTTCGAAGCTTGGATGAGAAGATATGTTCATGAAGTGTAGTAGGTAAAAGCTCGTCCATGGGTATCAATGAAGACCACTCAATAGTAGTAGGTAAAAGCTCGTCCATGGGTATCAATGAAGACCACTCTTGCCACGCAGGCGATTGAAAACGTGGCTCTGCATTTGTGTACTTTTGGATGTGGCTGATGTCTATGAAAATGAAATGTTATTGTAGCTGGAGCTCTGAGTCGAGCGTCGAGACCTTCTGTTAAGGCGCTCTTCTTCTGCCAAGAGCGACACTGTTATGTTCTGTCATTTGCTTCGAAAGAACTAAACTCGAGGTTAACAATGGGTGAAACTCATATTTTAGGTTACAAACTAACCTAGATCGCATTTAGAACTACGGCAATTCTTCAAAATCCTCTCAAAAGATCTCTGCTTGAATTGAACGAGACAGTAAGTTTAGACGCAAATACGATTACATCCCCCCCCCCCCCCCCCCCCACAAAGTTTTATAATAAACATTCATTTTTCACAATACTCCTTATAAAAAGGTTTTGACTATTTTATGAATATTATTGCTAACTATGTTATGTTTAAAATTTAAAGTTCTAACTTAAACAAAGACATTGACACCCTATCGCTCCCCGTAAAGTAATGGCATTTACATCGATTACATCCATCATTTTTTTTTATTTTAAAAATATATTTAATGCATTGAATAAACCCTTTTTAGACAAAAAATTGCATCGATGTTTTTCAAATCATTGTTTCACGATATTTTCCGACGATAGCAACAGCCAAACAACACTTTGATGATGTTAGGTGACATAACAATAGTTCCACAACAAACTGAAATCCAGAATCTAATAGGCCAAATAGCTATTGTTCTTTACATCAACTACACGTATAAAACATAGATATGTGTCATTCTTTGTAAAGAAACTAATAAAATGAGCATATATAATGAGTCTAGAACATTTACAGCCCAAATGACCAGCGCCGAAATCTGCGTAGGAATTGACAAAGCCAATGAATGACAGATAAGTGAGTAATCCAAACTTGCCAGAAATATCTTAAAGTAGTTTCAAAACCTAACTAGATTAACTGACCAAGCTCATCTAATTTTTAGTGAAAGTCTAAGCATTAGTGAACTATAAACTAGGCCTCTTGTAAGTTTGTTAACAAATTCTGCTGTCATATTATATCAGAATTTGTTTACTGGGCACACAATTGACTTTGCAAGTATACCTTACACATGTTGTAAATGTTGGTTTGGAGATCTCTACTTGCATCAGATAATACACTACACATGTTGTAAATGTTGGTTTGGTGTTCTCAACTTGCATCAGATAATATAAGCCTACTACACAAGTTGTAAATGATGGTTTGGTGTTCTCAACTTGAATCAGATAATATAGGCCAACTACACATGTTGTAAATGCTGGTTACAAAAATGCCTCAAATTTTCAGCTCTGTGTATTTTGTAAAGTAGCTTCTTTTTTTTTTTTTTACATAATTGATTTACATATTGAAGTAGCTAAACCATTTCTTATTGAGTTCTTCTTTACTCTTGGTGAGTTACATGTATTGAATTCTAAGTATTATTTTGTCTATCTATTTCTCTTTTCTGAAGCTATAAGTAGATGAAAAGTAACAACCAAGTCATTGTATGCTACATAATTACCAACTTATTTACTGTACTAAAAATCTGGCTCCTCTACAATGATATCACCAAACTGCAGATGATACAGTTTATTACAGAACTCGAACTGTGATTATACACGTTTTACAACAGCTTCTAGAGAACCCCAGTAAGTCAGTTTGTTTGAGTTCACCTGGTCATATATAGGTCTTCCATTGTGGTTCGATGATGACCACTATTGTCACACAGGGGGGCTGAGGGCTGGTGAGACCAATGTGAGATGCCATGATGCTCTATCAAATACTTCAGTCTCACAGGTGTTCATACAGTGTGTTATCTACAGGCAGTTTACTTTTTCTAACGTCAGTTCACTTGTCACAGTAAATTGCAGAGAGCATATTTTGGTAGGACAGACTAACAGTTTGTTTGTGTTAGCCAATGACTTGGTGGAACAGGTTGATACCCTGAAGATTTGAGCACCAAATATCAGAATCTGCCAGAGAAACTATTTACTGTCAACTGAAGGCATGTTTGCCAACTTCTGTATTTATTAATGAAGCCTTTGTTCTTTTGAAGTTTCAAGCTTGGTATTTGTTTAAATCTTAAAACAATAATGTCCTCTTAAAACAACAATTTACATTCCAATGTGTTACCAAATAAAGAAAAGTTTCAATGCTAGAAGCAAAAAGAGATTATTTGGTAGTTGAACAAATAGATTGTTGTCTTGTATTGCAATTGAAAAAACATCTGACACTAACAATGATTTGATGATTAAATGATCTATTGATCAAAAAGATGATTTAATGTGTCTGTACTATATATACCTTATGTGCTCCTCTTGGTCTGGGAGGGTTGGGCAGAATCCCTTTGTAGGGCTTCTTCAGAATGGGGATATTCCATCTGAAAAATGTAGAGAATAGCTTATAATTAATAAACAGAGCAGAAACAAAATCTTAAAAAAAAATATATTGGGTTTAAGTCAGCAGTGTTTAAACAATATAACTTGAAAGACTTCAACAGTGATCCCAAACTCACTTGTCAAGATTGTTTTCTTCACAGCCATCTTTGCTTCTATTGTAGCCAGGTCCCTCAGACATTAATCTGAAACACAAGAAAACCATAAAAACAAATAGATCTTTTTATAACAGCAGGCAATGGTGGATAAAATCACAGAACAGCAGGCAATGGTGGATAAAATCACAGAACAGCAGGCAATGGTGGATAAAATCACATAACAGCAGACAATGGTGGATAAAATCACAGAACAGCAGGCAATGGTGGATAAAATCACAGAACAGCAGGCAATGGTGGATAAAATCACAGAACAGAAGACAATGGTGGATAAAATCACATAACAGAAGACAATGGTGGATAAAATCACATAACAGCAGACAATGGTGGATAAAATCACAGAACAGCAGGCAATGGTGGATAAAATAACAGAACAGCAGGCAATGGTGGATAAAATCACAGAACAGAAGACAATGGTGGATAAAATAACAGAACAGCAGACAATGGTGGATAAAATCACATAACAGCAGACAATGGTGGATAAAATCACATAACAGCAGACAGTGGTGGATAAAAATCACATAGCAGCAGACAATGGTGGATAAAATCACAGAACAGCAGGCAATGGTGGACAAAATCACAGAACAGCAGTCAGTGGTGGATAGGACATAACAGCAGACAATGGTGGATAAGATAAAATAAGACTTATTTTTGTATCTAAATAAATATATATATATATATGCATAACTAAATGTCACTTTAAATAAATTATACGTCAAATAACAGATTACACAATTTGTTCTATGCCCAAAAAACAACAATTCCCACTAATTTTCTAAAAATAATTTTCAACAAAAAATCGAACTTTGGTCAGCTTCTTTTTCAAGAACATTTCTTTTTGAAATTGTCAAAAAACTTTACTCTAGAACAGTGGAAATTTTTTTAACCGAGGGCCCTTTCACTTGCCTATAGAACCTTAAGTGAAAAAGCTACATTAATGCATAGAGTATAAGCTACAAATTGGAATAATTAAACATTTTGTTGAAGGACTGTTAAATGACATTATAACTTTCGTTTCAAGTAAATTAAAAAAAATTAGTGACTTGTAACCCTGTATAAGGTTTACTTGATTTTATGAGTACAAGTATTTTAGCCCAGCGCAATGTTTGCAAGTAGCAGCTGCAAATCTCAACGAGCAAAAATTTATGAATCGCCAATGAATCCACAACATCCATGTTGTACCCAATGATAGGACAGGAAAGCTGTCAACAACTTCTGTACATTGACCAATAATGCAGGATGTAAAATTGGAATCTGTTTTGGTAGCCAGAATTAACAGTCTCCTTATTTAAACATTAGTTTAAGTTCCTCCTTTCTTGATATTTTAAAAAACTGCCCTTTTATTAGCATGGATTCATTAGTGATTGGGATCTGAGTTTGTCCAGTACCCAGTCATGAATATCCAAGTGAAGAATGTCTTCCAATCTTTGGTTTAGGTCATCATAGAGCAGTACCTAATAGACATATTAAACAGTAGTGTGACGCGAGTTGATTATCATTCAAATAATCTGATCTGATAAATTGGCTTAAAAGCAAAGAAGCTTCTAGTTTAGTTGTATACGATTTTCATCTTTCTGTGGACCCCCTATGGTTGTCTTGCAGACCCCAGAGGGGTATGTGGACCAGAGTTTGAGAACCATTGCCCTAGAAGTACACCTTGACTTTTAATTCTAGCTAAATATATATGTTTTGGTCAATCTATCTTTCGTAAAAGGAATGGATGTAGTGAAAGCAACACTATAACTTGGCTCACACCTTGCAACATATTCTGACTGCTACACTTCCCAGCAAGAACTTACCAGCAGGAACTTGATAAAGTACCTATGGCTGTCACTTTTATCAGAATTAAAAATGGATGAATCTATGTTAAGGAAAAAACACTTAGGAAAATAAAATCATTCATAAGCATGATGATTCAGACCTTACCTTCTTGAAGCTGTATCAAATACAGCTGCAAACATTTCAGATATATTACTGTGAAGGCTGCAAAATCTTTCTCTACACAAAACTGAAAAATAATCCTCACATTATTTGCAAAGACAGAATTGAAGATAACAAGCAACAGCCATTAAGGAAAAAAAACAACAAAGCTTATATTGTGTTAAGGGTTGCTACAATCATTTTTTTTTTTAGAATATTTTTTTTTCTCTTTTTTTTTTTGCTTGTGAGAATCATTATCAAGCTGTCTACATCCTGTGACTCCTAGGGTCTTTGCCCCTTTTCTTTCTAGCCTCTTTTTCTTCTTCTTTTTTTTGTTTTGAAAAAGGTATAAGTACTAATTACATAAAATAATACTAATAATAGCAAATCAAATGACATTAAAATAGAAGCTATGGTTTTAATGGGAAAATTAAGCATTTCAGATTATAAAAGTAAAACATATTATCATTAGAACATTTAATATGTAATGACTTAATTGTAGTGGTACAGTTGTCTCCTTTTTCTTACATATATGTAAGATAGAAGGACAAAAAATGTAATTTAAATTTTCTCTTTCACAGCTTCTTGCTGTTGCAGTCTATGAAACTGCATTTTGAATTATTTCTTGAACTGCAACCAAAGGTGAATCAAAGTGTGCCTTTCATATGTCAATATGTATATGATAATCAACATTGCTTTGTATGAGCCAATCTAATGACTGACCATCCTTATGCTTATTAAAACATCAGAAAGGACCAGCTTATGTCTACATACACAGGATGACCACATTGTTTTAAAGGTTGAAAGATGATGGATCATGGAGTCATGTCATTCATTTGATTAAAAGTTCTTATCTAATGGTTGAATACTTCAACAGCCCAAACTACATACCAACAGATAATGTTTTGACAAAATATTCACACATCAATTTGCAAGCAAGGTGAAATTCTTTACCCTAACCTTTCCCTCTCAAGGACAATGACCTATATTTTTTTAAAGAATGTTTTTTCACTATTGCATCACCAGGAAATGTGTCACAGCTGTGTTAAAATCTGTTTCTCATTCTGCAAAGTGTAGAGTTGAATGCAACTAACTGCAGCTTCATAATCCTACTGCTTTTATTATCATCACATTCTCATTGTTAAATGCAAAATACAGGGCCAGATTTAGGTATGAAAAAGCCCCAGGGCAGAATTTTTTAGAGGACCCTACACTTTTTTGAAAACTTTAATAAAAATTTACTTACTAATTAAAAAAAAACAACCTAATATTTTAAAGCATGCCATATTATAAAAGAAAGTACTTGTACATTGTAACTTAATTTTCTTTCATTTAGAAAAATAAAACTTTTTAATATGCATATTTTAGTAATAAAAAAATAATAATTTTTTAGGGTTTACAAAATGTATTTAGTTTATCCAAACTATATTACATGAATACGAGCATTCTATGAGCAGACACTTTTTAACTACAACAGTGTCTCCAACTGTAAGATTTAAAGTATTGTTGGTAAAAATGCTACAAAAAAAAGTTGCACAGCTACTAAAAGACTGAGAATGATTGATATGTTGTTCACTTTAGTTTAGTTTATGTTGGCATTTAGCAATCTCTTTTTTTAGTCAGATTTTATCAAGCAATATAAATATCTTTATATCTACATCTAGATTCTTGGCTTAGACAAGAATAAATCAAATTTAATCATAGATCACTAAATCAAGATTAGACTAGATTGAATAGTCTGTCTCTAACATAAAATAGATCTAATAAGAGATCTAGATTAGATATATAGATCTTTTCATGAATAGATCCCAGATATAGAATTACTAGATATAATTAAAATATAGATTTAAAAAATTCTAGTCTAGATTAATCTAAATCTAGATAAGATCTCTTTTCTAGATATTTATATATAGAGAGAGCTCATCTAAAATTACTACAAAATGTCTAGACTAGATCACAATCATGTATTCAAGGGGTGGGCAAGTTATAACCTGCGGGCCAAATGCGCCCGCCGGACTGTTTTATGCGGCCTGCGGACACATACAGAAATCAGGTGTGCCCACAGATTAAAAAATACAAATATTTTTAAAATAGCTAATTTTAAATATCTGACCATATCGCAATGTCTGCTGCGAAAGAAACACTGTCTTTCCATGTCATTCTAAAAAAGCTTAAAATAAACGAAGATTATTTTTATTTGCAATATTTGGAAACATTCTGTTAAAGATTTAAACTCAGGCCACTATTTTATTCAATGCTTTGATGAGCAATGTTGAAAGTCTTGGGCTAGCTTGGAACAAGATGGCAAGAACAGATGGAGCCCGTGTTTGGACAGAGAAAGCAGGTTTTTAATAAATTAAAGAAGATATCTCATCCATAAACTTCGAACGGGAAATTTTGTTCAAAGCTGAATTGAATATCAATAATATTATTAGCGAAATTAATCTCAGTAATGTAATTTATCACTGCTAGGGGTCTTAACCACAGACAGTTCCCATGAGTACTCGAAGAATAGGAAACAAAACATTCCGATGTTCATTATAACAGTAGTCTCCGCTAGCTTAGCATGGGCAAGGTAGTGAGAAGAAATGGAATCTCGAGGAAGAAATTTTTATGTTCCTTGAAGGACATTGACTTTCTTACTAATATTTCTAATGAAGAGTTGAAGACAGACTTCATGAAATATATGTGCATGTTAGATCTTTTCAAACAAAGTTTCCCATTTCTCCAGGCAAACAAGTGAAAACTGGTTTTGTCATCTTCCATTGTTGAAAGGTGAAACTATTTCTAATGAAATGGTTGAAAAGTACAAGACTTATTTGAATTCTTTGATTGTGGAATTTGTAAGCTAATTTTAAGACGACAAGAGCTTTGAAACAGTTTTCAATTCACTCAGCTCAACATTTAGTGCAGAAGCTGAATCAGCTCTAGAGGACATACCTCCAAGCAAACTGAACTGGAAGAGAAGTTCCATTCAATTATTCCGCGGGAGTTTATGAGTGCCAGAAGCTGTATTTCTACACTTTAAAAAACTTTGTTGCTAAACCTTCATATTATTTTTATGCACATACGTCTGTAAACAAACATTTTATCTGTTTGAAAATAACAAGTGTAGGTACAGGTCGATATATACATATATATTTTGTACTTAGTAATAACAATACCATGTTACATTCAAAGCTTTATTTCACTGAATGACAAACAACTACACACATAGTAGAAATCACAACACGAAATAAGGTCAGTACACAGGCTAACAAATGTAGACAAACACTAAGAGGCGACAACCAAATAAGCAAATTCACGACATTCACCCAACGTTTAAATTATATATATATATATATATATATAACACAATCACAGGTAGTCAAAGCAAAATACAAAGATCAATAAAACATACACATCTGCAATACTAGTTAATAGCAAACTGTTTATCAAACACATTAGTCTATTATACAGCAACTGCTTATCAACACATTAGTCTGTTAGACCCTGTAGTTGGGTTTTGATTCTCTGTCTCTTAGGTTGTATCGGCAGTTTGGATCGGCACTATTAGTACTATCAGTATCACTACTAACAACGTTACTTGGTGACTCGATGGTCGGGGCTTCAATCGGCTCCACTTCAACCGATAAGAATAACTTGGTTGTTCGGTTAGGAGGAGGGTTCAGAGTAGAGCCTTCTGCGTTGTTTTCTGTTTTTGCTTTGAACTGAGGGCGTCGCATTCCCGAAAGAACCGTCTCTAAGCAAAGGGGGTCTCACATTTTCTGTGAAAGTCTTTTTCTTTGGGCGCCAACAATCTTAAAGAAACTGTTTCTTCTCGGCCCGTAGGTATTATGATAAGAGCGTATTGAGGGTTGCTGTTCACAAGCTCTACCTCTTCTGTTAATGGGTCACACTTAGAGGATCTATTATTTCTTTTTAACAAAACGGGACCAGGAGATATTAACCAAGTTGGTAGGGATGTTCCGGAACTACTTCTACGATAGAATCCAAAGAGTCTCTCATGTGGAGTTTTATTCGTCGCCGTACACAGAAGTGACCGAATTGAGTGCAACGCCTCTTGCAATCCTAGTTTCCACTGAGACGTACTCAAGTCCTGGGAGTGTAAAGCTAAGGTTATAGCTTTCCAAAGGGTCCTGTTCAGTTTCTCTATTTGACCATTCCCTCTAGGATTGTAAGCCGTGGTCCTGCTCTTTTGTTAAGGTACTTCTGTACTTCAGCAGACATAAAGGAACTACCTCTGTCGGTATGGACATAGGAAGGTAGTCCAAATAAGGCAAATAGCTCATTTAGGCATTTAACAACAGTAGCAGATGACATGCAAAGGCAAAAGGAAACCTAGAGAATTCGTCGATCATGGTAAGTAGATATTTATTGCGTGAGTTGGAAGGGAGAGGCCCCTTAAAGTCCATGCTGATTCTTTTGAATGGCTGAGTGGCTTTGATTAATTGTCCTGTTGGTTGCCTGAAGAATCGAGGTTTAAGTTCAGCACATACCTGGCCCTGATCGATCACTATTCTGACGTCATCGGTGGAAAAAGGTAATTTTTTTGATCTCACAAAATGTAGCATTCGAGTTACACCAGGGTGACACAAACTATTGTGGAGTAATTTAAGGTCGTTACGTGACATTGCGAATAAGTAGCGATTTCTGCTGAAAGTGTAGGCAGCTGAGTTCTGTGCACCTGGTCTGTAAACGACGTCTTAGTGAAAGCAGGATAGCTCTAACCTCAATCTTTGGATCTTCTCATTCTTAATCTTGCCTTTATTTTGTCTACAATACATAAAGGACACAGATTGCTGGTCCGTGACAGGGGTAAGGAGTCTTCCGATAAGAAAGTGTTTCCACTTTCTCAAAGATTCTACTATTGCATACGCTTCTTTTTCCATCGATAAGTGCTTCCTTTCGCTTTTCGATAGTGTACGGGAAAAGAAAGGCACAGGCCGGCCATCTTGGTTAAGTGTAGCTAAAATAGATATGTCTCCAATGTTAGCGGGCGATTGTAATCTATGGTGTAAACAGCGGATTCCTCGAGCTCGTCTTTTAGGTCCTGGAATGCTTGTTTGACTTCCTCGGGGAAAGGAAATCGTTTATTTCTAGTAAAGAGGCTGATTTTGTCTGAGAAGTTAAAAATTCATAGAGAATAATAAGCCAGCAGGCCCACTATTCGTTTCTGTTCTCGCAGGTTCGACGGGGCATTTAATTCCCGCAAGGCTCTGAATCTTTCTGGGTCAGGCTTAAGCTGACTTTTAGATATTTCGTATCCCAGCAGTCTGACACTATGTGTTCCGATCTCACTTTTAGCTTCGTTGAAGGTAACCCATACTTCTGAGCTACTTTGAAGAATCTCTGCAGGTTTCTATCATGAGACTCGGCATCATGTCCACAGATGGTCACATTGTCCACAAGCGAATGTATTTTCTAGTTGCTCGTCTTCGATTATTTTATCTATGGTTCGCTGGAAACAAGCCATTCCATTTGTAACTCCAAATGGAATTCTTCGAAACTGGTAAAGTCTACCCCCAGCCTCGAAACCTGTAAATGGCCTTTCTTCTTCTTTAATCGGGATCTGATGATAAGCATTCTTGAGGTTCAGAGTGCTGAAGACAGAAAATTGTGCTATCTTTACAATTAATTCATCCATTCTTGGCATGGGATTTGCATCTAGCAGCGTAAATCTGTTGATCGTCTGACTATAGTTAATAACCATACGTCTTTTGTGCCAGGGGGATTTTGAAGGTTCTATTACATCTTCTTTTAGTAGTCTCTGAATCTCAGCATTAATAAACTGTAGTGAGTGTCTGCGTGGCTTAGTTGCCACTGGAGTGCAGTTAGGAGATAAGTTACCTAAACGTCTGGGCGCCTCTACTTTAGCTGGTCTAAGGGTACTTACACACAAGTGTGGTCTCTTTCCACTAAAAGGAATCTGTAGATTCTCGTGTAGGCTTATGAAATCCAAGCCTAGAATTACATCTGAACATAATCAATCTAAAAGTGACAGTTTTATATTTTCATATGTTTCATCTTTGAGTTGAATGGTTGCAAAGATATGGCCTTGAGTAGCTCGAGACAAGTGAGTAGAAGCCATAAATATTCTGTCCACAGAGATTTTATCGGCCACTTGTGGTTCCTGACAACTCGTGCTGATACATAACTCTCACAGCTTCCTGTGTCTATCAAGGCTTTAAGTGGCACCCCAATGAGAAGAATCAAGGAGGTTGATTTTCCTAGTCCTAAAGAGTGCAACGTAGCAAGGGCAAAAGCTGTAGATTTTCTTGATTTGCAAGATCTCTGAAAATGTCCCTTCTTGCTACACAGATTACATGTTGCTTCACGTGCGGGGCACTCATTACGAAGAAGTCTTCCTCTGCCGCAGAAATAACACTTGCTAGATATAGTTTAAACCAAATTAAGGTAACAATGAGGATCTAGAATTAATACTAGGAATGGGACTTGATTTCTCTTGATTTCAGTCTGGATCTACTTAATCTTAAGTACTGACATTGAGTTGATTGAAATTGGGAACAGATAATCAGAGATACTCAGAAAGGTCTATTTCTCGGGTAGATCACTAATTCTTTTATTATTATTATTAAAATCTTCACCAAGACTCAAATTTTTCTAGATTACATATTGATAGCCTTATTGTAGTTTTTTTTTTCTTATATAATTTGCACTCTAGAAATAGGTAATAGATAGACTAGATTATGAATATTTAGAGGGCTAGAGTAATAGATTCTATCTAGATCTAGACTCTTTCTAGAATATTAATAGAATAGAACAAGATCTAATTCTAGACTAGAGGCTAGGGGAGTACTAGAGCTAGATCTAGTATTATGACTATGGTGATTTAGTCTTATGTGAAGAGTTATAGGCCTACTCAGCTATGTCACTAATGACTAGGTCTAGAATCTATCTATCTACTGAAAGAATCCTATCATGATTCAATATATGGCATCATCTAGATTTAGATCTATATACTCCTATTTAGATTATCTGGATCTAAAAATCTAGTCTAGTATCTATCTTCTTTAGCTAAACTAACACTGGATATCTCTAATGATCTAGATTATAGATCAAGATCTAGTCTATATAAATTATAGGCATAAATTATAGGCAGAGTCTATTATTAATGACTAAATCATTGAAATGACACAATGAAATAGTATAAATTAATAATAAATAGTGAATAGTATGATGAGTAGATCGATCTCTATAAATAATGATATCATTATGATGATGACATTATAAAAAAAAATGATTGACTGTCACAGTGTCACTGTTTGAGCAATTTTGAATTTAAGGAGTCAGGAGACCAGTCACTGGGTTGCCTGAGCTAGCCAGGAAAACCAGTGACTTGGCAGAATTTATGTCATTGGTTAATATGCATGGCGGAATGCATGACGCGTTCTTTTTTGAAGTAATGTCTGTATTAGATCTATAAGATAAGATTATTCAATACTATCAATATCATATTAGATCTAGTAAATGTATTCTAGTAAAGTTATTTATCTAGACTCTAGATCTACATAGATCTGATAACTTAACTGTTCTACGATGCTGGTAAATTCTAGCAATGTGCAGACTCCGCTCAATAGATTTTCTCTACTGAAGGCCACGGCCGTTGGTTGCTATTACTATTAGCTTATCTTAACAACGAGATCAATGAATTTCCTGTAAGGGAAGGTACTCAAAATTACTAAAAGTATTTGTCCTTCACTTTTAAATAAATGATCTTGATTACATTATGATTTATGATTATAAATCTGTGATGTCCGACCTGCAGGCCGCGGACCATTTTAATTTCTGACACCCGTGACGCAGGCCACATGAACAAAAAGATAAAAAAAAAAACGAATTGAAACTGACTTGTGATAACACAAACTCAAAGGCGGTCCCTGTCGGATCCGCCTATTGTCAAGGAAAAAATTCAAGACGTTATTTTGTTTTGATTGTCAAAAGTAATAATGTTTTAAACATTCATTTACCGTTTTTAATTGTTTTTTTCTGTTTGACATGTTTCAGATGTTCCTTCAAAGTTAAAGATAGTTTACTTCCTTATTTTAACCTTCCGCTGGACGTCGGGGGATGGCAGCGAGCTGGGTATGATCCCAGGACCGTCATGATAATCAGTCCAGCGCACTAACCGCACGACCAGGCATTGCTGTTAACGTAACAACAAACTAATAGCCTATTAATGATAAAGAGATATATTACACATTACAACGACCGGATATGTAGGCTACAGATACAGGTATCTAGCTTGTACTTCAGCTACGTCTGCTCGATGTCCCTGCACAGTTACCAACAGAGCTTTTGGCATTTTCATTTAAATGCAACTAGAATGAGGATGTAGATCTACCTAAACTTAACTTTTGATTTAGCAATCTTAATCGATATTATAAAGTAGAATGTAAGGCGTAGGCCTATGTATACTACGAATAGAAATCAAACCCGCTAGACCAATCTTGATAAAACTTGGCAGAAATGTTCCTTGTAACCCTAAAACAAACTTAAGACCCTCAAAAAAAAAGTTGACCAACTCTATGAAAGTATAGTATCTTATAAATCTAAGCCATGTTTACATGATGTGTCTAAATCAGTGATTCCCAAAGTGGTCTTTATAGACCCCCAGGGGTCTACAAAGCTTTCCAAGGGGTCTACGAAAGTTAAAAAGGGAATAGGGGGCCTATGAGATATGCATGGGGTCTACGATAAAGAATATCAATTCAGCATGTCGTGACTTTAATTTTGACAATTGGAATTTTTTCATATGATTTGTTCCTTAGGAAATCCTTAAAATTTTAATCCTGCTGATTAAATGAAAAATTGTTTATTAAATTTAATAACTATAGCCGATTTAAATAGTGTAGTTTTGTCTAGTTATAACTTTAACAAAAAGAAATGTAGACTGTACAGCGTTGAGTATTTGAAATTGAGCTTTATTACTTCTTTGTCAAACAAGCGAGTGTTAATGTGCCTTTTTTATGATGCTATGAAACCAAGCTGGAGGATCATTTGAGATGATGCCACCCTGATAAAAAGATAAAGGCTTGCAAAACTTTCAAACACTCAAAGATAAAGTTCAGAATACACCCACAAAATCTCTATTTGACCTGACTTTGAGAAGATGATGATTAATGAGCGTTTTACTATATCTTTTTACTTAAAATACTGAAAACCTCACACGATAGACATTTTTTTTATTTTACCAGCCGTTGAAGAAACTGTTACACGAACTTATATCATCAAAAGAATTTCATGTTTGGGTTTTGTGGCCGGTATCATGTTTTGGGCCGGTGTCATGTTTCGGGCCTCTTGATGAAGAATACAATTTTAAAGACATGGTCGGCATCCTCTGGTGACACTTAAAAAGGGCAAATTTCAATTGTCTCAATTTTTAGCTTTTCTCATTATGATGTGTACGGTTCTTATGTGAAAAATTAGAAGAGGTCCTATCAGGATAGTTTATAAAAGGTGTCATCTTTCTTGTATATCGAATGAGTTATTGTCCATTTCTCGTTTTTACAATTCACTATTAGTTGCTTCATTTTTTCTGATAGAGGGCGATGTTCAAGTGTGTATTTGTTTTCTCACATTTGGCAAGTGTGTCAGCCTTCTATTTCAACATTGAAGAACAGTGCTGTTGATGTTGGGCTTTACAGGGTCACATAATATGTTTTCTACAAAATCTTTTGAATGTTCCTTCACATTATGTGGATAATTGCATCCTAACCGCTAGCTCAAACCTCCCGACGGGAGATGCGAGCAGGCAAGTTGACCATCGAACGTCAGTCCAGGCGTCATGAGTTGTTTTATTTAAGAGACATCAAAGTTTTTCAAGCTTTGAAGGACTATTTTTATATTGGTCACGAAAAAAATTTAACTGTTTGGCGAACTTGGCTGATTCGCTAGCATAGTAGATGTTAGCTACAGTGCTCCGATTTCTTCTTTGTGGTTGTACTAGAGCTCATCAGTTACAGTGAATTTAATTTTTAAATTATTTTTTCTCCATTAAGCCATTCAATGAGTATTCCAGCTCTTCCATTTGTGGTGGCTTTCTGAGAACCATCCATGCAATCTCTGATCCATTGGTTGTTAGGTCAATGGATTTGTAGAAGAGTTCACTAAATTCTTGAGCTCTGTTGGAATATAGTTAAATTTTTCTTTCTTCTTTTGTGTCTTTGCAAACGACATATTTCTGCAAACAGCATATTTCACTATACAACTGGCTGAGCCAACCTTGTCAGACAATGATGTATTTTTTTTATTATTAAAATTATTATGGCTCAAGAAATCCACGAAAAACGGCTGTTTTTGAAAACTTAAACGACGCAATTCGCCCCAGGCTAGCGCTAGACGAGCGGTCAACCGTGACGAGTTACGACAGTCAGCCGAGACGAGTGTCAACACGACGGTTTCGAAAGGATCGACGTCGTGAACAGAGCTCATGAGCGTCACGAGAGTTGTAGTCATCTGACCACCTAGAAACGTCGAGCGGCGTTCTGTCCGGTTCGAGAAGGCCAGTAGGGACCCTATATAAGAGCGGAGATGTCGCGGTAAAGACGGTGGAGAAAAGGGGCTCAATACAACGAGGTTCACGACAGAAGGTTCACGACAGGGGTTCAGAACACGGTCGACTACAGCACAGTTCAACGGTCTGGTTCTGTACGGAGCATTACGACGGTTCAGTGCGGAGTACTGTCAAGTACAGTTGAGACGACTGGCGTCTTGATCTTGGTCTGCGATCGAGTCCGACACAACGAGCCTAGTGTGTGAAGTCAGTCCTGAACTGTTGAACCCAGTGCAAGCCCGGAACGAGACGGAGAGGCCAGTGCAAGAGTTGATACGGCGGAACGGTGTTACTTTGGAGCCCTGAGTTGTCAAGTTCTTTAAGTTGGTGGTGTATGGTGCAGTTTGCAGAGCCCTACCAGGTGGTTTTGCATTTAAATCCGCCTCTTCTACAAAAAAAAATGCAAACGACAATCCCCGAATTCCAAGATCACTTCTAAGGAAGATTTAGATTTTAAACCCCTCTTCAAAACTTACGATAAACCCCTGTTCAATATAAAAAAGCAAATTACACACTCAAAAGTGTATGAGCGTAGCCAAAGGGGTTTTGAATTTAAACCCCTCTTCAGCTGGGTTTAAAGCTAAAAATACCACTTCAATATAAAAAAAAGCAAATTACGAACTCAAAATACTATGAACATTGCCAAAGGGGTTTTTAGTTTAAACTACCCGCCAGCGTGGTTTGAAACTGAAAAATAAATCTTCAAAATAAAAATAAACAAATTTCGCAATCGAAATGCTATTAAAGTAGCCAAGCCTATTGGGTATTTTGAGTTTAAATTTCCCTTCAGATGGGTTTGATTTTAAAAATATACCTCTTCAATATTAAAAAAAGCAAATTACACACGAAAATTCTTTGAGCGTAGCCAAGCCAATGGGAGTTTTTGAGTTTCAACCCCTCTCCTCCAGATGGCTTTTTAAAAAGTTTAAACCCCTCAAGATGTGACAGATTTTTGTGGAAACAGCTTGCGAGCTAGTGCGCCGAACGGCGCGGGAGGGTCTAAGTCAGTAAGAATAGCACATTAGGTTTTTGAAATAAAACTTTTAAATAGCAAAATAATGCACTGTAAGTACCTCCGAATATGCATTTAGTTGGATTTCAATACCAGAAATAGTGCTTGGCGCTGGCGCTGACGGAGCTCTCAGTGCTCGCCAAGACCCCTTGATGAGGAGTCTACAATTTTTTCACTAACTCCAGGAAGAACCTGTTCAAGGGCACTATAAACAACTTCTAAAAGAATGAAGGGTCAGAATGTAATGGCCTCCTTCAGTCGTGAAGCGACTATGTATCATCTCATGTAAATGAGATGAATGTCTGGGCATAAGCTGTGGTCGGAACGATGTCGCCCACACATCAGTTCCCCCCAATCCACGCAGCTGATGTATTCAAAGGAACGGTAGTGCCGATACAGTTTGGACTCAGCGACGTCGCAGGTTCTGCCAGAGTGTAGCACTAGGTGCTGCAAACTGCCTTAGGGTCGCCAGCTCCTCAGGGTTGACTCCCAAAGCCTTTCCCATGATGGGGTATAGCTGCAAGGCAATAGAGGTTTGAATTCACACACACATCCATCCATACAAACATATATATATATATATATAATTTTTTATAGGGGGGGGGAGAAAAATCCTTCCCAACCCCCCCCCCCCTCCTCACCCCGAAAAAAATCCTGGCTACGCCCATGCTTTATTTTACTTTTTTTCTTTAAAATTTACTTAATTATTACAAAAACAAGTCTATTGATCTATCGTGTATGTATCAATACATTTAGGTACAAGTATTACTATTTTTTGAAACTTGTGTTTTTTAGCTCTAACCCACAAACACTCTCAATAGAAGAATGTACTAGAGTATTTAGTTAATATTGTTTTTATGGTTTATTATATGTAAAGTAACTAAAATTTTTGTGAACTTAAGTAGATAGGGTTCAGAGTTCAAACCTCCTCCAAAAAGAAATCTCCCAGTGAGAGTAGCTGTTATGTTATTTTTTTTATTGTTTACACTAACTTGGCACAGCTTAACAATATCTTAAAAAAAAAAAAACTACAGTTACCAAAGTCCATAGCAACGGGGTAGGGGCGAAATAAGTTAAAATAAACCCGCCCCCCCCCCCCCCCCCAAAAAAAAAAAAAAAACTATAGGAAAACTATTGCCTCTAGATTCCATAAATGTAGCAAAAGTAAAAAAATTAATAAAATAAAATAAGTAACCAGTTTTTTCTCATAAAATTACACCATTTTTACAATTATTCACTATTAATAGTAACAAAGACGGCAGGCTATTTACTAACTACTGACAATGAAATACTGAACTAAAGGAAGGGGAGAATTATAATTTTTTTTTGGAAACTTTTTTTTCTCATGAGGCTTTGAATAAGAGATTAACTCTTTACTGAACAATTAGATCAATTAGATTATTATTATAAGACATCAGTTAGGCCAGGTTCACATCAAATTTCATCTTCACTTTCACCTATCCCTTGGTCTGCTGCACCAATGGGACACCACACAAGATCTCTCAACCTTCTTTCTCCATTCTTCTCTGTCATTTGCCTTTGATAGCATTTCATTATGGTATTCTTTCTGAAAATATTGAATCCAGCCTTTTTACCTGCCTGAATAGACCACTTCGGGGGCCGATTTAAAGTTTGTGTTTCCACACAAACTGTCTTTGTAACCTTTTTAATAGAAGAGTAGAAGGATACTGCATTATAGAAACCTCAGAAGATGCATTTTGAAAAGTTTCAACTTCATGAATGGCGTCGGGCTAAGCTCGCTAGAGCGAGCGCTGAACTTTATCTAGCAAGGGAGGGTATCTACTGTCGTTCCACTAACTCTAGAAAGAACCTCTACCACCAAAGCGAAAGCCACCTTGACCTGCAATATATGTTTACGAGAGTGTCTCTCCAAAATAGGGCTCCACAGCCATATGAAAAAGAGTTCTAGATGAACCATAGTCGTTTCACGACTGAAGGAGAACAATGAAGAGGCAGATCTACAACAGCTAAGAGTCCGGGCATAAAGACGTTAAGCACAGGACAGATCAGAATGGAAAGATGTGCTAAAGCAGGCCAGTGCCCTCTATGGGTTGTAGCGCCGCTGGGATCGAATGTTTCAACGCAGGTACATGACTTGAATCCTAACCCTTACACCCCCCTTCTCTAGAGTGCTTTTAGTTTAAAACCCTCCAGACCCACAAAGCTTCAGATTCCAACTATTAATTAACAGCTACTATCAGTATTAAGCCTCCTGAAGCCAGAACCAGAAGCGGTCTTTGGACCTTGATTAAACCCGATCTCTATAATTGACTCCTAAAATCCGTCTTAGCCATCTTTATAGAGCCACATTTAGTGCTTTTCAATTTCGGCAGATGACTATTCATTGCACTTTATAAATGGAGCCCAGCCAATGGTAGACGTGTAACTTCTCTTGACTGCGATGTTGCAATTAGGTGACTATTTTGCTTTTGATGTTCTATTTAAAAGGGAAGTTTTATCGTCAAAATCATCTGTTGGGGGGGGGGGTTAAACTAAAATATATCTGGAGTTGTTTTTTTTTAAATTCAAAACCACATTTAGCTACGGTCATAGAATTTGGTAACTGTAGTTTATTTTAAAATAATATTGAAGAGAGAGTCTTTCAACCTGTAGGGAGATTTTAAACTCAAAACTATCTTGAGGGGTTTTAAACTTTTTCAAAAGCCATCTTTTTTTTTATATTGAAGAGGTATTTTTTTTACATCAACCCCTCTTAAGAGAAATTTAAACTCATAACAACCAATAGGCTTGGCTACGCTTATAGCATTTTTAATGCGAAATTTTTAAATTTTTTTATTTTGAAGATTTATTTTTTAGCTTCAAATCCCGCTGGAGGGGGGTTTAAACTAAAAAACCCTTTGGCTATGCTCATATTATTTTGAGAGCGTAATTTGCCTTTTTTATATTGACGAAGTATTTTTAGTTTTAAACCCAGCTGAAGAGGGGTTTAAACTCATAACCCCTTTGGCTACGTTAATACAATATTGAGTGTGTAATTTCCTTTTTTGTATTAAAGAGGGTTTTATCGTAAATTTTGGAGATGGGTTTAAAATCAAAATCCTTCTTAGATGTGCTCTTGGAATTTGGGGATTGTAGTTTGCATTTTTTTTTGTTTTGTAGAAGTGGGGGATTTAAATACAAAACCCCCTGGTAGGGAGTTTTAAACTTAAAACCCCCTGGTTGGGGTTTTTAAACTCAAAATCCCCGTGGTAGTGGTTTTCATACTCAAAACCCCTGGTAGAGGGTTTTAAACTCAAAACCCCTGGCAGTAGGCTTTAAACTCAAAACCCCACTGGTATGGGGTTTCAAACTCAAAACCCCCTTGTAGGGCGTTTCAAACTCAAAACCCCCTGGTAGGGGGTTTTAAACTCAAAACCCCTTGGCTGTGCTAGGGCAAGTGATGTATTAAGTATTAAAATTTCACCTAAAAGAAACAAAAGTAAAGCAAAAGATGAGTCACTAAACTCCGACACCTCCCAATTCGGGGGGGATTTCATTTCATTGGATTTCATAACCCCGCCCTGGTTAACACACCCTCATGTTACATACATTATTTTGTGATAGGCCTATCTGTTTATAAATACTAATGAGCTTGAATTCATCAATCAGTAACAGAGTTGAAAACAATAAAGTTAACAAGATTACAAAGGGAGTTTGTGTTGCCACAGAAACTCAGAGGTGGCCCCCGTGGGAGACGGATCCCTGTCGGATCCGCATATTCGTTGGTCGACTGAGGATGGCATCGAGCAGGGTATGAAACCAAGACCGTAGAGATAATTAGTCCTGCGCGCTAACCGCACGACCAGGCATTGCTCTTAATCTAATGACAAACTGGTTATAAACTAATAGCCTACTATTGATAATATACCTACACATTACGGAATGACAACTACTGGATATGTATATATATATAGATATATAGTTCGTCCATCGTGGTTCGATGATGACCACTTTGTCATCCAGGGGGGCTGAGGGCTTTGCACTGGTGTTTTATGCCTCATCATGTGGCTGGTGAGACCTATGTTCGGCCGCACACTGGGCAGGTTATTCCAGCTGGAGCTAGTGTCGTTTGCCTTGCTTTTCTTTTCTGGCGTTTCTCTTCTGCCAGCGTTGTTCTTTTTTCCTCAGCAACCTGTGCGCCAGTTTTCACAGCGCGACGCCATGATGCTCTGTCATGTGCCTCTGTCTCCCAGGTGCCTGGGTCTATGCTGAACGCCTTCAGAGAAGCTTTGAGGCTGTCCCTGAAGCGCTTTGTTTGACCACCTTGCGAGCGCTTTCCTTCGCTTATTTGGCCATACAAGAGTCGTTTAGGGATGTGGTGGTCTTCCATTCTGTAGACGTGACCTGCCCATCGCAGCTGGGACTGCATCAGGATTGTGTAGATGCTGGATATGTACAATATGTCAGAAGAGCGATTTTAGATAATCTTTTGGTATTGAGCATTTTCATTTAAATGGAACTAGAATGAGGATGTAAATCTACCTAAATTAAACTACTAATTTAGCACTCTCAATATCTATATCTACTAGATCTAGATATAAAATATATATTTGGGATAATGTAGATGTAATTTAGATAAGATTTTTATTTAAAAAAAAACTAGATAATCAATTAATAGACTAATTGCAATAGGAAATATTTTATAACATTGCAATATTGACATATTAACAATCTAGACTTTAGAAATAAAAATCTACACTTTAAGCCTAGAAATTAAAATTATATGTCAGCTTGCTCTCCCAGAGCTATATTTTTATGTATTGTATTTTTTATAGACTAGTGCCAAATTTATTATTTGTACTTCCGCTTTTTTGTAGGTTAGGGTGGGGTGTATAAAAAGTGATGCCACGCTGTTTTAAAACAGTTGGGTGGACAGTTGACCAGTGTACGCTCAGTACAGCATCTTTGTCTGTGTGACGAAGGTCTTGGTAATCTTAAATACCAGCTATTTTTACTGCTGCAATTACACTGCTGTTTTAACTGCTGATTATAACTGTTATTACTCTGCTATTTAACCTCTTGCTGTAGATCTAGAATCTAGTGTTATTTTGTTTTTGTAGTAGCCTTTTACTTAGTAAACTTAGTTATAGTCTGTTTCTGTTCTTAGGGAATGCTAATAGTAAGGTACTAAGACTAAGGTGGTCTTGTTTTGGTTATAGTTATGGGTTGGTTGTAGTCGTAGAATTTTGTAGATCTAGACTAGTTTATTGTAGTGTGTTTGTGTAGATCTAGGTCTAGTGTGGTAGTTGTAGTTCTCTTTAGTTAGATAGTTGGTTTTATCAGTTTGTGTTAGATAGTTGGTTTGGTTAGTTTGTAGTGGCGTAGATTTAGAGGGTTGTTTATAGTGGTTAGTGTATATATCATATTTTATTATTGATCCATTTATTTTTATGTAAATAAAGTTCCGTTTTGTTTATTTATCCTAAACTAATGTTTTGTTATATTGCTTTCATTTACTTTAGGTTAGTATAGTTAGTATGTCTGGTTACTTAGGCAACTATAGCCCCTTGGTCACCATACCGAGGTGCACAGATTGAGCCCACACAGTAGCGCTAACATCTGCCTACTGTTAAATAATTTAATGTTGAGCAGAGAATAGGTCCTTTCACTCGCGCCTGCCTGACCTGCTCACATATAGATCTTAATCTAGTCTAAATCAAGGCTGTCTGGTAGTGCGGTTTGCGCGCTGGACTGTTGTTTGGATTCATCGATGGTCCCAGGTTCTAGATCTAGATTCTATAATGATTTTAATTAGAACTTAGGCCTAAATCTAAATCTAGTTTTAAAATCCAGCTCGTGTAAGAAAAAAATCTAGATCTTGTGTAAAAAATCTAGCTGTAGTGTAAAAAAAAATCTAGATCTAGTGTAAAAAATCTAGATTAGATCTAAATCTAGCTATTATGTCTTTTTAAAATACAAGTCACATTACGAGGTTTAATAAACATTACTATACCGAGTTGTTTTAGCATCTAAAGAATTTATTCCATATGACGTCAAAGGAAAAAAATCCACTACGTCACACGGCCTAGTTAGACCAAAAATATCATCTATACGAGCAGCTTATTGAGGGTTCATAGACATTGGTGCACCGAGTGAGTTCTTTTAGCATTTCAGTTGATGGGCTAGTTAGACCTAATATATTGTTATAACTCTGCCATGCGCTTAGCCATCCAGGCTAGTGCTAGAAGGTGCGGGGATGACTCTCATGGCGAGAAACGTGACAACGATTGCTGCGACGATCTCAATGGGATATACAGAATTAAAAGAAAAGAAACAAATGAAGAAACTAGAGAAGTCTGTTATGTGCCTGAAACTTTTGTTCCTGGTATACCTGCAACGAGCCGGACAGATCAAGACAATGTTGGGTCTGCGTCCAAGCTTGCTGCTGTGGACCTTAAAGACCTCTGTTTATCTGTCAGTACCTTTGATGAGAACTCAACCCATGAAAGCCTCAAGACCTTTTCTGATTCCTTGCCTTGGATGTCGTCGGGTGAAATTGCGAATACGGGCCCCAACAATGGCCGAGGCAGAAACAACGAATTTGACTTTGGCAGCGGCATAAGAGAGAACTCTATACTTGGCTACTGCATCCAGGCGATTGACATGAACTGTATATGCGGCGTCCTGAGGGGACAGTGCCCATGCCAAGAAAGACCTGAACTTGACAGAAATGTGTACTTCTGCCCACATCAGTGAAAGTGACTTGAACGGTGGTGAATTAATCCCAGCGAAACCTGATGTAGTGGTGGATGAACATTACAAGGATGCTTCATGGGCATACCTTACAGATGAAGCTGAGAAAGACTATGTGCTTGAAACAATTGCTAGCTGTGGGCCTACAAATGTGTCACGACACGTCCATGGAAAAGGTCCGCTGACTCAGCGTTTTAGAACAACAACCCTGGAATGGCTGGCATCAGCGACTATCGTCATGAGGTCGAAGCTGCGACCACGATATTGCCTCAAGCGTACATTCGCCAACTGGAAGAAGAGGAAGCGACGGACGCGGAAAACTGTGCAGATGGCTTCGTGGGCAACAGGCACCCTACCGTCTGTGGTTCCCACCGATCGACCTCCACCTGAACAGTCAAACCTCCACCGCAATGTTTCTTTTCGGGACGAAAAGCTCTAAGAAGGGAGCAATGTTATAACTCTGCCATGTGCATCGCCATCCAGGCTAGTGCTAGAAGGTGCGCAATGCGATGGACTAGACCTAAAAGGATGTCAACATTAGAAAGAGAACGATATCCACCCAAGTAGAGAGCCAATATGGAGAGATTGTGCCTAAGATAGATGTTGTTTGTGAACTTGTGATGTCGTGTAAATAAAGATATATGTGCCTCGTTGAGTTGCCTCACTTAAGTTATTACAATATATATATATATATATATATATATATATATATATATATATATATATATAAGGATTAAAAACGCTTTTTTTTAGTTTTGTCTGTCTGTCAGTCCGTATGTTAATAGCGAGAAAAAAAAGACTAAACGCTATTGAAAATCTGATTAAAATTTAATTTCGCTTCCTAAACATCGCATTAACTTTAAGTTTCTAATATAGATTGTTCCGGATGTTTATATATTTATAGTGAGAGAAAATAAGAATTCCAGATTAATCAAATGTCGTTAATTAAATTTGTGGGATGGTCTGTTATGGAGATTTTTTCAAACCATACTTTGGTGTTAGGAAGTTGTTTTCCTAAAAAATCGGAGCATAATATAAACGATAATTAGATTTTCTAACGTTTTAGCTAGAAAGTTAAATGTAGTGTAAGAGAGAAGTGCTATTTTACATAAATAGAGTTAAACTATTTTTCATAAAAAATCCGGAACAACCAATTTTCGTAAATGAGAAAATTATTTGTTTTATTTATTAGAAGAGGGATTTCAAACATTTATTAGCGTTATTAGATTTTTCTTATAAAATTCGGATCATTTTTGGCGACGATTTGTAAGAAAATTAAGGTAATGTAGGTCGATTTCTTTTTCGAAACAAAATCCGGAACATTCTTTACCAATTAAACAACTTTTATTATGTTTCGGCAAGAAAATTAACTGTAAAATAAGTCTAAAAATTGATTTTCAATAATTGTTTCTACTAAATTACTTTCTTATTTTTAAATCCCGAATAACCTATTGTCGATATTTTTGAAAAAAATAAAACTATTTGACATAAATTTGTTTTAAATTAAAAATTCGGAACAATTGATGTTGATAAATAAACTATAGTGACGAAGTGTCAAAGAATATAAGTGTAATATTAGTCAATTATGCGATTTCAAACAATCATTTGACATTATTTATTTTTTATAAAACAATATCCGAACAGCTTTATAGTTCACGAAATATATAAATCAGTATAGATATTTTTATTTAGCATTTATATGCTATTAACATTAAAAAACCGGAACAATATATTAAAGATTATGTGTTTCTTGCAACGTTTAAGCATGGAAATAAAAAGTAATATAAGTTAGAAGAGCAAACTAATATTCATTGGTATTGATTTGTTTTTCAACAAAAAATCCGGAACAATCTATTATAGATACTTAAAACTATTGCAATATTTCTGAATGAAAAATTAAAGGTTAAATCAGATTTACATAAGCCTCTAGTGTTATTTGTTAATCTAATCGTGACGGACAGACCGACCAACAGACAAAACGCACAAAAATAATCTTCTTTTATTCGGATGGGGGTACTAAATAAAAAAATAAATAAAATCCAATTTTTTAAATAAGTTTATGAATTGCAAATGTTGCGACGTTACGCTGCTGCACGAAAGTCGCTGTATAAAAATTCCATTTTAAAAAATGTGCGTGATATTTACATACAAAGTGCATTATTAGCCTTTAAAAAACAAACAGAAATGTTTTCTTTTAATTTTAGCAGCTAGTTGACCAGAAAAAACATCTTTAACTATTATTTATATTTGTTGTAAACATTTCCTGTACATTTTATAAATATATTTGACTTAGTGATACTAAAAAAACACAAAGATTGCCAATCTTTGTTAGCATATTGTACCATTGCCTCCCTTACATTTACGTAATTGTTTTAGAATTGGTGTATTTTTATGAAAAAATCGCTTGAGTAATTAATTTTATAAATTAAACGGTTTGCTTTTAGAAAACCAAAAGTAGCCGTTGCACCTAAACTTTTTAAGCCGCATTTAATGATGAAATAATATTTTTCATATCTCTTCTAGTTTTCGAGATCTGAGTGTGACAGACGGACATTTTGCACGAACCTAATAGCGGCTTTTTCCCCTTACGGGGGCCGCTAATAAAAAGGAGAAAAAAAATACGCATATAGGAATGTATTTACGTTTTACTAAATGTTCAGACATGTAGGTATCCGGCTCCGGCCAAATATCATATTTTACTATCCGACCATATCCGTCTCCGGCCGAATATCAAAAAGCACTACTCATTGCACCCCTAATACATATATGGTGGGGAAGGATTTTACCTTGCCTCCCCCCAAAAAAAAATCCTTGCTACGCCCATGATATATATATATGATATATATATATGATATATATATATGATATATCATCGGTATCATCGTGGATGTCTCAACATTGATCTACTCGCGAAAAAGACGTCAAATAGCTCATAAAAACTCGTAGCTTTTGTTCCATTGGTAAAGTTCCAGGTTTTACTTAAAACGTTTCGTCTTTTTTAGCCCGTGTTTGTTTTTTATCGTCCCATTTAGAAACTACGTTCCATCTCAAACATAGTGCATCGTAATCAAGTCTTTGCTCTTTGCCTCAAGTATAATTGATCTAGTGTAATATATTCAAAATGAAGCACTTTCTATGTCCATTTTATTTGGCGTGCATAATCGGTGAGTTATTTTAATCATTTTTGTGTTAGATGTTGAACTTATCTATGACTATGAATAAGGAACACAAGATCTAAATCTAGAATTTTTAAATAATCTAAAAAAATAAATCTAGACTTATATAGATCTAGATTTCCATCTTCAGATCATACATTGTAACATTAGGATGGCTACCTGGTCGTGCGGTATGCGCGCTGGACTGTCGTTCCGTCGTCCCGATGGTAAACCCGAAACATGTAAAACATGAAACAAGCTTGCATTTGTGATGCGATTAACTAAATACTACCGCAGTCCAGCTAAGCCAAGTGGAAGGTTCATTAAGGGTTGTGGTAATCTTGAAATTCAGCATCTTGAAGTATTTTTCGCATTCCTTTTTGTCCTAGCCTGACCAAAAACCAGTCCAGATTTTTATCAAAACTAATTAAGGCAGTTGAAGTGCTGCCAACCGAAGAATGAAAAAAACTTTGTCAGATGTAGCTCTAGATCTAGAAATGAATTTTTTTTACAAAGAAAGAAATGTTTTAGATTTAGATCCATGTAGCCTACAGGGTGACCGGTCATTTCATCCCCAGTCACTTCATCCCCGGTCAGTTCATCCCCGGTCATTTCATCCCCCGTCACATCATCCTCCGGTCATTTCATCCCAATTAAATATTTTTTTCTATTTCATTGTTTGATTGTGCTGTTAAGGCTTTGACTTTTAAGTCCTCATTTCATCTAATACATAAGTGCAAATGATGTAGAATGCTTTTTGACACTTTTTGACATGTTACTAATGCATTTATAGTGTTTCCTCTTCCACTTTGCATTCTTGATGAGAAATCTAATAATATATAGCGCTTCTATTGGATGTGAAAGATGTAACATTATAATATTATCCTGCGCATGACGTAATCATCAAAGGCCAAGGTTTGGTGGAAGTAGTGAAAATCATTTGATAGATAGATGTGCGATTAGAATAATTATGACAGTGCCGTTGATAACTTATCATCAAAGGCCGAGGTGTGGTGGAAGTACGACCATGGACATTTCTAAATGGTCTACGTAAGGATAGTCAGTTGCACACACTGACGGATCCAGGGGGGGGGGCGGTAGGGGCGACTGACCCTCAATCGCCCCTCCCCCGAAGGGGGGCGGGCGAATTTTAGTATAGAATTCAAACATTTTGTATAGGAATTTATTATTTATGTTAATAATATATACTAATTATTTATATTTCAACCTATTTTTAGATTATTTCGCCCCCCCCTCTAGTATATTGGAAGATTTAGTGGGGTCGGGAGGGGAGAGTGGCATCAATCCCGCCCCCACCATAAACTTTTGAGTGGGGGGGGGGCTGTTTAATCTATTTGTGAAAATCACAGTTTGCTAACAGAATCAATTACATATCTATATGATTAAGACTTGTTATTGATATTTTAACCGATCTTTATATTATGTCGTTTCCCTGTTGGCCGATTGGGGGGGGGGGGGGAGCAAATACATCTACTGCTCTTCCCACCTAAACCCTTTGAGTGGCGGGTGGGGGGGCGGTCCTACTTTTATGGAGAAATCATAGTTTGTGAACTCAATCAGTTGAATATCTATTTAATATAAGCTACGTATTGATGTTAACCCATTTGAATATTATGTCGCACCACACTCTAATCTTAAATTTTATCATTAGTAAATATAAAATGAAAAAGGGTTGTACCAGGTGGGAGTGGTGATACATGCAATCACCTTCCCCCATCGGACAAACCAATACTTTTTCTTTGTGTATTATGATTAAGAAATTACAAAATACAAAAATCTGTCACTAATACAATCAGGGCCGGTCCTACAGATTGCGGGGCCCTATGCGTAACCGATTGCGCGGGGCCTATTCTGGGTTGTGATACAGATAATAAGAGAAAAAGTCAGATTTTGTCTTAGAAAATAAATATTTCTTGACATTGTATTCAATACTGTACTAGGTACAAAATCACTTTCAAATTAGCCATCTACAGTAGGTATGAGTTTTTTAACAAAAGCTGATAAACATTCAGATCTGCCATTTAGATTTACTATCGACTAGAAAAAAAATATCGCTTTATTTTTAAGAGGTCGAGATAGATTTAGATCTATACTTGTATGCCAGTGACTCTTAAAGTAAATTAAGAATTTGAACTTCTTGTTTTTGTTCAAATTAGCCTTATTATTACATTTTTATTAAATGAAAGCTGACAATGCCTTTTTTTTTAAATAGTTAGTAGTATTGGCGTATTCCATATTGAATGACAGCCAGATTTGACAATTTTGTCTGTTTTAAGGAGCTTTGCATCAGTTTTCAGATTTAAATAATTTCAGGAGATTTTCATGACTTTTATTTTCGCATATTTTACACTTTCAGGAGAATTCCAGAGACCCCTAATAATAAGTTGAAATGGTTTATTTAAATATATTATACCTAGAATTCGCGCGGGGCCTATGAAAGTACGGGGCCCACTGCAGCCGCATAGGTTGCAGTGGCCTAAGACCGGCCCTGAATACAATTTATATATGCCTTAATTAAATTCTTATATCTAGTCGCCCCACCCCTATTGTTTAATGTCAAATGCAATCATTAGCAGAAATTCTAAAAAGGAGCGAGGATTAATTCGTTTATCATGAATATTTTAAGAAAGACTTTGCTTTGGAAAAGTTAGTTTCATACGAAATTTTTCAGTATAAGAGTAACGATTGAGATGAGTTCTAAACCTAGATAATTTTTAATTTATTTTCCTAGTCGCCTTTTTCCAACCTTTACTCAATCTGATATTTTGCTAGTTAAATAACTTTGGGACAATAACTCACAATTTATGCTTAAATCCTAAAAATGCAAAAAAAAAATAATAATAATATTAAGAGTCTAATTGGTCAACTTAATTTCTCATCCCACTTCCGAAATTTTGTGTTTAGAGCTTTGAATTATAGTTCTGTAACAAAACAAAGTTTCAAACATGCCTTTTGAACAAAATGTATTACTTACAAATGAGCATTTGTTTTTAAATATTATTTATGGATTATTTTTTTTATTCGCGGCGATCCTCAAAGCCTTAATCTAAATATGTGGGGTATCTTATCTTTTCAAGGAACAAATCGGTTTTATTTGCAATGTATTAATGGCCTATAAATTCATAGTAGAATATTTTTCAAGTCAAACATTATTCAAAGGGTCCTTTTTTAATAGGATGGACTGAATGGTTTAGTCTTGCTTGAATGTGCGAGAGAGTATTTTAGTTAGTGAGGTAATATTCCCCGGTCCAGGAAGGCTGGATAGTCGCTTCCTAGACTGGTGTTTTGTATTATTTCTTGAGAGTGATACAATTGTGTGCTTTATTTGATATCAAAGAGTTTTTGCTATTCACTGAGAGCTGGAGTTAGAGTTGAAGTATATTAAGTATTAATTTTTCTTATTTGTGTAACAAGTATTTGTGTAGCAAGTATTAATTAATTGAGTATTCACATCCCTAACGAAACTAACGAGCCAAGGTAAAGACAAGCAAGAGAGACCTGACACCTATCTTTCTTATTGCTGTAGATTACTGTAGATGAACACACTTTTTTTTTACTTTACCTCTATATTTATACATTTTAAATTTTTATAGTTTTTAATGGCATTTAATTTGAATTGTATTCTTATCTCCGTGTTTCACTTTTTGTCTTTGAAATAAAATATGAATATATTAAATATTAGCTCTTTTCATGATTTTTACAATTACTATTTGTTAGGTAAAATGATCAGATGATGAAAATATCATGGGATGAAATGACTGGAGATGAAGTGACCGGGGTGAAATGACATGAAGATGAAATGACCAGGGGATGAAATGACCGGGGGTGAAATGACCGGGAACCGCCTACAGATTTAAACTTAATTTAACTACTGTTCTTTTTCGCCACCCAATATGATTAAATATTGAATTCTCTTTCCAAATCTCTTACTGAATAATGTTGGAAAATTTCTTTTGCAAGAAAAGAACATTGAAATTAGAGAAATCAAATAGCAGCGAAAATGAAAATATTTAAACCGATTTTCTCTTTCCATCTATGTCTCTCCCCTGTCTCTCTCTCTCTCTCTCTTCCCAACTTTGTCTTTTCTCTCTTGTCTCTCTTAGTTTTTGTATCTCTGGCTTTTCCCCTGCCTCTCTCTATGTGTATATATATATATATATATATATATATATATATATATATATATATATATATATATATATATATATATATATATATATATATATATATATATATATATATATCCTTTTTCTATCTGTCTCTGTCTCTCTCTCTCTCTGCTTGTATATGCCTACATCTCCATCTTTCTGTCTCTCTCATCACTCGCCATTTGTGTCTCTGTCAAGAGCGGGGGTGTGTAAGATGTGAGATTGTGTGTGTGTTTGTTTATTTTATTAGTTGGTGTGTGAATTGTTTTTATCACGGGATTTTCAAGGGGGGACAATTAGGTTTCTAGCGGTCAGTCTAGCAGATGGAGAGCTGACCTGGTTTGAGTAGGGTGCTTGTGTTTTGTTTACCAGTTTATTGCCAAGCGTAAGGAGATGTTATAACTTATATTTCTATTCATTGTTATGTATGAGAACTGACTAGTTGTGGGTAATATTATGTATGGCATTGATAGCCTTTTGTTCAATGAATCTAGTCTAAGCGCCCTGTAGTATGTCAGTTGGGCACATTTTAGTATCTCAGTTATTAATGACTATGCATTCAATATTATATGTGTACTTGCTGTTAGCTGTAAATAAATACTAATTTTATACTCCTTCGTTGAGTGATACTTTGTAATATTTATACATGTAAATGTCTGCATGTGAGAATCATACCCTAGATTATCGAGCCATATGTATGTAGTAAAGAACTCAACCCCAGAGTTCCCTTACAGTCTCACTCTATCTTTTCCCTCTCTTTCTATTTCACAGCCTCTTTTTCTTTGTCTCGGTCTTTCTCATTTTCTGTCTCTTTTCTCATTTTCTCTCTGTCCATGTCTCTCTGTCTGTTTCTGTCTCTCTATCTCTCTTTATCCGTCTCTCTTTGTATGTTTTTCTATCTTTATCTCTACTCTGTTATCTGCTTATTAATCATTTATTAGTTGAGTAGAACTTCAAGGGCCACATGAGCATTTTTGTAAAATAATTTCTATATATGCTAGCAGTACACACCGGCTACGCCCGTTGATTTGTTCCTAGGCTTTATATTGTTTATTATGTCCGGAACACCCCCTTCTTTTTTTTTAAATAACTGGTCACATTTTAACAATCAATCTAAATGCTTTTATTGCCCGTGGGTTAGTTTATCTGTTAAATGAAATTTCACAGCCCGCTCTCTCTTTCTCACTCTCTCTTTTTCGTTCACGGTAACCCCGATTTTGTTTCTTTTTTACCTGCGCTTTGTAATTTTTCTGACAGTCTTGATTTGATGTAGCAAAGGCTTGCTTCATAATATGCTCCCGTTACATACACGCTCTCATATTTTGGGTCTATTAATTCAAGTAGCCCTTTTACTTATTCGCCTCCCCCCTCCCGGGTCAGCAATAAAAAAATTGGTTCTTTGTCCACATTCCCGTTTTCCTTTCTACATTAATCTTGGTTATTTGTCGTCTAAATAAAAGAAATATCAGTTTGGTTTTATTAATTGTAATCGTTTATTTGACCTCATTTGAATGTCTCTGTAGCATTTTACTTCTCGAGAGACAATCTTTTTCCTTTGCAAGCATTTGTGCGCTTTTTGATACATAGCTTCGGTCACAGGTTGGGCATATGCAATCACCAGGCGCCGTTGTATTTTCATCATTCTTTCTGCTGCTGTTGTGTATGGCATCTGCAATTCGATACCCTTCCTTTACGCTCTCTCTCCATGTGGATCTATCCAGTGCAACATTTTCCTAGCTGCTAGTGTCGATTTTGAAGAGCTTCATGTCTCATTTGCATACATCCGTATACCTTAAAAGCGTCTCTACTGTCTTCTGTTAGATCGCCATACAGAATGTCTTGTGGAATTCGACCTACCTAAGGCGTCTGCTGCTGAAAACACAGTGGATGCCCTGGCACCCCGCTCCTCGTAGCACTTCCTCATTGGTTATTTTATCTTGCCACCTTATTTTAAAGACCCGCCTTAGGCATCGTAGGTGGAAGACATTTCAGCTTTTTTTCCTGCCATGAGTTGGTTGACCATGTTTCACTTCCGTATAGCAAAGTGCTCAACACACAGGTTGGGTAGACTAGGGCTTTAGTACTGCTAGTCAGCAATATGTTTGTGTCCCACACTCTTTTCAGCAACCAACCGTGACATGCTGCCCATTGCTTTTGGTTATCCTGTTGTTAATCTCTTTATCTAAACTCTAGTAGAGCATCGTTGGATATGATTCATATAATGGAGCCAAGATAGCAAAAATGGTCAACTATTACTAGTGGTTGACCATTAATGGTTACGTGAGGTGCAATATTTGTGTTCTGAACTAGTATCTTAGTCTTGCTTTGACTAATACTTAAGCCGAACTTCTGGCAAGCAGCAGATAGTTTGTCAACCAGGGACTGAAGCTGAATATCACAATCAGCCTCGATAGCTGCATCATCAGCATTCAGGAGGTTCTCGATAAGTATCTTCCTCACCTTGGTTTTTGCCCGCAGCCTTGATAAATTAAAAAGTTTTCCAGAGGATCTTGTATGGAGTAATACACCTTCGTTGATGTCGCTGTACGCATAATGCTGTAAACAGGAGAAGAATATGCCAAACAGAGTAGGTGTGAGCACACATCCCTGCTTAACACCACTGCTAACCTAAAAAAAAAAGCAATCAACTGCCTGAAAAATAGAAAATCCATCGGAAGTAGTTGAGGTCAACAAAACACTCCTGCTCTCTGAACTCTAGAATCTCCTCTGCCGCTGCTGGGAAGCAGGTCATGTTTCACGAGACATACGTGGCTCAAATATAGGCACAAAAATTTGAATGTAGCGATTGACAATAAATTTAGATTTATTTTGTTCAAAGCTATAAGGATTTAGAAATTGTTTTTTGACAGTGTTACAAAGTACAATTCCTTGCTTTCTCTCTTTCTCTATCTCGTATAAAAAAGAAAAAGACTAGTATTACCTTATTAATGCTATTAGGATTGGTTTAATTTTTTTGTTTAGACTTTGCCTAAAATGAAGTAGAAATGACTTAATAAGTAGTTAGTGGAAAAAAAAACAATTTTAAAAATGCTTTACACGTAGACCTTTTTGTGGAAATGGGAAAAAAATATTACAATGGTTTGATAAATAAATAAATATATATATATACTTTTGTGATCCAAGGAATTGAGGTCTTGTTTAGCGGATTAGTCTCTTCAAGAAGCTGGTGAGCTCGTATGCACACTGGACAGGCTACGCCTTATGGACCTTGTGTCAGTTGCCATGATTTTTTTATCTGGCGCTTTTCTTCTGTTTTTTTTTGCTTGTCCTCTGCAATAATTGCGCAAGTTTTCACACTGCGCGGTGCCACAATGATCTCAATGCTGTGCTTCAATCAGGGTCAAGGCTGAAGGAGTTCCTAGAACTTTCTCCAACGTGGCCTGCCCATCGCAATTGTGGAATTTATTTTTCTCAGGTATTTATCTTGCAAATTAAAACGTTAATTGAATGTTTTTGCGAGTAAACGAAATAATTTTAATTGATTGGTTCTGTCTTAATGTCAACAGCGATGTCAAAAAGGGATGTGTACTTTAACCTACTCTGTTTAGTATATTCTTTTACCTACTGCGCTATGCTTACAACGATGTAAACGAAATTGTATTTCTTCTTGCAAAATTCTCCAACAGACCGCATCCAGATTGAGGAGAAAAAAACAAAGTTAAAAAACTTTTAATCATGGAGCTCCTCAGCGCTGATAGCGTAGTTTTTATCTTAAAATATCTAAAATATAGACATTACTACGCTTTTTTTTTTTTTTTTTTTTTTTTTTTTTTTCTGAATCTAGGCCTACTAATCAGCTAGAGCTCATAATTGACAGAGTGTTTTCAGTATAGAATGGGTCAAAACTAAACCAAAATACTAGCACTCTCAAAAAAAAAAAGCCTTTTAATGGCCGATCATTTGAAATGGTTAATGATTTCTATTCCTTGTGCTGGCATTCACTTATAAACAGTTCTTCAGTAGCGACAACACTGCTACTGAAAAAGTAAATTTATTTTGCCTGACAAGGCACTACAACAAAAGAATTTTATTCTACATTACAATTTTAAATCTCCAGTAACAACTCTACTGTGACATAAAGCTCATTTGCCTGACACGACATCGTTACAAATATTTCTACTACTCCAGCAGTTTTTGTTACTGGGAAATAAAGCTCATTTGCATGCCATGGCATTTTTCATAATATTTCTACTTTGTTTGCCTAACACGGCAAAGTTACATAACATTTCTACTTTGTTAGCCAGACATGGCATAGTTACATACTATTTCTACTTTGTTTCCCTGACACGGCATAGTTACATAATATCCCCACTTTGTTTGCATGACAAGGCAGATTTTCATATTTCTACTTTGTTTGCATAACACAGCATCTGGACATATAATTCTCTTCATGGCTCAACAGTCTGGACACCAAGAAGTAAAGAAGGGATCACTTATTTCTACAAGTCGGACTAGAGTTATCCCAAGAAACTGAAGCGGCGAAAAAAAATAGGGGGAGGGAGAACAAGTAGTATTTACCCGCCACTAAATAGCAGGGCGCACTTAACAATTGTGAAGTCATGGAAAGATCCCTCTTTTATTTTTGCAAGTCGGACTAGAGTTACACCACGTAACTTTAAGGGGGGGGGGGGGGGGGGAGAACAAGTAATCTACTCTGTATTCACTTACCCGTCAGTAAAAGTAGGATCGGATTTAAACATTGTGGGGCTCTATGCGAAATGGATTTCGCGGGGACAAGTTTGGATAGGGATACGGATTACAAGATAAAAGTAAGTGTTTGTATAAGAAAATAAATTCGTCTTTGCAACGTATTCATTCTTTACTGCGTACTTTACGACCCTTTCGTGTAGTGAAGTCATACAGTCTATCATAAAAATTCTGTTTCCTACATAGATCATCTTCAATAGCAATAATTACCAAAGGTTTCAATCTATCTTCGAGAATTGTTGACCTCAAGTAATTCTTCATTAGTTTGAGGCGCGAGAAGCTTCTTTGCATAATGCCGGTTTTTTTTTATCGCGCGTAGGATTGGCGTTTTCCATATGAATGACACCACAAAAAGACTTTGTCTATTCTAAGGATATTTTTATGAGTTTCAGGAGATTTCCGGGAGCTCATTGAAAACAAGGAAACCACGGGAATCATATTATGTTATAATGGTTTAATTTAATAATTTACACATATAATTAGCTCAGGGCTTATGAAAGTTTGGGGCCCACTGCAGCCGCATAGGTTGCAGTGGCCTAAGGCCGGCCCTGATGATATCCATCTCGCGGTCAACGAATTTTCATTACGCTGCCGCCCCTTTTGGTGTATGAGTTTTCAAAAGATTTCAATAATTTCCGGAGAATTCCAGGACTATTCGTATATTTTGAAATTTCTAACAATTAGGGATGTAACAACAATAACAATTTTCCAAGGGTTGTAAACAAACATAACATTATTTGTTATCCTAGATTCTGTCAACTATTTAGAATGCTAGATACAAATACAATCATCCCACTTGAGCTTCTGTCTCTTCACTCATATATTTTAGAAAGACACAATCTGATTCAGATTTTGAGCATATCGTTAGCCATTGCGTTAGCAATCCAGAATATTTATGTTTTATTTTATATAAATATCTAAAAAGGCTTTATGTTCTTTTTGCTGAGCTTATATCTTAATTATATAACATTACTTTTATCCAACATTTAATTAATAAAAGTATATTACGTCGTTAAGAAAAGTGATCTATTGCGTAACAACTTCTATAAAGTATTTCTAAATAAAAAATTAAATTAAAAGATTTCGAGTTCGGCTTTTCAAAAATTTGGTAAATACTTAATTATAAACAAAGAATTATGGAATTAAAAAAACAGCAATGTTTTCTCACAATTTTATAATACAACAGTTCTGATCAAAACAAAAGAGGATTTTCTATCCAGTAAAACGCTTAAGGTCGGAGAACCTCTTGAAGTACGATGCAATTTCTTCGTCTTTGGAAACAATGCCCCCATTATAAAGTGTGCTTACGCTGCAGCCTTACTGAAGTCTGACGAAACTAATACAACCTTACTCCCACTTGCAGATTTGCCCATCAAAAGCAATAAAAAGGTAAGTAGTATATTTACTAAAATTAAGTAATATCAAATATAAATTAGGGGCCTATGTCTCCAAATTTTACTATTTTCTATATCCTTAGAAAGCCGGAGCCTGCATGTATATAGCATTAATGAAAATAACAACTGTTATTTTACTTTTCTAGGGATGTTTGTATTAGAAGAAATTAGTTATACTATCACATTAGATCAGTGTTTCTTGCACCCCCCCCCCTTTAAAAGAGAAATAGAATTTGTTTGCTAGAGAACTTTGGGAGCGCTGAAGACTCTCACATTGAGTTCACGTAGGGCTTTCACAATATAATAAAACAATAAAAGCTAGAAAGTTTAATACATTAATTATAACACACTTTTTTTTTTGGTTTCTTTTTCCATAATTATTAAGAGCTCGCCTGATATGACCCGCGGCCTGTGGGCCTTAGTTTTTGGTATTACTGATCTACTGGTTTAAAACATGTCAAACACGGAGAATGTTCCCTTCCCATTTTTATTTAGTTTGCCACGAAAATAAAAGTAGAGTGGAAAGACAGTAAACATCGCCATCAACAGCTAGGGAGTCTGTCACACTCAGATCTCGAAAACTAGAAGAAAAATATTATTTCACCATGCTATGCGGCTTGAAAAGTTTAGGTGCAACGGCTACTTGTGTTTTTCTAAAAGTAATCCGTTTAGTTTATAAAATTATAAAATTAATTATGAAAGCGATTTTTTTTCATAAAAATACACCAATTCTAAAACAATTACATAACAGTAACAATATTTTAACAAAGGAAAGCTATTTTTCTTTGTATTTTCAGTATTACAAAGTCAAATATATTTATAACATGTACAAGAAATGTTCACAACACATATAAATATTAGTTAGAGGTGTTTGTTCTGGTCAACTAGCTGCTAAAATTAAAAGAAAACATTTGTTTGTTTATAAAGCCTAAGAATGCACTTCGAATGTAAATATCACGCACATTTTTTTAAATGGACTTTTTATGCAGCGACTTTCGCGCAGTAGCGTAACGCCTCGGAATGATATGGTGCTAAACTAATTTCTTAAACATTTTTAAAAAATCAGATTATTTATTTCTTTAGTGCCCCCATCAGTATTAAAGAAGAATATTTTTTTGTGCGTTTTGTCTGTTGGTCGGTCTATCCGTTACGTAAATATAAAAAAAAACACTTAACGCTATTTAAAATCTGGTTTAACCTTTAATGTTAATTCCAAAACATTGCAATAGTTTTAAGTATCTATAATAGATTGTTCCGGATCCGGATGTTTTTTTGAAAAAAAAATCAATGCCAACGAATGTTTGTTTGCTCTTCTAACTTGCATTACATTTAATTTCCGTGCTATGAACTATGAAGAACTATTAAGTTGTTCCGGATATTGTTTTAGAATTTTTTTGTATGTAAAACGATTAGTTGAAATAGCATCATTGACTTACATACCCTTACATTCTTGGACAATAAGTCCTATAGTTTAATTATTTATTAATTCTTTTTAAGCAATGTCAAGACAGAGAGGTCATCATTTTCATACTTTACATATCGCCCATCTAGTTAAAAAATGACCTCACAGAGTCACACTAAATTCCAGCCAGTGCCGTATTTTGTTGACTTATAAAGGTCATAAGTCAAGTAGCCTAAGTCCCTAAGTTTTGCCTAAGGCTAAGACTAAGACTCTATCACTGGCGGATCCAGGGGGGCGGTAGGGGCGATCGCCCCCCCCCCCCTCGTAAGGGGGTGGTCGGATGAATTTTAATATAGAATTCACGCAATTTGTAAACAAATTTATAACTTATGTTAATGATATATACTAATTATTTATATTTCAACCTATTTTAAGATTATTTCGCCCCCCTCTAGCATGTTGGCCGATTAGGTAGGGTCGGGAGAGGGCGATGGCATCAATCCTGCCCCCCCCCCCCCCCCCCCGTAAACTTTCGAGTGGAGGAGCCGATCCAATTTATTAGTAGAAATCACACCTTGCTAACAGAATCAATTAAATATCTATATGATTAAAACTTGTTATTGATGTTTTAACCAATCTTTATATTATGTCGTTCCACTGTTGGACGATTGAGGGGGGGGGGGCAAATACCTCTACTGCCCTTCCCACCTAAACCCTTTGAGAGGGGAGGGGGTCCTACTTATACGGGAAATCATAGTTTATAAACAAAATTAGATGAATTAAAATATAATTTGTATATTATGTCGCTCCCCTTCTGGTATCTTGGTCGATTTTGTGGGGTATAGGAGGGGGGCGATT
Source organism: Biomphalaria pfeifferi (assembly GCA_030265305.1). Classification (NCBI taxonomy): domain Eukaryota; kingdom Metazoa; phylum Mollusca; class Gastropoda; family Planorbidae; genus Biomphalaria; species Biomphalaria pfeifferi. Next base: position 1,952,787 of record JASAOG010000006.1, read on the forward strand.
GCATCTACTGCCCTCCCCACTCTAGCCCTCGGGGCTTTTTTATAGAGATATCAGAGTTTGTGAACAAAATTAGTTGAATATCTATATAACATAAGCTATGTATTGATATGTGAACTTATTTGTATATTATGTCGCACCACACTCTAATCTCAAATTTTATCATTAGTAAATATAATATGAAAAAGGGTTGCACCAGGTGGGAGGGCGATACGTGCAACCACCTTTCGCCCATCGGACAAACCAATACTTTTTCTTTTTGTATTATAGTTAAGAAATTACTAAATTAAAAAAATCTGTCATTAATATAATTTGTATATGCTATAAATTAAATTCCTATATCATTAGCAAAAATTATAAAAAGGAGTGAGGATTAATCCTTTTCACTCTAACGTCCCAACCTCTTTTCAGAAGAAAACTTGCCGTTTTAAAACAGAATAGTCAAATATGGCGACAGAGTTTATATAATTTCACATGAATTTATTATATTTTTTTAAAAGAAAGACTTTACTTTGGACAGTTTAGAATTCATACAAAATTATTCAGTATGAAAGTAACGATTGAAATGAGTTCTGAACCCATAGAGCCTTTTGCTAGTCGCCTTTAAAACCTTTACTCTAATAGTACTCTGATCTGATATTTTTCTTGTCAAATTAATTGGAGACTCTAGCTCACAATTAATGCTTGAATATTACAAAAGCAAAAAAAAAAAAAAAAAAAAAAAAAAAAAATAGAGTAGAATCTAATTGGTCTACTTAATTTCTCCTCCCACTTTCAAAATTTTTATCACAGCTTTGAATCATAGATCTAAAATATATATATTTGGGATAATGTAGATGTAATATAGATAAGATTTATTTTAAAAAAAACACTAAATAATCAATTAATAGACTAATCGCAATATTAAATGTTAAAATAGTAGATTAGTTTTAGTATTTTATAACATTGCATGATTGACATATTGACAATCTAGACTTTAGAAATAAAAAAATCTACACTTTAAGTTTAGAAATTAAAATTATATATCTTGATCTAGTCTAAATCATGGTTGTCTGGTAGTGCGGTTTGCGCCCTGGACTGTCGTTTGGATTCATCGATGGTCCCAGGTTCAAACCCTGCCCGCTCCAATCCCCCGTCGACCTGCAGGAGGTTTGGACTACAACTCTGAAGGAACATCCGAAACATGTAAAACAACAAACATTCTAAACTAGACCGAGAAATTCTAGATCTAGATTCTACAATGATTTTAATTAGAACTTAAATCTAAATCTAGTTTTAAAAATCTAGCTCTAGTTGTAAAATAAAAATCTAGATCTAGTGTAAAAAATCTAGCTCTAGTGTAAAAGAAAATATAGATCTAGTATAAAAAATCTAGATTAGATCTAAATCTAGCTATTATGTCTTTTTAAAATGCGAGTCACGTTACGAGGTTTTATAAACATTACTATACCGAGTTGTTTCAGCATTTCATTTAAAGAATTTATTCAATATGACGTCAAAGGAAAAAAATCCACTACGTCACACGGCCTAGTTAGACTAAAAAATATCATTTATACGAGCAGCTTGTTGAGGGTTCACAGACATTGGTGCACCGAGTGATTTTTTTTTTAGCATTTCATTTAAAGAATTAACTCCATATGACGTCAAATGGAAAAAAATCCATTTTGAATGGATCCATATATATGTATCCATATATATGTAGTGGGTTTGGCACAGAACAAACTAAATTCTAAATGACATGACGAAGTCAACTTGAAGGCCCATTTCAATTTCATTATTATACACTAAAGACCTGCACAAGACAAACATAAAACATAATTACATATGGGTATAAACTAAACATTATAGGTCTAAATGGTTTGACCAAGTTGTACACACAACATCGAAGTCTTAAAAAAAGTCTTTTAAAAAACAACAAAATCTTATTGTATAAACCAATCATCTTATACGAACACAAGAGAGATATGGAACACCCGAAACATTGTACAAATAAATGACAACGTAGTTCTCTAAAAATAAACCAACTAGTTGTTCTACATAAAAATAACATACATTGTTTTCTTTCCTTACAAAAAATTACAACAATTAAATAGAACAAATCTATACACTGTTTCTTAAAAGCCAGTATCTACACATTGGTTGTAAAAATACATTTACAAGATGGACAGTTAACATTCTATATTGGAACTATTTCGTCTAGTATACAATAAATGAATTCATCTACATGCTGGCTTCTAAAAATAAGAATAGTCCAACAACCTGGACGAAAACCGCGGTAGTGATATTCTATATAGACTACTAAATAAAGTTACAATCTTATATAAATAAGTAAAATGTGATTACCTGCAGCCATACATAAACACATGGTGTAGAACCAGGCACAAAAGGGAGTGGAGACGACGTAGGTCCATTACATACGGACACTACAGTGACAAGAGATGCCGGTAGAATGGACAATGCCTACGTTGTTCTGCCTTTTTACGCGCGGACACAAGGCGCCATCTAGGGGGAAGGGTCACGTGGATATCGGGGTGGCCGAATAAAGTATCCACTCCACTACATATATATATATATATATATATATATATGCTGTACGCACGTTTATGTATAGGGTTAAGGTTTATTGAGCGTTAGGGTTAGGGTTTGGAAAAAAATCGCCTCCCCCCACTCCAAAGTTCTGGATGGACTCTATGGTAGATATATAGTAAGTATGGGACCCTTAGTCAATATTTCTTGTGGCCTAAGCTATGAGCTGTATTTATAAGCTTCTAAATTATGTTTTATGATTACGTATTAAATACGCTTGGTGTTGGTGACCTAATTGGCGCCTTGACCGATGGTGTCTATCTATTAATAATTGGCTCCTCCCCCTTTCCCCGCAATATTGTTCTCACTATAGTAGCAATGTTTTCATACTGTGTTGATGTGCCTGCATATCGCTTTTCTCGGTGAAATGTTATTCAATTTAATATCTGCAATGGCAGCATTTAAAACTTCAAGAGCATGCAGAATCCAATATATCTAGGCCTATGTGAGTAGTAGTGACAAGTCTAAAAAAATAATTTTGAAAGTTTTAATTCACAATTTCATCCGTATCTTTTAAACTAAAGATTCATTTTTTTTAATAAGTTAGGATTTTTTTTTTCTTAAAATAGTATGTTCGAGAACTCTAATTACGATAAAATGTCAATTAAACATCAAAATACCCATTAGTACCACCTAAAAACCCTCTAATTAATATTCATTCGGTCAATAGACGCAATTTTTAATAGAGCATACGTGTGTTCCCATCTATCTAGTAGCCTAATAATCGAATTTCATCTTGATAAGACAGTATTCAACATTAAAAATAGCTCTTAGCCTAACCTAAGCTCCTTCTTCCTAAAAGGTCAAAAAATGTAAGTGTCCATACCTATAAACTGTGTTATGAACTTGAACCTTGCTATTATTAGAAAATCAACCAAACACACGAAGAAAGTAAATGAAAATGGTGCATGCGCAGTACCAATGTAGTATTTTAGCTGTAATCTTCCAAATACAGCATGCTCATAGCGCCATGGTCCAGACCATTTCATTTGTGGACCAGTGGGTGTTAGGGGGTATTTGTGGTTTCGATGGCCCCCAAAGATCTATATAAATCTAATTTGAACCCTGCCTGCCGACTTCCATAAGTTCAAATGGGATAAGATTTAAACATCTAGATCTATTATAAGATGTAGATCTAATAGGCCCACCGGTTATCTATCTAAATGAAGACTAATAGAATATAAATTATAATAGATCTAGAAATATACAGGATCTAGAGTCACTAGAGATCAAAGTTATAGATAGATCTAGATCTATAGTAAGAAATATATATTAAAGTTTTTCTATATATCTAACTAATAACTAATCATTACTAATGCTTTAAACGCCCAGTGTAGTAGAGATCCACTTCTTGTAAACAACTTGTATCAGCATGAAAAAGAGTCACATTAGAAAGCCTCAATTTATACAGTTTTTTTAAGTTTTGAGTTTAAAATCCCCCTACAAAGAGTTTTGAGTGAGTTTGGAGTTCGATCTCCCAGAAATGAAATTCTCCCCCCCCCCCTCCTCAAGGGGGGGGGGGGGATCGAAAGTTAGTGACTAATTTTTAGCTTTGATTCTGTTTATTTTAGATGAGATTTTAATACTAAACCATCACTTGCCCCAGCGCAGCCAATGGAGATTTTGAGTTTAAACCCCCTACCAGAGGGTTTTGCAGTCAAATCCACCTCTTCTATAAAACAAACCATAAAAAAAAAAGAATGCAAACGACAATCTCCAAATTCCAAGAGTATAGCTGAGGAAGATTTTTATTTAAAAACCCCCTACGAAATTTACGATAACCCCCCCCCTCTTCAATATAAGACTATCCATACATCAGTCAACAAATTCTATGAGCGTACCCTAAAGAGGTTTTAAGTTTACCACCCCCCTCTAACGGTGTTTAGAGCTAAAAACCACCACTTCAATATAAAAACACTACACACTCAAAATTCTATGAGGTAGCCATAAGGGTTTTGAGTTGAAATCCCTCTTCAGCGGGATTTGAATCTTAAAAATACCACTTCAATACAAAAATGCAAATTACACACTCAAATTGCTATGTTTTAAATTTAAACCCCCCTTCAGCGGGGTTCGAAGCTAAAAAGTACTTCTTGAATATAAAAATAAACAAATTACGCACTCCAAAATCTATGAGCGTTGCCAAAGGGGTTTGGAGTTTAAACCCCCCCTTCAGCGGAGTTTGAAGCTAAAAAATACCTCTTCTATAAAAAAAAAAGCAAATTATATACTAAAATTTCTATGAGCGTAGCCAAGCCAAAGGCGGTTTTGAATTTAAACCTCACTCCTCCAGAAGATGTTTTTTAAAGTTTAAAACCCTTCCTGATGGTTTAGATTTTAAATTGACCGATTCAAAGAGTTTTGAGATTGAATACCTCTCTCTTCAATTTTTTTCTGAAGCAAACTAGTCACCAAATTCTATGAGCAAAGTAAAGGGGGTTTTGAATTTAAAAAACAATCCAGATTTTTTAGTATAAAAACCCACATAAAGGATTTTGACGATAAAACTTCCTTTTCGATATAAAATCTAAAGCAATTACAGTCACCTAGCTCGAAGAGCTTAGCGAAGAGAGGTTACTAATTCTACCAGCCACTACCAGTGGCTGGGCTCCATTACTAAAGTGCAGTGAATCTGCCGAAATTGAAACGGACTAAATATGGCTCAACAAAGATAACTAAGACGGATTGTAGGAGTCAGTTATAGAGATCTGGTCTCAATCAAGGAAATACTATGCCGAACTGGGAGTTGACCCATTAGTAAGGTTGCGACAGAGCGTCGCATGAGGTTTGCGGGACATGTTCTCCGACAAAATGAAATATGCATAATAGGAGTAACGATGAAATGGAGGCCATTACGAGGTAAGTGCGAACAGGGACAACTTGGTTTAAAATTTTCATCAAGGTAGGAAGAGGCTTCAGACATTGCTTCAAACATTGCCAATGACAGATTTTGTGTAAGCAGCTTGCCGTCCAATGCGCCAGACGGTGCGGGAGGATATAATTAAGCAAGAATAGCAGATTAGGTTTTTGAAAAAAAAAATTTAATAGCAGGATAATGCACTGTAGATACCTCAGAATATGAATTTTGTTAGCTTTCAATACCAGAAATAGTGCTTAGCGGAGATAAACATGTATATATAAACGCCCGGTATTCTGAAAATGTCTGCATTTCGCATTTGCCGGTAACTATTTACATCCAGCAAATTGTAATGCTCACATATTACTTTGTCTGTACCCCATTCTTATTTTTACAAGGATTATATGAACTCACTCTGTCTACCTTACTGCATGCTAAGAAGTGTGTACATGTTATTTCTCCCACACCCTATCTCGGATTAAGTTGAAATTTTGCAAAATTATTTGTTTTTCTGACAACACAAGAATCAGCTTTTAAAAGATTAAAGAATTAGTTAATTGACTAGTGGTAATTAATTATTTTTTTGTTACTTGATAGGTGTGGTGGTATAATTTGAATTAGTCCCATTAAGGACTCAAACCCTGAGAGAACAATGTCATAACCTAATTCGACCAGTTTCTAGAAGCCCAGGTCAGGTCATAGATGACCAGAGTACAAACTTTTATTATTACCATCCAATCAGAAAAAGAGGTTAAGGGGGAAAAAATAGCATACGTCAGCTTCTAGGTTACAGTGGATAAAATAATTAAGAGAGAAGTTTCTATGAATCTGGAAAGTACGATTTAGAAAAGTATAAATTAAAGGAAAGTTAGTAACGATTTTTGATGTTTTATGTTTAAACGTTTGCGGGTTCAGTAGTTGAAGTTATTTTTAATTGAATTTGTATCATAAAAATATTTCAGTAATTATTTATATCAGTTAAAGTTGTAGTATTAGAAAGCTTCATTTCATGAATATATATATATATATATATATATATATATATATATAAGTAAAGTTATTGAATTGAGAATTTACTTAGGCCTATATGTGTAATTTGAAGAAGTTTATTAAAGAAGTTCAAAGAGAAGACAGATGTTTCTTGAGTGTATTATCAAATCATTTATATAATCTCCGGCGAGATGATTCTGTTTTATCAATAATTAATATAGCAGTATTTCCAAAAAATAAACAGAAATGTATAGAAAGGTATATGTATAAACGCCTCTGATAAAGCGAATGGCCGAATCAGAACATGTCTGTTTTCTAGCATCTGATGCTGTCACGGATCTGATATCCAAATTTAACCAAACATTTTAAAAAAAAAAGGTTATTCTTTAAGTTTAATAATGGAGGTATTTTCTTTAAAAAATATTTTTAAAATGTTTTTCTTGTTGATTAATGATTTGCCAGGTAAAAGAAAGAATCTTGCTAAATTTTAGCATGATCCGATATTCATTGTCGGAGAAATAACGAGTACAAACTTTTCCTAAGACAAACAGAAAGACAGAGTGAGTTTTTATAAGCTTTGTAAAAAGAACAACCTACTCCCAACCAGATCAGCTCTGCAACTGACAAACTGACCACTGGCTACACTTATACCCCCTTTTGAAAAACCCATGCTAAAAAGTCCATTCACAACGAATAAATAAACACACTTATTCACACTCTTAATCTAACACACTCCTTCTCCTGACACTTAATCCCTCGTAGACCAAACATACTACCGAAAAAAAAAGAGGGGATGTTACGGCCATTATAAGCATTATAAACCCTTTGTAAACAAATATGCCGGCATAGCATTGTGTACTGCAAGCCTATAGTGTTAGTATTACTAAGTGTGCTATTGTTTGGGTGGAGGGGAGCGTTGCCGTTCCAATGGCTGACTATATGGGCATTCGGGCAAATGCCCGGTGGACCGGTACCAAATTGGGCCGGTAGGGCCAGTCAACGAACCGCAAGGATGTCACTTGTATTAAATTGTCAAAAGATTTTATAGTATTATTTTATAAAAGAAGCACTCCAAGCGTCGTGATTTACAGTCTCTACAGTGTATACATATTAGGGCTACTAATCTTACACATTTTCCGAAATAATGTAAAAGCCTACAACCGTAAACAGTGCTTCTTATAGACTTCATCCCTTATTGGGGCCTACACACTAAGCGATTAGCAAGCAACATGAGGCTTATATTTCTTATAAAGTTCACGTTGGTGTGAATATTTTCGGATGAGCCTATAATAATAATAATTTCTTTTCTAACGTGCTGTTAATTAACAAATTGTAGGCTTAAGGCGCTGAACATTACAAACACAAACACTAGAGCTAGCATGACAAACTAATCTTAAACAGTTTTAAACAGATATGTCTTAATGTTCTTCTTGAAAGTAGTGTAGCACGTTGTCTAAGATCAATGGGGAGTGAGTTCCAAACCTTTGGTCCGTGCTCTGAAAAAGCCCGCAGACCGTAGCTTTTGAGGTAGAAACGTGGCACCACTAAAAGCGTTGAGTCCATTAAGCGCAGGGCTCTCTGGGGGACATATGGAGTAATCAGTTCGCTAAGGTACAAGGGCATCTCATTGTTATATATACACTGATGACAAAGTGTGGCGACCTAGTAATCGATTCTCGCTTTCACGGGAAGCCAATGGAGCGTGTTGCGTGGCAAGAGCGTAGTAGCTGAATCTCGTCTTGTTTTTCTAAGAACTATTCGTGCGGCATTGTTCTGAATACGTTGCAGCTTGGCTATTTTGTCATCGGGTATACCACTATTCAAAATTACACAAATATTATCTTAAGTAGTGTAACAAAGTGGCCAAAAAATATCCAGAGTCAATATGCAAAAAGAAGCACAAAGCATAAAAAAGTTAAGAAAGCAAATATTACTGGAATTCTTTTCCAAAAAAAAAAAATTAATTAAAAAATAAAGGTGAAATGATAAATATGGCTATGGCAAGCACAAAATAATCAACAGCGTCTATGAATGAACACAACACAACCTCATTTATTCCTAGAGATCAAGACACGTTATCCAACGAAGAAACACTAATATGTCAAGACAATGAAGATAAACCGAAATATAAAGAGACTTTGCTAAAATATAAAACAATCTTGACAGTATTGGTTTTCCCTAAAGGATATTAGATTACCTTTAAACAAATGAACGTGATGCTCTGAGAGCACGTAACATTGTGTATGTGGCCAACTCCAAGATGTAGATACAAGCTATTAAGAAAGCAGCAGATAATCCTGTGAGCTGGGCGGAAAAAAAAGAATTGAGTTGACATGGGTGTATCTTGTAATGATTCTGTCTTGTACATAAGTTAAGGAGCTTATAAACAAAATCACTTCATATTAAAAATAGGCGGATAAGCATCATCACGCAAGGTACTTTCATGGTGAGGGCTGCTGATACAGACGTTCTACGGGTAATCCATTTGGACACAGTCATAAACAATGTGAATAGTTCGTTGAACGGGAATCTTAACGAGCCCTACACGTGAATGTCAAGTACATGGTTATGTTACTATAGGCCTAGATGGTAGCATGATTTTGTTCACGTTATAAAAGATCCAATTTCAAGTGTCATTTAGTAATACCAAATAGTTTAAAAAAAAAAAAAAAGCATAAAGTACATTGTTCCTAAAGCTAACCATGCAGGCTACCTACTAGTAGAAATGCATTATGTTACGTAAACCCAGTTTTCGTCACATTATGAAACTTAGCAGAATGATTTTGGGGGCTGGATTGCATAGACATGCCCGGGCCGATTTTGACACCCAGTCTGTCCCTGCCAATGAAAGTCTAAATTCTATGCCAAATAGCATTACTCTGGTAGGATGCAAATTAAAGAGGGGTGTTCGGAGAGAGAGCTGATAAGCAGAACAAATGGATGAGACATGTGAGCCGGCAGTTGACCTGATACTAGAATTCATGTGCTGAAAAGTATGTTGGGCATGGGCGTGTCCAGCCCCCCCCCCCCCCCGCAAAGGAGAGAGGTGGAATTTTATGACTTATTTTTGCTTTGATTTTGTTTATTTTAGGTGGTATTTTTATGTTATACCATCACTTGCCCTAGCGCAGCCCAAAAGGTTTTGAGTTTAAAATCCCCATCCAGGGGGTTTGAGGTAAAAAAGCCCCTTCTTTTATAAAACAAAAAATAATACAAACGACAGTCACCTAATTCCCCAAGCTTAGGGGTATTTTGAATTAAAAACCCTCTCCGAATTTATTTTTTTATGATAAAACCCCCTTTTTAAGAATAAAGTATAAGAATAAAGCATACTAGTCAACAGGTCCTGTGGGCGTAGACAAGAGGTTTTTTTTTAAACCCCCTCTAGATGGTTTTGAGTTTAAACCCCCTAAAGATAGCTTTGAGGTTTAAAAAAAACCCTTCAATATTATTCCAAAGCAAACTACAGTCACTAAATTCTATGAGCGTAGCTAAGGAACTTTTAAGTTTGTTTAAGAAAAATCTCCAGAGATTTTTAGGTTTATAACCCCTCAACAGATGGTTTTGACGATAAAATTTCCCCATTTTGATATAAAATCTAAAGCAAACTACAGTCACCAAATTCCATGAGCGTAGTCAAGAGGGGTTAACAATTTGTACCAGTCACTGGGTTCCATATATATAAGACCAGTGAATAGTAGATTTGGTTTTTGAACTAACATTTTTTAATAGCAGGATAATGCACTGTAGATACCAAAAAATATTTTTTTCTGTTTGAATTACCGAAAATAGTGCTCGGCGGTGGGGCTGCGCCTCAACCCTGCTGGAGAAGCTCACAGCGCTCCCCCAGACCCTCTGGCAGCCAAGGGGCGGGGTGTCTACAGTCTCTCCATTAACTACAGTAAGAATCTATTCTAGGGTACAATAAACGTCTTCCGAAATGAAGGGTCCGACTAAAATAAAGATTAATTACGTTCACACACACATAATGTACATATATATGTGTGTGCGAATTGTATTCAATATAAATATATGCTGAATACATTTATCTTGATTTTAATGTTTTCAAACTCAGTTCAGTCAAATAAATCATGTATATTCGAATGTACGTGTGTGATGTACGTAATTAATCTTTATTTTATTCCGACCCTTCATTTCAGAAGACGAAAGCATAAAAATAATCCCCCCCCCCCCCCCCCCCCCCGAAAAAAAACCTTGGCCTTCAGTTGCAGCTCGTTGTATTAGATGAAAACATAAAGAAGTGGAAGTTATAGCCAAAGGAAACAATATATAGCTTAAAAATTATTGCACCTTTATATTAACTTGTTTTCTTTTAAGACTTACCTCAATCCTTGGTGGACTGCCTCATTTGGTGATTACAATAACGAAGACTGTGGTAGTTTGGAAAATATAACTATAACCGCTTCTACGACGGCTGTGCGAATCGAAGATAGCGGAACATACATGTGCACGATGAATGTTCATAATAGTAACGGTTCATTTTTTATGCAAATATTTACCATTAACGAAACTTTAACAGTATTACGTAAGTAGTATACGATTTATGGTTGGTTAGTTGAAAGAGGTCTAAATAGGTATTTTATATACATTTAATGATTGTCTATGAAAATAATTTTTTGTCGCTTTGTGTTATTCTTTTTTTTTTATGTATAACTCCCATTGTAAGTAACCTTCAGTGTTCCTGTAATTAATATTACTTTTTGTTGTGCGTTCATTTGTAACAATGGTATTTGAAAAGAGCTGTATTGTCTTCAGAATTATAAGACGTAGGCGAATTCGGTGGTTATTATACATCTAACAAACTCACTACGTGAATACTCTTAAGAAAACCAGTGCTGAATACATTTATCTTGATTTTAATGTTTTCAAACTCAGTTCAGTCAAATAAATCATGTATATATACGAATATACTAATATAATAATAATAAGTCTTGTCATCGAGCCCGAAGATTAATGAGGAATTCAATAGGCAGGTGGAGTGGAGCGATCTATTCCGCCAAACTCTCTCCTGGGGGGAGTCCTAAAGCACTACTGGCTTGGCCAGACGGTTATCCACTTCCTTAAAAGCGAGGTGTCATTCGATACTATGCTTCCTAGATAAGTGAAGGGGTCTACCACGTTAAGGGGAAATTTACGGTGATCCTTAGGGCTGAGTAGGTTTTACTGGGTCACTTTTGGGACATGACTTCTGTTGCCAGCTTTATAAACAAAACGAGGCGGCAGCGTAAGCGAATTCGTTGACCGCGATCTGGAGATCATGTTCATTGTGGGCTAGCAGGGCGCAATCTCTGCATAGAGTTACCTACTTACTTAATTAGACTTAGGTCCTCACGCGCCTAACGGCGCATTGGGCGGCAAGCTGTCTCCATAAAGATCTGTCACTGGCAATGTCTGAAGCCTCCTCCCACCTGGTGTCTACTGTTCTGAGGTCCTCCATAAACGTGTGTCGCCAAGATATACGAAGATGTCACTGTTTGCGCTTTCCTCGTATTGGCATCCATGTCATCGCAACTCTTGGTATGCGTAGTTCATTTTGTCGTAAAACATGTCCCGTAAACCTCATGCGATGCTCTGCCAAAACCTCACTAAGTGTTCGACTCCCAGTTCGGCATAGAATTTCCTTGTTTGAGACCCGATCTGTGTAAATGACTCCCAAAATCCGTCTCAGCCATTTCTGTTGAGCCACATTTATTCTTTTCTCAATTTTGACAAATGACTTCCATGTCTCACATGCATATGTATCAGTAGGAATGACGATTGCATTGAGGCGTATTTTTGTCTCGAGTCCAATGACTTGGCTTGTCCAAATAGGCTGCAGCCTACCTACGGGTGTACGCAATTAAAGTGTTAACAATTTATAAAGCCTTTAAAACACAATAACTAATCATACATCGACAAATTTAATTTTATTATTTTTCTTTCATAGTTTCATCTACAATAAGATGGTGCGCAAATCAGTTGATTCATTAAAACTTGTTCTTGTTTGCGAAGAAATGTCTTAGTGTACTACTGTGAGGCTAGTGACGTAAGCGGTGCCAAGTTTTTTTTTCCTTTGACGCCATGGATAAATTTTCTTTCATAAAACATTTTAGTCAAAATTAATTTTACGATAATGAGACATTTTCAAACCGATACAACGGTCGACCTCGAGTTTCCCCAATAAGGCTAATGAGTTGAGAAGTTTTTTTCTCACTAACATGCACATACCTTGAAATTTTAAAGAAAATCGTTAGAGCCGTTTTCGAAATAAAATTTATATATATATATATAAATAGTACCAGATGATCAAGCCTCACTTTGAGGAATAATCTGTTAACGAAAAATATTTACCTGAACTTATTTTTTTAATAACGAAAATGAGCGATCTGATAGAGGACTACCAATCTGAAGTGTTGCTTTTGTGTTCTTTTAGTTTTAAAACAAACCATGGCGATTCGAATAGAAATTTTCCCTGTAGTCTCACATTGCATCTTTTGCCTTAAACTATTGGCCTGTTATTGCCTTGGTAGAAAGTCTTTGCCGTGTAACTTCTCAAATGGTTACGTTCAGAATTAAATTTTGCAATTAATATATCAATTATGGCATTAGTAAGAAACATCAAGTGATACACAATCTCTACGTTATTGGGTAAAACATACACTTTGCACGAAATTAAAATGGCGCATTTGTCCCTTAGAGACTTAAAAGCATTGCGTATTGTAAAGAAGCGTTACCCTTCGAGCACCTCTGTTATGTCGAACACCTTTAAGCTCACTAAAAAGCCTTTGGCATATGTTAGAGCCCCATATGGGATACGTGCCCTGCCCAGCGTGACTGTCGGGAAGTTCATACCGGCGTTCGCTAGAACATCGCAGTTTGTAGTGCGGTCTTGCTACCGTATGTCCACGATGGTGTACAAACATCTTTGGTGAAAGTGTTCAAGAAGTCATAGTTTCTTTCTGTCAAATACCCCATGTCTAAGATCCACTTAGAGAGGTAAAGAGAACCACTGCTTGGTAGACACTGATTTTGTAGGCAGAAGGAACGATTTATATTGTCACACTCTTGCTTGGAGGCGTCCAAAAGTACTACTGGCCCTAAAAAAACTTAAGACTCTCAAAACAAAAGTTGACCAACTCTATGAAATTCTGTGCAATTCTGCTTACCTTTTTCTTTTGCAAAACAAACACTCTCCTCCTACTCTTCTGCATTCCAGCAATGGTTCACTATCACGACCAGATCTTTCTTTAGTCTCTGCTAATTTGGAATCTGTCATAACTTATCAAGTACTAGGCGATATTGGTAGTGACCACCTTCCAATATTACTGACTGCCACTCTTTCTAAAATCAACACCAAGACCACCAAAGAGCCACGAAAGTGGTGCTATACTAAAGCTAATTGGGAAGGATATGAGACAGCTGTCGACAATGCCCTTGAAAAAATCCATGTAGATTCTAGCTCTGTCGACCATGTATACCGTCAGATAACAACAGCTATCCTGGGCATGGCTAAAAAGTTTATTCCTCGAACTTACCCTTGTAAAAAATTCAAGAACATTTGGACAGCTGAAATCAACAAACTTGTTATGGCTCGGAAAAGGGCACACCAAAAGAACCCAACAATCCAACACTCAGGCAGAAATATAACCTATAGCCTACTAGTCAAAACGTCTGCTAACAGGGAAAAACGAGAAAGTTAGACCAACACCTGTGCAAAGTTAGACCTTAGAGATAGCTCTAAAGCCTGGAGTCTTCTGAGTTCCTCCTTTTTACCAATTTGAGCTGCAAAAGTAAAAACTCATTTGTCTGATTTTGCTTATAGTCAATATTCATAACTATATATTTTGAATAATTATAATAGTATCATTTTAAAAATATTTTTATAGATATGTTTTAATAGATCAAATGAATAATTATCTGGGTATATTAATACTTGAATCTGGGTATTATAAATTTCAATTTTCAAAAACCTACGTTGATTAGATTCTATATATATTTTAAGTTAAAACAAGATTACAAACTAAGAGGCGGCCCCCGTAGGAGTAGGATCCCTGTCGGACAGTGTCGAATCCGCCTATTAGCAAGGAATATTTAAGACGTTCCGATTTTATTTTGATGGTCAAAAGTAATAATGTTTCAAAGATTCATTTGCCTTTAAAAAAATATTCTTTTTACATGTTTCGGATGTTCCTTCTAAGTTACAAATAATTAAAATAATTAAACTCTCGCTGAACGACAGAGAATGGCAGCGAGCAGGGTATGAACCCCGGGACCGGCTGCCTGGTCGTGCGGTTTGCGCGCTGGACTGTCGTTTATATAACGTCAAATGAAAAAAATTTCAATCACGTCACAATGGGCTAGTAACAAAAAAAAAAAGCTGTGAACTTGCTCCTACTCTATTCGCTATCTTCTTTGGGATAATGCTGGATCAAATGAGGCAGAGATTGCACGAAGGCATCGATATCACGTTTCGTTCGGACGGTAATCTTCAAAAGAAATGGTCATATGCCGATGATTGCACCCTGTTAGCCTTCAATGATCATGATCTCCCGATGGCGGTCAACGATCTCGCACACGATCCCGCTTCATTCTGTTTATCAATAAACCTTAAGAAAGCAGAAATCATGTTCCAGAAGTGACCCAATAAAACCTACTCAGCCCTAAAGATCACCGTAAATGGACGTCCCCATAACGTGGTAGACCACTTCACATATCTTGGAAGCAAAGTATCGAATGACACCTCGCTTTCAAGGAAGTTAAAATGAGTGAGTTGGCGAAATATATCGCTCCGGCTGCCTACAAAAAAAAAGTGTTTACCAAACAGTGGTTCTCTCAACCCTTCCTTATGGATCTGAGACATGGTTAATACACAGAAAACGACTAACACTACTTGAAAGCTTTCACCTAAGATGCGCGAGATAGACAGCTGGGGGCACTGGCGGATCCAGGGAGGGGGGGGCGGTAGGGGCGATCGCCCCCCCCACTCGGCCTAACGAATTTTAGTATAGAATTCACACAATTTGTATACGAATTTATTATTTATGTTAATAATATATACTAATTATTTATATTTCAACCTATTTTTAGATTATTTCGCCCCCCCCCTCTAGTATGTTGGAAGATTTAGTGGAGTCGGGAGGGGAGAGTGGCATCAATCCCGCCCCCACCATAAACTTTTGAGTGGGGGGGGGGCGGTTTTATTTATTTGTAGAAATCACAGCTTGCTAACAGAATCAATAAAATATCTATATGATTAAACTTGTTATTGGTATTTTAACAGGTCTTTATATTATGTCGTTCCCCTGTTGGCCGATTGGAAGGGGAGGAGCGAATACCTCTACTGCCCTTCTCATCTAAACCCTTTGAGTGGGGGGGGGCGGTCCTACTTTTATGGAGAAATCATAGTATGTGAACAAAATTAGTCGAATATCTATATAATATAAGCATGCAATCACCTCCCCCCCCCCCAATACTTTTTCTTTTTGTATTATAGTAAGAAATTACAAAATAAAAAAAAAATCTGTCACTAATATAATTTATATATGCTATAAATCAAATTCTTATATCGAGTCGACCCACCCCTATTCTTTAATGCAAAATGCAATTATTTCCAGAAATTATAAAAAGGAGCGAGGATTCATCGTTTTCATTTTACCGCCCTTCCCCTTTCCAGACAGAGTTTATGTAATTTCACATGAATTTATCATAACTATTTTAAGAAAGACTTTGCTTTGGAAAAGTTATAATTCAAACGAAATTTTTCAATATAACAGTCACGGTTGAAATGAGTTCAAAAGCCAGCTAATCTTTTCCTAGTCGACTTTTTCCAACCTTTACTCTATCTCATATTTTTCTAGTTAAATAAATTTAGGACTATAACTGACAATTTATGCTAGAATTTTATTGAATATTATTAATCGAATTTTTTTTTTCGCCGTTATCCTCAAAGCCTTAATCTATATATGTAGGGTATCTTATCTTTTCAAAGAACAAATCGGTTTTATTTGCAATGTATTAAGGGACTATAAATTCATATTAGAATATTTTTCTCATTATTCAAAAGGTCCTTTATAATAGAATGAATAATGAGCTGTAGGTAAGGAGAATGCGTTACTGCAATGAAGAATGCCAGAAAACGCTTTTAGCGTCGAGGCTTCGCCCCGAACCTCACTAATAAATAATAAGCTGTAGATGTCAGGAGAATGTGTTTCTGCAGTGAAGAATGCAAAAAAACGCTTTTGGAGTCGGGGCTTCGCCCCGAAAACCCACTAATATATCATGAGCTGTAGATGTCAGGAGAATGCGTTTCAGCCGTGAAAAATGCAAGAAAACGCTTTTGGCGTCGGGGCTTGCCCCGAACCCCACTGATAAATAATGAGCTGTAGATGTCAGGAGAATGCGTTTCAGCCGTGAAAAATGCAAGAAAACGCCTTTGGGCGTCGGGGCTTCGCCCCAAACCCCACTGATACATATTGAGCTGTAGATGTCAGGAGAATGCGTTTCTGCAGTGAAAAAGGCAAGAAAACGCTTTTGGATGTCGGAGCTTTGCCCCGAACCTTACTGAGGAAGCTTACAGCGCTCTCCCAGACCCTCAAGCTTGCAAGAGAAAGGCCTCAACATGACTGTTTTTTTCTTTTGTTTTTTTTCGCCGAAGATTGAGAAACAGTCTTATTTTATTCTCATATATATATATATATATATATATATATATAGATATAGATATAGATAGATATAGATATAGATATATATAGATATAGATATAGATATATATATTTATATAGATATATTGATATATATATATATATATATATATATATATATATATATATATATATATATATATGCTGTACGCACGTTTATGCATTGGGTTAGGGTTTACTGGGCGTTAGGGTTAGGAAAAAAATCGCCCCCCCCCCCCCACTCCAAAGTTCTGGATCAGCCAGTCGCTGGAGGTTACTTACAAAGGCCGCGGAATGCACATTTGAGACCAAAAGGAAATCCGCTGCCGAGGACAGACGCAGACGGCGAAAAGAAAATCTTAATCGACCATAGGCGGACAATGGTTATGCTTGCCCTGGTTGTGGAGAAATATGTAAGTTACAGCTGGGGCTTCGTATCGATGGGAAATATTGCATTCGAGATTTTCATGAATCTTTGGACTCAATGACAAGCCTTATTATATTGGCATTGAAAAGTAGATCTATAAGTAGAAGTATATTCAGTATTGTATAGACAGTAGATATACTGAGTCTGATCTAGACTATCTATAGAATTATTCTTATCTTCATAGTAGATGTAGGTAGGCCTATCCTAATAAATAGACTTTAGTCAGGTAGAACTAGATCTAGACTAGTGGCAATCTAGTTTCAAGATAGAATCTAGATTTCTTAACTAGATTCCATCTGAAATGTAGATCTAGTTATAGAGTCTACTTAATGACATTGTCAGTGATTCCGAAGATTAATGATGAGTGCAGTGTTTACTATGTATTTTATTGTTTTACGAATCACATGTGCCCATGTGGTGATATGACTACGCCTACATTATACGCAAAACCGTGAATGGCGTGAACTGTAGACATATACGCAGAACCTATTGCGACTTGACGGCTTTTGTAACTTTGTCTGCTGTGCTGTACGAGATGCCAAAAAATATGTAGATTCTAAAGGTCTTGAACAATATATCTATTCCACTTAATTTATTAACATAAATCTATTAATGTCATTATACGCAGAACCGTGAATGGCGTGAACTGTATACCTATTGCGACTTGACGGCTTTTGTAAATTTGTCTGCTGTGCTGTACGAGATGTGAAATTGTGACCCTATAATATTTACATAAGATTTTTACTAATTATTAAACTTTTGATACCTTTACTATTTTAACTGTGAATAGACCTTGTTTTTAATGATTTAACTGTATGGAATTTAGCTCTTGTAAAGGAGAGTAATCCTTGAAGGATTACGGGCACGTTCTAGAACAATAGATCTATTCCACTTAATTTATTAACATAAATGTTTGTTTGTTTTTGCTGACATTGTTTATATGAGTAGCTTGAATGATTCCCATTGACGAAGGGAGTGAATGTTGGAATGTTATGTGTCATTTGTGTTGACAAAGTGTGTAAATAAATTCACTCATGAATCAGGTACTAGAGCGTTGGTGTTGTTTATTAAGTGTAATGTCCAGAGCTTAACAAGTGGTAGCGGAGCGTGTAACTAAACGTATTTACTTAGTTGATCCTATTTGAAGCGGTAATGGCTACTAGGATAGAAATGCCATCATTTCTTCAAGAAAAGCCACCTACGAGTTGTAGAAACAAGAGAGTTCCTCGCATGGAATGAAATAACGAACACCGGAAAGAAGAGAACAGAGCTATAGCCGTTGAGCCCTTTCACTACCACAGGGCAGGGAATCAGGGATCAGAGAGAAAGTGTTCGAACAATTAGACCTATGAGAGCTTAAGTGTCGGGAAGGCTTGGAGAGACTTTTGCAGTTTCTTGACAAGAACTTGGCCAACGATGACCTGGCAGACAGCATTCACAAATTTGACGAGTTTGAAGATTTTAAACAGGGGGAAAACCAGTCCATACAGGATTTCATAGCAGAATTTGATACAAAGTATAGAAGAATAGAGAAGAAAAAGATGAAGCTGTTACCTGAGATTCTGGCCTTCAAGCTACTAAGGAAAGCAAGAATAACTCGAAATGAAAAGATGCTTGTTTTGACTGGAATGAATGACGCCAATCGTGACACCTTGTACGAAGAAGCTAAGTCATCTCTGAAAAAGTTTAAGGGAGAAGAAAGCAACTGAAGGACCAAGAGACATGTATCAAACTTGAGCCTCAACGTTTTGGGCTGAAAATAAAGAAGCTTTACGGGCAGCGGGATACCAAAGACGTGAACACTTCAGTCGCTTTGGGAGACGAGAAGATCAGACAAAATGTAATTATAAGCCTTAAGTCGGACATCAAGTAAGAGGTGGAGGACAAGGAAGGGGCGGCACCCGAGGTTTTGGATTCCCAAAAGTTCAACGAAGCTCGAAAAATATAAACCCAGTTGGTCCCGACGGAAATGTCTTAACATGTAAATCATGTGGATCATACAGACATCTTTTGCCCAAGTGCCCCGACAGTTGGGAAAACATGTCTAAGAGGGTCAATATCGTTGACCAGGAAGAAGAAGCCTGTTTGTTCACAGGAAATCACAAAGATGAAACTTCCCAATTAGGGGTCGAAGCTTTTAACTGTGCCGTATTGGACAGCGCATGCAGTAGTACAGTGTGAGGAATGACATGGTTGGAGGCATTTTTGAGCTCTTTAGATGAAGAGGACCGCAACAAAGTGAAGTTAAGAGAAGGTCACAGAATGTTTAATTTTTTTGGTGGAACAATAATAAAATCAAAAGGTGAATGTGAGTTACCTGTCACAGTGGCTGGAAAGAATGTTAAACTTCTGACTGATGCTGTAGAAACAGACATACCATTGTTACTTTCCAGATCTGCTATGAAAACAGCAGGAGTAAAAATGGATCTGGAAAATGATACAGCTGTTATATTTGGAAAAGAGGTTGCCTTAAACTTAACATCTTCTGGCCATTATTGCATTCCAATTGACAAGACAGAAATGATTCAAATAGAAGAGGTCAACACAGTAAAAGCATTCGACGAATCCCCTGAAAAACGCAAGGTAACAATTAGAAAACTACACAGGCAGTTCGCACACCCTCCGAAGGATAGACTTAAGGCTTTACTTCAAGACGCTAACAGTTGGTGTGAGGGTTTTGAAGATGAATTAACAGATATATATAAAGAAGCTGTGAACTATGCAAAGTATTTGCCAAGACACCATCTAGACCTGTAGTGGCCTGCCCTATGGCCAGAGACTTTAATGAAAAAGTTGCAATGGATCTCAAACAATACAAAGGTCAATGGATACTGCACATGGTTGATATGTGGTCAAGGTACAGTGTTTCTGTACTAATCAACCGGAAAAAAACGTCTAATGTCATTGATGCCTTGATGACAAACTGGGTAGGAATATTTCGAGTGATGAAGGCGTTGATGACGGATAATGGCGGCGAGTTCAATTCTGATGAGCTTCGAGAAGTAGCATCAATCCTGAACATTCAAGTTGGTACAACTGCAGCTTTCAGTCTATATCAGAATGGCTTGTGTGAACGAGTCCACGCTATTACCGATCACATGCTAATGAAACTTGAGGCTGAAAATTCAGATGTAGATCTTGAAACTCTCTTATTCTGGGCTAATATGGCTGAAAACTCTTTGCAAATGAGAGATGGTTATAGTAGCCATCAGCTTGTGTTTGGGAGAAACCCTAATTTACCTAACATTCTGCAGGCGAAATTACCAGCTTTAGAGGGCAGCACAACAAGTGAAGTCTTCCATAAGCACCTGACCGCTCTCCACGAGGCACCGTAAAGCTTACATTCAATCAGAGTCAAGTGAAAGAATACGACGAGCCCTGCGTTCTAAAGTTCGAGCATCAGAGCAGGTGTTTCAAAATGGTGACAAAGTGTTTTACAAGCGTGAAGGCAAAGAGAGATGGTTAGGACCCGGAAAGGTGGTATTTCAAGATGGAAAAGTTGTTTTTGGGAGTCATGGCGGTGTATTTGTCAGAGTGGCACCAAACAGACTTTATAAAGCGAGCGTGGAGGAGGAAGACAGTACAGAAGATAATGAGGAGAACACAAAAACGATTCATGACGGCGTCAAGAGTGGTGTAAGCGAAATATTTGATGGAGATGGTGAACTTATTAGAGATGAAAGTAACACAAAGACAGACATTCATTCTGTAACTTGTTTGAAGCCAAATGAACAAATAGAATACAGAATGGACGAATCAGAACAATGGACAAAAGCTACCATTCTCGGAAGAGCAGGCAAAGCCACAGGAAAGTATAAGTATTGGTATAACATAGAAAATAATGTGGACAAAGAAAGAAAAAGTGTTGACCTTGAACGAATTGAGTGGAAATATTCATGGGGAGGCAATAGCGACAATGTATGCTTATCAATGGTTGAATCAAGCAAAGAGATAGATGAAGCCAAACAATTGGAGTTATTGAAATTAAAACAGTTTGAAACATATGAAGAGGTTGAAGACTGTGGACAAAATGCTATTTCTACACGTTGGGTTATAACAATGAAAAATGGTTCGCCGAAAGCACGTCTTGTTGTAAGAGGATTTGAAGAGCAAGACTTAATACCAAAAGATAGTCCAACTGTTGCCAAAGGTTCCGTAAGAATTTTCTTGTCAATTGTGGCTAGTAGACAGTGGCAGATTAAAACAATAGACATCAAATCAGAATTCTTACAAGGAAAACCCCTGGATAGAGATGTACATATTATACCTCCAAAAGAGAGTAATACTTCAATTAAAGTTATTTGGAAACTGAAGTATGGGCTATATGGACTCAAGGATGGTGCAAGACAGTTTTATTTGAGTGTCAAAGAAGAACTTATTGAACTTGGTTGCAAACAGTCAAGCCTTGATCCAGCACTGTTCACATTAATGACTGATGGAGTTATATGTGGCATCATTTGTGGCCACGTCGACGATTTTCTGGCAATGACGTTTTTGAGAAGACTATGTGTGAATTGCGTCACCGATTTGTGGCAGGAAAGATAGAAGAGCGAAATTTTTATTACATCGGATTCGACATCAGACAAGTCACAGATGGGATCATCCTGGACCACACAGCGTACATCGAAAAACTTGATCGCCCAAAGTTAGACCCAGCAAGATGCTTGCAAAAGGATTTGCAGTTGAATGATACAGAACAGTCTTTGTATAGAAAACTCATTGGCCAGTTAAATTGGGTCGTTCAAGGCTCCAGACCTGATATGGCATTTGAGTTAGTTGATCTTAGCACCAAGTTAAACAAAACTTTGGTTACAGACCTAATGCGAGCAATAAAAGTCATTGGAAAGCTAAAAGACTTAAGACCCATACAATTGTATAGAGGTCTAAATGGAAAACCCGAAGACGACTGGGAGCTCTTCTGTTCTGCGATGCCGCCTTGGGTAATCTTAGTGGTGGTACAGGAAGTACAAGTGCCCATATTGTATGGATTAAAGACAAAGACGGGCATTGCTGTCCAATTTTTTGGCGAGCCTCGAAGATCAAAAGGGTAGTGAGATCTACCATAGCTGCTGAGGCATTAGGCTTGCAAGAAGGCTTAGAGTCTGCCATCTTTTACAGAACTGTAATAGAAGAACTCTGTGGTATTGAGAAACAGTCGTTGCCTATCACAGTTTTCATTGACAACAAAAGTGTCATTGAAGCGCTGCAGACCACCAAGCTAGTGGAAGACAAAAGGCTGCGTATTGACATTGCTTCCATCAATGAGATGCACAGGACTGAAAGAATTGAAATTCGCTGGTGTCCTGGGAGAGCGCAACTAGCTAATGTGATGACCAAACGAGGCGCATCGGGACTTCTACTTCTGACTATACTGCAAGAAGGAAGACTCCCGGATGAGTTTGTGTAAACAGCACTGTTATTTCATTTTTTTTCTTTATTCACCATATTTCTATTTCAAGTAATGTAAATATACCTATGGCCCTGCCATATTTTTTGTTTGAATATATTATGTTTCCTAGTTATGTGAATATGCCTACAATTTCATTTTGTTATTCACCATGCTTGTCTTGTAGTTCTAATAGTAGGTTTAAAAAAAAAAAAATAGAAAAAAAAAACGAAAACAAACACGTGACTAAAACAGATTGTTTACTTTGTTTGATTTGTGAGTTATTTGACATTCTACTCTTGTCACGTATAAATACTTGTTCATATAATATGTACTTGTATTTCTCGGTTGATTTTCCTACATTTCTTTCTGATTCTGGATTTTTGCCTTGATAGTTGAAAGTAAGAATGAGTGAGAAAAAGAAAAGAGAAATTGTCATGAATGTTGACATGGTTTATAGGAGTAGCTTGAATGATTCCCCTTGACTAAGGGAGAGAATGTTGGAATATTATGTGTCATGTGTGTTGGAAAAGTGTGTAAATAAATTCACTCATGAATCAGGTACTAGAGCGTTGGTGTTGTTTATTAAGTGTAGTGTCCAAAGCTTAACAGTTTTACATAATTCGGATATTCCTTCAGAGTTGAAGATAGTTTACTTCCCAGTCCAAACCTCCCGCAGGATGACGGGGGATGGGAGTGGGCAGGGTTTGAACCCTCGACCGTCGATAAATCCGAAGGACAGTCCAGCGCGCAAACCGCACGACCAGGCAGCCATCCTATAATTTATAATTTATAATAAGTAGCTCTAGATCTACTATTTTACAAATGCATTCATACAGAATTTAATCTATTCACTATTTTACAAATGCATTCATACATAATTTAATATATTGATTTAATTATACCAATAAAGAGTTGTAAAAATCGAACCAGGGTTTTTTTTTAAACTATGATACTTGGTGTGTAATAGTAAAACAGCCCCTATCTAAATAAATTGTAAATAGAGAGCAAATACCTATATTTATTGCTATATTATATAACCTTCGTAACTTCTTCTATAGAGAAATGAATTTTATAATTTCTTTAACCGTTACTGAAAAATTTGGCTATTTGCGTCTGACACCCCCGACATATATAATTTGTATGTGAAGCAAAAACCCCCATTCTAGCTATAGTCTGAATTCTAGTTCTATCTAGATCAAGTCTAGATCTAGATCAAGAACTAGTCTAGAGATCTAGTCTAGATGTAGATCTAGATTCTAGATCTAGAGTATATCATCTAGAACTAGTCAAGAAAACTAGATCTTGTCTAGATCTAGATTCATTATATATTCTATAATCATGATCTTGTCTAGACCTATTAAGTATATAGAGAGATTATGATCAGAATTATTAGGCCTACTAGTGGATAATAGTGTATTAGCCTATGCTGTTCGCATGGGAGACCAGTTGCGGATGCTCATTTTTTAAAATTTCTTACTACGTCTACTCCAATATATTAATTGAAATTGTTGTAGGTTGTTGTGTTATGACATGATTAGGATTTAGTTATTTGTTTTGAGAATAGGGGGAAAGTTTTACTTTGTGACGAATGTCGTGATAGATCTTTAAATGTAAAAACGCTCTAAGATACGCTATGAACAAGACGCTTTTCATTAGGACAGTGGAAATAAGAAGTAATGTACAGACGGCAACAGAGGACATTCGACGGGTCCGTTCTTGAGTATTAAAAGTGTTTGTTATTTCAATACTAGCTTCGACTACCTATATTGATTGTTTTGGCATTTCGCCCGTGTTTGAAGGTTAATTTTATTGATTGTATTCGACACCGCGGAAGAGCCACAACAGTTGTTGTTAATGTTGTTGAAATTGTTGAAGTAGGTATCCTGGAGCAGTGGCGTCATGGGGGGGGGGGGGGGGGCGAAGGTGCGATCAGCACCGGCCGACACCATTTTGGGGCTGGCAACCAAGTTGGAAAATTATAAACTTGGCAAAAGCAGACACATCGAAAAAGATAATAATAAAATTTATAGATATATCTTGGAGCAGTGGGCGTCACGGAGGGAAGGGAGGTGCGAGGGGTGCGGTCCGCACAAGTCGACAACATTTTGGGGATGGCAAACAAGTTGGTAAAATTATATTTTGGCAAAAGCAGACACATCTTAAAAGATAATAATAAAATCTCAAGATATTTCTTGGAGCAGTGGAGTCACTAGGGGTATGGGGTTTTTAGGGGTGCGGTCCACACCAGTCGACACCATTTAAGGGGTGAAAACCAAGTTCGAAAAATTATATGATTGTAAAAAATAATAATTAACTCTCTATATATATGCCCAAATATTTCTTGATACATCTAGATGGTAGTTGAAGTGTAAATGATACAGCACAACGTTATACAATTTAAAGTATAACAAAAGGAACCTGTTCATATGATGTTCAATCTGTTAATAATTTTAATATTAATTTAATTTAATTTTCAATATTTTTGTAAAATTTGCAATAACATTTGAATAAATGTTATAAACATTGGGATTTTACATTTGAGTAAAAATCAAATAAAAGTAGGTAGTCTGTATTGTATTGGTTTAACAACAACAACAACAAAATAACTAGTAATAGTGTTCATTGGAACATATTTGAAGAAAATTGATGGGGAGGGGTGATGCCCTGAGATACCACACTAGGTGCCACCGACATTGTATCGGGAGGTTTCCTTGCTGATCTAAGGTGATCACTTAACGCTACTCTACTTATTCCAGAAGAGTTATGAGTCTTATCCAAGATGACATGTTGCACTGTTTGCTTTTATGTGAAAAATAACGCCAAATTTTTACAATTTCTTTAAACGATCAAAACAAGAATATGGCCAGAATATATTTATCGTCCATTGGTGAATTTGATGTGGGCCGCCTCTGAGGTTGTGTAATAACACAAACTCTCTTTTTTATCTTGTTGATTGTTGTTTTTAATAAACGCATATAAATACGATATATAATAGCACTAAAAAACTACCCAGATTGTAGTAATTCTAGCATTATATTATAAGAATACACTAATAGTATTTTTTTAGATCTTTATCATATAATTATATATTAATTGTCTTAGAACAGTGATGCCCAAAATACGGCCCGCGGGCCAAGTCCGTCCCGCGACGTGGTTCCATCCGGCCCGCCGAAATATTGACAGAAAATGTAGACCAACCCCCCTGCAAAAAGTTTGATTCTTTTACCTATGTTAGGGCCCTCAATTTTTCTTTTATTGATTGCCATGGAGACCTATAACATTAGTGCGTTTATGAAATGGGAATCTACCAAAAAAAAAAGATCGGCTCTTAACTTTTTTGTAGAGCATGATAATAAGCCAACATATTTGATTTGTAAATAAAGTGTGGCTTTTTTATTTAAATAGCAACATCAAACGTCGTTATGAAACAAAAATGACGACATTCTTGGTTTGAGCCGCGAATAAAAGTTTGTTAGACTACGCCTAGAGATTGAAGGATCGATGGTAATATTTAGCAAGAAAATGAGTCGTTGGTAAAGCTATCTACAATGTTGCTCATATTTTAAGTAGAGAAATTAAGCCGTTTTCTGAGGCGTGAAAAAAAAAAAACACTTCATATATTCAATTCCTTAATGTGAGTAGGCCAACTAGATCCACGGGTTTCTAATCAAATAGTTTCAAATTAAGGTAAATTTCATTTATTTTTTGTACCTTTTTTTTCATGTGGCCCGCAACACGAGTGTCAGAAATTAAAATGGCCCGCAGGACAAATTAGGTTGGGCATCACTGTCCTAGAACATCTAGATCTAATTCTAGATCTATTTGATTTTAGATTAGTGATTAGGCTATAGTTTTTTTTTTAATAGAGAATAATATCGAGATGAACAGGAATACCAACGACTTATCAGAGTTTATGCTAAGTCATTGATTAACATGTATGACTAGATTGACACATGAAATGCGTTGGACATAGACCTCTAATTATCTTCTTGTTAGAAGTAACGTACGTCTGCAATATAAGATAAGATAAACTAGATACGTCTAGTCAGATTGACAAGATGTTGATAGATCTATTCTTATAGTAATAACGTCTAATATAAAGGTTATTGTCTAGACTATAGTCTAGATCTAACAGAATCTAGCTAGCGGGTTCGTAGTTGTGGACTAAATGCTACCAACTCACTAAGGCACTCAAGGCAGTTTCGTTCTCTTTCCCACTCAACTTTAACTTTGTTTCCTATGAGACGTGTAGCCTAGAGTTGTGTCAATACTAACACTAAACGAGTAGAAATGTGTAGCTTGGAGTGTCAAAACCTAAATGTAGGCCTCCTATTGTTCATGCGATTTTGCTTATCGTAACAAATACTCATTTCTCGGAACATTAGACAGGTCTGCATCCAGATTTATAGTAAATAACCCAAATGCAGAAGCACTGAAAAATCTATTTTCGGGAAAAAAAGTGGCATTTTATAGGTTGATAAAAAAAACCTACTTTTGTGACGATTCCTCATTCAGGAAAATGTTATCTATCATATCAGATAGTCAGAAAATGGATAAAATTTTTACAGATCTAATAAAATATAGTGTAAGGAAGTTTTACACTCAATGCAGGTCGATCCAAGTGGCTCGTAGAGTAAATTACTTCTTTAGCATCATCATTGATTCCTCAAAAAGGTACGATGCGCGAAAAAAGATGCGCGATGGCACTTTGACTCTCTTTGGCTTTGTAGAAAAACTCGAAGCTGGTGTTCCATTAGTATAGTTCCATGCTTAAAGCAAAAATATATTTTCGTACTTTTTAACATTTAAATGTCAGCTTTACAAAATCATTTTAGGTTAAAATTGAGAAAAAAATTGTTTTTGGTAATCATAACCGCCTCGGTTTCGACCATTAAAATCGCTTAGTTGATCTATGTATCCGGTAATCCGGTAAGTAATAATAGCGTGGAAAAATTAGTAATGAGTCAGTCAGTTAACCATCTAGGACCAAGAATCTTATGTGTATTAATTATAACGTTAATTTTGTTGATTGTTCCCCTTTTACAGTTAGCATCTCATATATTTGTGAATTCTTTTTTGGTTACAGCATCAGTAACTACCACGCCGAGTTCCGGGGCAAGAGACACGAGCACAAACATGTTCACCTTTCTCGTCATGGCTATAATAGTCTACATGTGGCATGGCGTCTGGTGATGTTTTAGGCTTAACCCAAGAGATCAGAAGTCATCGTTTATGGTATTAAGTAGACATGCAGAGAATAAACAGGCATTAATAGCATTCTATGTATACATTTAACCAATACATTGCGTAATAGTAAAAGTTACGTATTTTCTTTACAAAACAAAGGCTAAAAAGGGTTTACAATAAAAAATTTAGAATCTAATTGCGATGGAGAACATATAGGATACGAAAATGAAAATAAAAAACTGATATAAACAAGATAATTTGAATGATTCAGAGAAAGAAATCTTTTTTAAAATTATTACATAAGAATGCTTTACTATTACAATTCTAGTAAAAAATAATTGCTTAAGACTGAGAAAAAAATAACAGTTCCTGCAAAAAGGAAATCTAGTAAAATGAGATTAAGGCGTAAATGTCTCCAAAACAAAAAGTGCGAAATTTCTGCTCTCAACCAATTGGATCATATTTTAGTCATGTAAGAGAAATTTTAATAAACATCAAGGTATCTAAGACAAGACTTACCTAAATGTTGTGATCAATTAAGAATCTTGGTTATATTATAAACATCACTGAGCAGTATTTAACCTTTATACACTTACCATTTGCATTGGGTGATTTTATAGTTGTCGGAGGAGAGGGATCAATTCTTCGGAAATTTGCCCATTAAAAGTACTCCCGGCACTTTAAAAACAAAATAAGAATAATTTATTAATAAGAATTTAAGCAACTTAAAAAAAGTAATTTAATTATGAATATTAAATTTAATTCATTTTTTCTCGTTATTCACAAAATATCAAAACATTACATTTTAAAATGTATGTTTATTTCTGATACCTCTAAATGATACTCCATGTAAAGTGAATATCACAATCATAATATATATATTATATATATTTATTTATTAATCTTATATTGTATCATAATTTACGCTTTCGTTCAACAAATTAGCCATTAAACAATAATAAGGCTAGTCTTCATGTCTGAAGAATCACGAGTTTTGCAATGCC
The DNA here is from genome assembly GCA_030265305.1 of Biomphalaria pfeifferi. Taxonomy (NCBI): domain Eukaryota; kingdom Metazoa; phylum Mollusca; class Gastropoda; family Planorbidae; genus Biomphalaria; species Biomphalaria pfeifferi. Next base: position 1,981,903 of record JASAOG010000006.1, read on the forward strand.
ATGAGCAGTGGCTATGCCACCCTCAGTTGCATGAGTAAATGATGATAAAATGTGCGAAGCTCGACTTGTCAGAAAACCAAATTGATTTGATTTTATTGTTGATTAATATGGTGAGTCGTTCAAATAAAAATATGTAAAATTTAATTGAGTAAAATAAAAAACAGTTCTAATCTATGTATGGAATGTATGTATTTCTTTGTATACATAACGATATTAAATACTCCACATGTCCTGTTTTCAACTTTCTTGGTTTCATTGTTTTCTTATTTTTAACTTTATTTTAGTTTTGTATAGTTCAGTGAGATATTTGCGTGTCGTGTATGGCTACTCTAATGTGTTATAATGAGTTATACTCGCACATCAAGCTAACAACCATACAAACACATCGCAACAATCTATTATAGATATTAAAACTTTTGCAATGTTTCGGAAGGAACAGTAACAGTTAAATCTGATTATTTAACTCATACAATGAGATAGTTTAGCATTACATAATGCAGGGGTTGTCACGCTGTACAAAAGTTTATTTTTAAAAATGTGCGTGATATTTATATACATACAAAGTGAATTCTTAGCATATATAAAGAAAGATAAATGTTTCCTTTTAATTTTAGCAGCTAGTTGACCAGGAAAAAAAAACAGTTAACTAAAATTTATATTTGTTGATCATTTTTTGTGCATTTTATTAATACATTTGACTTAGTGATACTGAAAATAAAAAAAAATATCTTTCTTTTTTAACATATTGTAACATTATCTTCCTTATATTTGTGTATTGTTTTAGATTAGTTGTATTTTTATGAAAATATTGCTTGCATAATTAATTTTATAAACTAAACAATTTGCTTTTAGAAAACCAAAATTAGCCATTGCACCTAAACTTTGCAAGCCACAACGCATGGTGAAATAATATTTGAGACTCCTCAACTCAAGAAAACATTTTAATAAAACTGAAACAGACACAAAGAAAGAAACAAAGATAAAGGCACATTCCTCGTTCCAAATGCTAGGACTAACTTGTACAAACGCTCATTCTTCACTAGTGCTATCAAAGCATGGAATGGGTTGCCTGAGCCAGCATAGAAAAACCAGTGACATATCAGAATTTAAGTCATTAGTTAACATGCATGACTAAATGCATGACGCGTAGGACGTAATCATCTTCTTTTTTGAAGTAATGTCTGTATTATATTACATAAGAAAAGATATTTATTTTTTTCATTTCTCTTCTAGTTTTTGAGATTTGAGTGTGACATCTTTCACAAAACTAATAGCTGCTAAAAATTGCTCTGGAATTTTTTGATGTTTCCTCTATCTAACAAACGTCATTAGATTTGATAAATTCGTAATATTTAAGGTCTTATCGCATGGCAACGCTTTAAACTAACTTTTAGTGGATATTTTTATTGATACATCAAAAACTTATAGTAAAGTATTCATTTTGTGGGTTTATCTTGTACACTTTCACATATTTTAATAATAATAATTTTAATGATTGCAAGCAGAATGTCAGACTTGAAAACTAAAAATAACCATCATTTACTTACCTATGGAAATCCCTAGTAATTATTGTAATATATCAATCCACTGGTTGACTTTGGTTTTAGACGACAGTCATGACGACAATTGTCAACACATTAAAGACAAGTTCTGTAACTAATTAGTCAATGAGCTCACTGTACTATCTAGATGGTGTTAAGCCCTGATAGGCTAACAACATCAACATTAGTAAACAGTTGCGGAAAACTTACAGACTTCTCAAGAATAAGGATATCCCGTTTATAGGATGATGTATGGTCGATTTGCCTGCTTTATTTGTCTTCTTGAACGTAAGTAAAACTCGATATTTAATTTAGTTCTAACTGTTAGCATTTCCTAACCTAAAAAAATACTTGAAGAATAAACAAAGGTTATATGAGGTGTTTGATTAATTAAAATAGTAATAGATCTAGACTAACTATAATACATCTCTGCGATTAGAAATATTTCTATCAATCCTTTTTTTTTTTGTAAAGCGCAATTTCCTATGCCCAATGATCCTATCACTTGTATGGACCAGAAGGGTGGGAAGAATGGGAGAGGAAAGGGGTAACTCTGTCCATGTTACCATGTGTGACGAGCACATTTGCCGGGGATTATATTCTCAATACTTGACAATTCAATGAAATGAAGAAAGAAACATCTCTCTGTATGTTCTTCAAACTTCTTTAATAACTTCTTCAAACTTTCACATCAAAATTAACTTCTTAATTCAATAACAACTTGACTTGATACTTCATAAAAAAAACTTAAATGATACATAAAACTTCACTTAGTATAACTTCAACTACTAAAACTTTACTTGATGGACCCGCTAATATCATAAAACTTATTACTGAGCGAGAACCAACGCTCTACAAGAACTACTACTCTGCGAGGACCCCGTCTAACTCACTTTCCCTTAATTTATACTTTCTTTTATCGTACATTCCAGAATCCTGGAACCTTCTCCGATAATTATTTTAGTAACTTTGACCTTCTAGAAGCTGACGTGTGCTATTTTTTTCCTTAACCTCTTTCTTCGATTGGATATCTAAAATTAACTTGTTTACGCTGGACACTTGCACTGGTTGAACTTGAGCTTCTAGAAACTGGTCGAAATAGGTCACAGACTCGACTCGTGACATTACCCCCTTGCCTTTTTAGCATTTTGTATGCAATATAAAATGCGTAAAATAACAATATTACATATGCCTATAACATTGATAAAATTGCATATAAAAGCAAGTAGCATAGCATATGCCTAAAACACTGATATAATTGCTCTATTGAATGTACAAAACTCATAACTAAAAATAGAAACAAAAATGTTTCATTATGTAAACATATAAATAGAAAACAAAATCAAAATGCTGTACTCATTCAGCATATATATATATATATATAATATACATCTTAGGTCTATAAATTTATTGTTTATAATCGATATATTAAACTGAACATTTCCCAACTTGTGTAACTAACATATTACAAAACAACTGAATAGTAGATACATCATATCTCCTTTGCTACTTTATAGAATATCGGAATATTGAAATGTCTTTAAACACATGGAATAAAAAATGAATAAATTTTGTGTTTCTGACTTAAAACAAAATATACTTAAACAATAAACAATATATTGTATAGTATCTACATACATCTAGACAAAGTATCAGCAAAAACATTCAATTTTCCTGGAACAGTCTTTACATCAAACTGATAGTCCATTAACTGCAAACTCCATCGTGTCAGACGACTATTTGACATTTTTTTAGAGTTGAGAAATGCCAGTGGTGCATGATCTGTCTGTAAAGTAAAGGGTGCAACTAACAGATACTTGCTAAATTTTGAAATAGCCCAGACAATCGCCAGGCACTCTCGCTCAATGGTCGAGTATCTGGTCTCTGCTGAAGATAGTTTTCTGTTTATAAAAAATACAGGATGTAGAATGCCTTCATATTCTTGCATCAGACATGCTCCTATTGCTGACGAGGAAGCATCTGTAGCAAGATAAAGCCGCTTCTTCTTGTCTGGTAATTTCAAAATGGATTCTTGTGCAAAAGCATACTGAATGTTCTTTATGGTCTCTTCTAATTCTGATGACCATGGAATTGTGTTAGATTGTCCTTTCTTCGTAAGGTTAGTAAGAAGTGTTGTAAGTGATGCGTAATTTGGAATGAAGCATCTGTAAAAATTACAAAGTCCCAATATACTTCTAACCTGCTTTTTTGTTTTAGGAATTTTAATGTCCAAAATTCGTTTTATAATATTGTCCTGTGTTTTCAGTGAATTGTGTCCAACTTTATAACCTAAAAATGTAACTTCTGATTTTGCTAATTCAACTTTGCTTGGTTTTACAGTAAATCCATTGTCTTTCAACTGTTGGAAGATTTCTTTGAGTCCTTTAATATGATCGTCCCATGTATTATGAAACACACATATGTCATCAATATAGGACACTGTGTCTTTTCTTTGTCCGAACATCCTATGAATGGCTCGGTTAAAAGTACTGCTAGCATTTACTAAACCAAATGGCATGTAATTATATTGAAAAAGGCCAAAGGCTGTAGTAAAGGCAGTGTATTGTTTTGAATCCTGTGTCATAGGTATTTGATAATATCCTCTTGTCAAATCGAGTTTCGTAAAATACTTAGCTCCAGAAAACTGTGACATTAAATCCTCTGGATTAGGCATTGGATAAGAATCAATGCATGTTATTTTATTCAACAGTCGAAAATCTACACACATTCTTGGCGATGATGACTGTGGACGTTTTACTAGCACTATTGGAGCAGCATAAGGTGAATTCGAGTGTTCAATTATGCCTTGTTCTAAAAGATTATTGATTTCTTTCTGAAGGAAATCTCTATAGTGAATAGGTAGTGGATATGGACGTGACTTGGTAGGTTTGTCACTTGTCAATTTGATTTCATGATTTATAATGGTCGTTTTACCTGGAACATCTGTAAATATATCAGCATATTCTTGGAGTAGATTCGTTATACCCTTTTTTCTTTGTGATGATAAATTGTCCATTTTGACATCTTGCCAGGTTTCAGTCTGTCTAGAAGTTGTAGTTGGTACTACTAATTCATCCATATCCTCCTCATTTTCTTCTGGAATAATTGCTAAGCATGAAATATGTTTGTCAAGTTCTTCGTCTTCTTCTTCTGTATCAGTAGCTTCATTGTATTTTTGTAACATGTTGATATGAAACACTTTGTTTCTGTTATTGATATAGATTTCATAATCTACATCTGTGACTTTTCTTAAAACAGTAAATGGACCCTGCCATTTAATAAAGAACTTATTTTTCTTATCAGGTAATAATAATTTAGCTTTGTCTCCTGGTTCAAAGAACCTAAGTTTTCTATTTACATTTATTCTTCTATGACTATCAGCGTTAGCTTTGGCTGTTGCTTCCTTAGCTTTTTCACATGCATTTATTACTGTATTTCTTGTATTGAGAACATGCTGAAATGCCGTTTTCTTAACTGATGCATCATGGTTTGACTTTAGTAGTGATTCTTTGAAAGTAGTTATAGGACCTCTTGGATTAGCTCCATATAACATTTCAAAAGGAGAAAATCCTGTGGTGTCTTGGATACTTTCTCTATAAGCAAATAATGCAGCTGGTAAAAGGAGATTCCAATTCTGCGGATTATCATTTGCTATTTTTGATATAATTTGTTTCAATGTTTTGTTAAATCGTTCACAAAGTCCGTTGCTTTTAGGGTGGTATGGTGTAGTAAACTTCATCTTGATGTTGTACATCTCCATGAATGTCTTAGTTATATCTGCTGTAAACTGACTTCCTCAGTCAGAAAGTATAACTTCAGGCAAGCCTGTCCTTGAAAAAATTTCAGATAAAGCTCTGGTAATATCAATTGCAGAAATATTGACTAACGGAATAGCTTCTGGCCATCTAGTACATGTGTCTACTAAAGTTAAAATATATTTGTGATTTCTGCTGGATTCTATTGGCATGGGACCAATTAAATCAACTGCTACTTTTTGAAATGGTTTCTCAGTCAATTCCATTGTCTGCAATGGCGCTTGTATTTTGTTACCTTTTGGACTTTTCATTTGACAAATATGACAGGTACTAATGTGCTTCTTTACATCTTTAGTAATACCTGGCCAGTAAAAATCTTGAAGTATTCTTTTCTTGGTCTTGGTACATCATGGCTTGTATTAATAATGGTCTTTCTGTATATTTTTGGAACCACAATTTGCTCAACAGTTTTATTTTTGTATTGACTTTTCTTCATAAGTATTCCTTCTTTAAAATAAGGATCATTATTTTCTTGCTGATTGATGTTCGATTGAGCCTTTTTGAACATTTTAAATAATGTTTCATCATTTTTCTGTTCAACTTTAAATTCTTCACTATGAAATTTTTCAAGCTCATTCGTCTTTAGATGCAAATGGTTTGCCTGCTTATCATTTTCATTTTCTTGAACAACTTTATCAGAATTCTTGTGTTCAATATGTTTAGTTTCAAGTCTTTGCTTTTCTTTTTGCATTGACCTTGTGACTACTACATTGCATTCTTGACTCATTTTTATTGTATTGTTCCATTCAATAAGATCTGTGTAGTACAGTCACGCACTCCCTGTATATTACCAACTATGAGATCAACAGGTAGATTCTGAGCTACTAAAGCTTCTACATGTCCACTGAAAAATGGAGTCGTAATATGTATCAAAGCTTCTGGTAGTTTACTTACAGTACCGTTGAAAGCAGTGGCTTCGATTTCATTGCCTGTATATTGATTTGATCTCACAAAATTTGCACGTATAACAACTGAAGTGCTACCTGTGTCTCGTAACACCTGTACTCTTTGAGAACCGACTAATCCAGGATAAAACTGAAGTCCTTGTGATTTAGTGATAACAGTCATTGTTGAGTGATGTGCCTTCGAGTTTTTTGGAAAAACCTGTTTCTTATTTCCATATGTTGAATTCTTTACATTTAATGATCTTTTTTGCAAATATGCCTGGTCACTAGATCTGTCACTGATACTATTATGTTTCTTTCTGCAATCCTTTGCTAAATGTCCTTTCATGTGACAAAAACTGCACTCTATGACCTTCACTCTACACTGTGAGGCGAAATGACCTCTAGTATTGCATTTATAACATATTAAAGTTTTGTCGGTCTGAAAAGATGGCAATGATCTGTTGTCTTTTGAAAAGCAAATAAAGTTGTCATCAGTTGCTGATCTGATTTGCTTACTTGGATAAGCAGTTTTATATTGACGTATTATTGTTGTCAGCGTCTGTAGATCTTTAGGATTTCTCTCGATTATGAAGGATCGAATATCTTCTGCATATGCGTGAGTAATGGTATCAATTAATATGTGGTCTCTTAATGCTTCATACGTTCTATCAATATTAGCTAAAGATATCCACCTATCAAACCACACTACCATATCAGAGACAAATAACTGTGGATCATCTTCCTGCCTTGGTCTTTCGAAAAAAAAATTCTTGCGATAAGCATTTTGCGTAGCTCCAAACTGTCTTAGTAAAGCTTCTTTTATTTCTTCATAAGTACGCTGTTCGTGAGATGGTATTTGTGTACATACATCTAATGCTTTACCCTGTAATAAAATCAAGAGATGGTGTGCATATTGTTCTTCTGGTAAGCCTGATGCTTTCGCTATCTCCTCAAACCGCATCAAATACGAATCTATATTATCTTTATTTTCTTGAAAAGGTTATATTTTAGATAAAGGTTTATACTTGTCAAAAGCATTGCTAGTAGGTAAGGTTGATTGAACCTCTATTTTTTTCTTTTTTAAATTTTAACTCCTCTTCCTGAAGTTGAAGTCTAAATTTTTCCACTTCTAATCTGTTTTCTTCTACCTCTCTGTCCTCTTTACGTTTCCTTTCTTCTGCCTCTCTGTCCTCTTTACGTTTCCTTTCTTCTTCCTCTCTTTCTTCTTGTCTTCTTTTTTCTTCTCTTTCAAGTTTTCTTTCTTCTTCCTCTCTTTCTTCTCTACGTTTCTTCTCTTCTTCTTTAATTTGTTTTTCACACCATTCCCACTGATGTTCTTCTGGAATACCAATGTCCTTGGCTAGTTTTAAATATACTTTAAATAAGTCTGCTTGAGACGCCATATTATGAAATTAACGATAGCAGAAATGTAGGTGTTTAATTGTTCTGCCGACACTCTCGTCAAGCTGAATCTAGCCGCCAACAGGTAAAAAGTGAAAGAGGGCTGTCCTAGTTAAATATCGATCGGTGAAATTAAGGAGGAATTTAAGTGGTCAGTGTATGTAAACAAACCAGTGTACACTAGCTTTAGTAACGTTGCTTTCACAGCTTAATAGATATAGCTTCCACAGCTTTAGTAAATATAGCTTTCACAGCTTAGTAAATGTAAAATGTAAGGTACTGACCTTAAAACAGATGATCTTTCCCGTTTCGTTTCAAAGATTGCCGTCTTGTTGACGTATTCTGCAAGAGGCTTTTCTTATAAGGCTTTATTTGAGGCTTTGTCGTTCAGAGAGGCTATAAATCACTCGTTAGAGGCTTTATACAAATTCGTAGAGCTTGCTAGAATGTGTCGACTTTCTTCTTTGAAAATGTAGTATGTGATGCTTGACTTCGTCGTTGTCTTTATTTATAAATGTTTTTTTTCGTCAGGAGGTGCCAATATATGTGACGAGCACATTTGCCGGGGATTATATTCTCAATACTTGACAATTCAATGAAATGAAGAAAGAAACATCTCTCTGTATTTTCTTCAAACTTCTTTAATAACTCCTTCAAACTTTCACGTCAAAATTAACTTCTTAATTCAATAACAACTTGTCTTGATACTTCATAAATAAAGCTTAAATGATACATAAAACTTCACTTAGTATAACTTCAACTACTAAAACTTTACTTAATGGACCCGCTAATATCATAAAACTTATTACTGAGCGAGAACCAACGCTCTACAAGAACTACTACTCTGCGAGGACCCCGTCTAACTCACTTTCCCTTAATTTATACTTTCTTTTATCGTACATTCCAGAATCCTGGAACCTTCTCCGATAATTATTTTAGTAACTTTGACCCTCTAAAAGCTGACGTGTGCTATTTTTTTCCCTTAACCTCTTTCTTCAATTGGATATCTAAAATTAACTTGTTTACGCTGGACACTTGCAATGGTTGAACTTGAGCTTCTAGAAACTGGTCGAAATAGGTCACAGACTCGACTCCTGACACCATGATCGCTATTTAAATGCGTAAAAAAGTTGTACGACCTGAATATCAATTCAGGGTTCAATCTCTTAAAGGGGACTAATTCAATATACATCTCCATATATGTGAAGTACGAGTTCTCGTCATTTGATACCGAACTAAATAATTTTTCAAGTTATTTATATAGTAGTTTTTAGCGGCCCCCGAAAAGTTTTGTACTAAATGTCTATCTGTCCGTCATCCCGTTTAGAACTCGTAAACTAGAAAAGATAGTGAAAATCCGACATCATAATATTTTAGTCCATTCAAAGTTCTGATGCAACGGCTACTTTTTTTCTTTTCTCAAAGCGAAAAATCTAATTTTTAAAATTGCTTATGCAAGCAATGTTTTCATAAAAATACACCACTTTTACAACTATTCACTATTAATAGTAACAAACACCGAAGGCTCTTTAGTAGGGAGATAGCCGTTTCCCATATTTTAAAACATTTGTGCAAATAGTTTTTGATTTTTTGTCAAAAAATTATTTTTTTTTACATTTCTATTGCTAACTTATGTAATATTTTTTTTTACGAAATGTAAATTTTTTTTGTTATGAGGAATTAGACATTGACCATTTACAAAGCAATTAGATCAATTAGATATTCATTATAAGACATCAGTTAGGCCAGGTTTACATTTGACTTCGCATTCACTTTCACCTATTCTTTAGTTTGCTGGACCGCTGGGGAACCACACTGGGGGACGGCTGGGAAACCATACAAGATTTGTGAACCTTCTTTCTCCATTCTCTGTCATTTTTCTTTGATCGAATTTAATTTTGATGTTCTTTCCTGCCTTTTTACCTGCCCGGGTGGACCACTTCGGGGGCTGATTTTGAGTTTGTTTTCCACAGAAACAGAATTTGTAACCTTGTCTTTTTTTATTGGTTCTTGTCTTGACAGAACAGAAAAAAGGTGCAAAATTTCAACTTCATACAAGATAGGGTGTGTGAGAAATAACATGTACAAACTTTATATCTAAAAGACAGACAGACAAGCAGGCAGAGTTGAAGCTTTTTCAAACTACGATTACAAAGTATTTAATGTAAAACTTTAGTAAAGCATTGGCCCGAGGGTACATTAGTATATTTATCACAAGTGAATTTTTATAACTGTTTATCATTCGAAAAATGTGCAACTCTATGTCTATAATTTTTTTTATCTGGATGGGACTTAAAGCCAGTTAGAATAACCTGTTAGGAAGAATTTAAATGAGAAAATACCTTATTATACTTTCTTTTTTTAAACATGTATTTTTTGTACGATAGCACAATGAATTTATTATTAAGCAAAATTTCAACACAAGTCAATAATAATCGGGTATAAACATTATTTTTTCAAATGCATACATATATATATCAAAGAAATTGAAGTGAAGCTTTGTTTAACTATATAAATCAACTTTTTGAGTTTTCCACGAAATGTTTTAACGTCTTTTAAATCAATATCTAGTTAAGTGGTTGTTTATTAGTTGTAGCATTTGCCTTGAGGGGGGATTAGCGTCGCAGGGTGTATTGGCACTTGCCGATTCTTCTGATAAATCAGCCTTGTGGGTGACATCGTTCCAACCTAGCTATTCATTTTATTTCCATGAGATGATCCACAGTCGCTTCAGTCATGTAATTAAATTTGTAATAGATCTAGACTAACAATTAAAAAGCATTCATAAAAATAGAGGGTAACAACCTGAATTCGAACAAATGGCTCAAGCATTTTAAGGTTTCTCAAGCCTGCAAAGTAACAACTCTGCTAATGCAGGGGTCAGCAACATGCGCCTCGCGAGCCACATGGGGCTATTCGGATGTTAAGCTGCGGCTTTTTAGTTTCATGCGCAATTATGTTATCGAAAAAAAAAATGTTCTGATTCGATTCTATCTCTCAGCAACTTGTAATCGCTTTTCAGCGCACACCTCACGCATGTCATGAAATGTAGCATACTTGTAGGTGGAAGATACTCAAATTTCTTCTTCCTTATCACTTGATATAGATGAGTTTTGCGACTTAAAAGACACGGCACATGTTGCCTTTTTGTCAAATGTCTTCCCAAAGTTCAAAAGAAGAACTCCTAGGATTGCTACCGCTCTCGTGACAAACTAGAGGAGAAGATACATCTAATATTGCGCAAACATACATTGAAGACAATATAATCAATATAAATAAAATCAATTCAATAGCAAATGATGGAGCCAGAAGTATGACAGTAAAAAATAAAGTGGCAACTACGATTCTTTGGAGCAAAATAAACCACCAAATTCTTACGTTTCATAAATAATACACCAGTAGCACTTTGTGTCCAAACATTTCCAGCCGAAATTGTTGAGATCATGAATTTGGTAGTCAGCATCTTGTCAAAAGCAGTTTAAAGAGTTCTTAACGAAATGATGACTCAGTATTCTCACCTCCTTCTTTACAATAAAGTGCGACGGCTTTCCATGTTAAGGTGTTGAAACGTTTTGCTCTGTGATTGAATGAATTAAATACATTCCTAAATGATAAAGGCATTAATCATCCGGAATTAGAGAACGACAAATGGTTGCAAGCATTTTACTTTATGATCGATATAACAGTGAAATTAAATGAGCTGAATCTAAAACTGCAAGAAAAGGGATACCCAGTCTATGTTTTGGCAGACGAATTCGTTTGTTTTGAAGAAAAAAATATTTTTTTTGCAGAAATTATTCAGAGCAGTCAATTACTTCATTTTCGATTTGTAAGGCAATATTACAATAAAACCAGTGCAACTGTTGACACGAGTTACTTCAGCACAGTTATAAAAAAAATAGTTATAAAAAAAAAAATGGCATTTGGAAGGCTGACTATCGTCGTATTGTCATATTCGTTCGAGCAAGCGTTCTCTTGCATGAATATAATTAAAAGAAAAGTAAGAAACCAACTAACAAAAGTAAAAATTCACAGTCGTGTTTGATACTAAAAACAAATGAGCCAAATTTATCCAAACTTTTTAAAACCATGCAAAGCCATAGTTGCCACTGAATTTGTTTTCTTCATTGTTTGTTATTGAAGTGCAGGTTAGTGTTTTATGTTAATGTTCGTTGTTCAAATTTTATACTTAAAAAAATATAATTATCTAATAATACAATATGTACATCTTTTGGTATATTTTGTATGTGTGTGTGTGTGTGTGTGTGTGTGTTAAACACTTTTTATAGGAAGATAAACTGATTTTTTTCTTATGAATAAATATTTCTTGATTCCTTTTTTTTTAATAAAAAAATAATAATTTTTTGCGAGTATTATTTTTTGTTTGGAAATAAATAAAATCTTGTGGCTCTTTAAAAACGTTGAAATTTTGTAAATTGTAAATTTTTGGCTCTTCCGACTCAAACGGTTGCCGACCCCTGTGCTTGTGAAGAGCCTTTGAACATAGAAGATATTTAGTCATCATATGTTTCTAAGGTCTAGTCCTGTTTGTCATGTTGAATACACTAAGCCTAAAGATGAATCTATAAAGGGGACTAATTCAGTATATACTACCACTTCAGCAAAGTACTAATTACTTCCCTTGTTTGAGTTAACTAACAAAATAATTAATTACCAATAGTTGAATAACATTTTTTTTATTGATTCTTGTGTTGTCAGGTAAAAGAAACAATTTTATATTTACTAATAAGTATTACTATTTTAAAGTACGATTAGTTTAATTTAAAATTATTAAATACATTGAAAATTGAAATTGCACCTTGACCTAGTAAAGTTGCCTAAAATAATATACGGCACTTTTTTGAATGTGGAGAAATTTTCATTAATTCTTCTGCTCTTGTATTCTAACCTTTATAATTAATTTATTAGTAATTGAAAGTTAGGCAATCCATGAGTTATTACCGGCATGTTTTTTTTTGTTTTCTTTTTTACAAAAAAAAAAGCACTGTTATGTATATATATATATATATATATATATATATATATATATATATATATATATATATATATATATATATAAGGTGCGTCAAATATTGTATACACACTTTGAACTGTCATAGACAATTATTTCACGTTCTACAAGGATAAACTTCTGTTAGAAAGTAATGTTATGTTACTTCAACATGTTGCAGCAGTGGCAAAGAAGTAACTGCAGCATGGCGGACGTGAGTTTGAGTTTTGAAGAGCATAAACACATAATTAAGTGATACTGGAAGTTTGAGAATGTAGCTGCGGTTTGAAGACAGTGGAGACATGAGTATGGTACAGAACCACCTTTAAGGTTAACAATTACACGTCTACGAGACAAATTCGAAATTCATGAAACAGTGTCTGATGTTCATAAAGGTCGATCAAGTTGACCTCGTACAGCTACAAGTGATGAGTCCACAACTGCTGTCTTGGAACTGTTTCAGCGTTCACCTCAAAAATCGTCTAGGCAAGCGTCACGTGAGAGTGATAATATATATATATATATATCATGATTTTTTCGGGGGGGGGGGTTTCTCCCCCCCGCCCCCGATATCCCCACCCCGCGAAAAAAAATTATATGTATTTATGTGTGTGTGTGTATATAATCTTTATTACATTCTGACCCTTCATTCTTTCGGAAGACGTTTATTGTGCCCTAAAATAGGTTCTTCCAGGAGTTAGTGGAAAAATTGTAGATTCCCTGCCATGTTAGCAAAGGGGTCTGGGGAACGCTAGGTGCTCCCCCATCGCGGGGTGGAGCCCCGCCGCCAAGCACTATATCTGGTATTGAAAGCCAACAAAATGCATATTCTGAGGTATCTACAGTGCATTTTCCTGCTATTAACAAGTTTATTTTCAAAAACCTAATATGCTATTCTTACGTTCGGCGCATTTGCTGGCAAGCTGTTTCCATAAAATCTGTCACTGGTAATGTCTGAAGCTTCTTCCCACCTGATCTGAGGACCTCTATGAATGTGTGATGCTAAGTTGTACTAGGATGGCATCGCAACTCTTCTTATGCGTGGTTCATTTTAACTGAGAACATGCCCCTCGACCTCATGCGACGCTCTGTCACAATCTTACTAAGGGGTCGACTCCCAGTCCGGCATAGGATTTTATTTATTTAGACCCAATCTCTATAACTGACTCCTAAAAATCTGTCTTAGCCATGTTTGTTGAGACACATTTAGTGTTTTTCAATTTCGGCAGATGACTATTCACTTCACTTTATTAATGGAGCCTCGCCACTGGCAGAAATGTGTAACCTATCTTGAATACGCTCTTGGAATTAAGTGACTGTAGTTTGCTTTAGATTTTATATCGAAAAGGGAGGGTTTATCGTCAAAATCATCTGTTGGGGGTTTTAAACTAAAAAATCTCTGGAGTTTGTTTTTTTTTTATTCAAAACCCCATTTAGCTACGGTAATAGAACTTAATAACTGAAGTTTTCTTTAGATTAATATTGAAGATAGAGGTTTTTCACCTCAAAACACTCTGTAGGGGAATTTTAAACTCAAAACCATCTAGAGGGGTTTTAAAGTTTTAAAAAAGCCATCTGTAAAAGAGGGGTTTAAACTCAAAAACCCCAATAGGATTGGCTACGCTCAAATAATTTTGGTGTGTACTTTGCTTTTTTTATATTGAAGAGGTATTTTTTTTAGCATCAAACCCCTCTTAAGGTGGGTTTAAACTCAAAACCCTTTTAGCAACGCTCATAGCATTTTGAGTGTATAATTTGCTTTGTTTTTATTATTAAAAAGGTATTTTTTACCTTCAAACCCCCTTTAAGGGGGGGTTTAAACTTAAACTCAAAATTGAGTCAAAACCCATTTAGCTACGTTCATAACATTTTGAGTGCGTAATTAGCTTTTTTTATATTGAAGAGGTATTTTTAAGCTTCAAATTCTACTGAAGAGAGAGAGAGGGGGGGGGGGGGTAAACTCAAAACCCCTTTGGCTACGCTCATAGAATTTGGGTGTATAATTTTCTCTTTTTGATATTGAAGAGGGGGTTTATCGTAAATTTTGGAAGGGGTTATAAAATCAAAATCTTCCTTAACTGTGCTCTTGGAATTTTGGGATTGTCGTTTGCATTTTTTTTGTTTTGTTTTATAAAAGAGGGGGATTTAACTGTAAAAACCCCTGGTAGGGGGTTTTAAACTCAAACCCCCCTGGAAGAGGGTTTTAAACTCGAAATCCCCTGGTAGAGGGTTTTAAACTCGACCCCCCCCCCCCTCAAAACCGCCTTGGTTGTGCTGGCACAAGTGATGGTGTAGTATTAAAATCTCACCTAAAATAAACAAAATCAAAGCAAAAAATCAGTAAGTAAATTCCGATCCCCCCTCCGGGAGGGGGGGGGGAATTTCATTTCGTGGGGGGGAGTTGAACCCCAACATCCCCTGGCTACGCCCAGGATATATATATAATCACCCGTTGTTGTAGAAATGCCTGTATTTTGCACTTTGCAGGTAACTATTTACATCCAAAATTGTAATGCTCACATAATACTTTATCAGTACCCCAGTCTTTATTTTTACAAAGATTATATCAATTCCCTCTGTCTGTCTGTATTCTAAGAAGTTTGTTCACCTTATTTCTCCCACACCCAATGTCGGATAAAATTTTGCAGAATAATTTCTTTTATCTAACAACACAATTAAATTAAACAATTAATTAAATGACTATTGGTAATTTAGTATTTTGTTTGGTATCTTGAACAATGGAAAGAAATCGTACTTGACAGATGTGGTGGTATAATTTGAATTACTCTCTTGAAGACATGAGCCCTGTATGAACATTCTTTTTATGCATTTAAAAAAACGATCATAAATTTATTCACAAAGATACCCCAATCTTTCCTTCCTCTTTTCAAGTCGTCGGACAAATAATAGGATAATAGCTCATTGAGAAAGCTGAAAGCTAAACAAAAACAATCGTTAAAAATATTTCTAATAGTACAGATTTATCATGTCTAGGTCAGTCATGTCTATGTCAAGGTCAATCATGATTATAATCACATGAATGATACAAACTAATTGATACGTTTACATTAAATATAAGCTTTTGTCTTTATTAAAAAAATTGTATTAAGGATACTAACACATTTTCAATGGCAAAATATGTGTCAATATTTCGGACAAAAAATGAATTGTACTGAATTCTAAGTCTTGATTAATAAGATCAGCTTTTAAATCCTTATATTGTGGTTCCTACTTGGTTGTCGTATTCGCCTTGATTACATATTGGACCTATATTTATTTCCCGTTGCATACAAGAAATACAAAACATCTTATGTATGTACTTTTTAGGTGTCACAATACAATTCTAAAAAGCATGCTCACTTACATTCGTAAAAAAAACTAACTCTACGCCTTAAAGAACAGGTTTGAATTATTTTGATTTACGTGGAAAAAAATACTATAAATAGAAGTTTATTTTATTAATCAGATATACTTTAAATCAACATTTCACACATTGCCCGAAACAGTTTTAGTCATTCTATAGAATGCCTAGGCAAAGTAGGAAATGGAGAAACCATTTCTCACTTTGCCTGGAGTTTTAGGCATTCTATGGGTAACAAGTATATATACATGGCGTGAACAAAATGAATAACGGACTTGGACTTAGCCGATGACGTTGCACTACTCGGGGCTGCAATAAATACATACAAGAAATGACGGCGAGCCTAGATAGAGAGGCACCCAAATATGGCCTCCGCTTAAACCTGGATAAGAATAAAATGTTACGAGTGGGATATAAGGCAAAGGTGCCCCCGTCAGACTTGGCGAGTCAAAGCTTGAAGAGCTGGACAAGTTCACGTACCTTGGCAGCATCTTAACAAATGGTGGGGATGCCTACCGTGATGTAGCGTGCCGAATAGGAAAGGCAGGGAGCATTATCCAAAGGCTGCATCCTATTTGAACAAGCCAAGCCATTGGACCTGAGACAAAAATACAAAATTGTCATTCCAACTTCAACATATGCATGTGAGACATGGAAGTCATCTGTCAAAATTGAGAAAGACTAAATTGTGGCTCAAAAAAAAATGGCTAAGACGGATTTTGGGAGTCAGTTACACAGATCGGGTCTCAAACAAGAAAATTCTATGTCGAAATGGAGTCGAACACTTAGTGAGGTTGTGACAGAGCGTCGCATGAGGTTTGCGGGACATATTCTACAACAAAATGAACTATGCATTCCAAGAGTTGCGTTAACATGGAGGCCGATACGAGGAAAGCGCAAACAGGGACGTCCTCGTATTACTTGGCGCCAAACCTTCATGGAGGACCTCAGAACAGTGAAAACCAAGTGGAAAACCAAGCTTCCGACATTGCCAATGACAGATCTTTATGGAGACAGCTGTTCGCCGAATGCGCCAAACGATGCGGGAAGAAATAGTTTAAGTCTAAGTTAGTATATATGTATATATATATATATATATATATATATAAATGGAGAATGCTTTTGTTCTCCCACACACACACACACACACACTTTTTAAATTATGAATTATGAAAACAATATTCGTTGTTTGATATATTTATTCATTAAACATATTTGAAACAATTAATGATTTCCTTAAGCCCATTATACACATTGCTACCAACCTGATCATCGATCTAGAGAAAATAGCCTTTCAAGTCCCACTCTTTAAAAACATCTGTCAGTGTAAAAATATATTTTGAAAAGGCGACATTTCAAATGTTTAGCCCTGGGAAAACAATTCTGGCTAAAATAACTTTCAAATCTTGTTGGCTGTGTATGATACTTGTCTGGGTTAGTCGTAACAAATAGTGCCAGATTGTAATAATGATAATGTAATTATATAGAGCGATGTTAACAAACTTAATGTAAGATCGAAGGGCTGTGATAACATTACAACAATAAACACGAAAGCTAAAAATGTGTTTTAGACACAGAAATGTCTCTTAATGTTCTTTTTGAATGTAGGGAAGCATGTTGAGCATGTTGTCCTTCTGAAATCTTAGAGTTAGTTCCAAGCCTTTGGTCCTATCACAATGTATGTGCTACAACATCCTGTACTTCGACTACAAGGCGGCTTGTCTCTTAAATGGATTTGATACTACAACACTGTACTGTAATATGAAAATATTTATTGAACCTTTGACAAAACAATTATGTCACTATACACTAGCTTTGACTAGTGACCAAAATTTTATAGGAAAATATTTAAAGCATTCCTAAAAAATATATTTTATATGTTAAAAGAATACTCCATGAAAAGAAAATGTTAGTTTTTCTGGCAATCATCAGGTCAGGTCCATATCAAATGAGTCTTTCCAACTGCATGTAATGTGTCTCTTTCACTTTTGCACAAATCATGAAAAAGTACCAGATGACCGAGCTTTGCTCGGTTGAATAATATATAATTTTATTTCGAAAACGGCTCTAACGATTTTCTTTACAATTTCAACGTATATATGCAAGTGAAAAAAATTCTTAACTCATTGGTCACAAGGGGAAAACTCGAGGTCGACCGTTATATCGGTTTGAAAATGTTTCATTATTGAAAAATTAATTTTGGCTACAATGTTTTATGAATGAAAATTTTCCATGACGTCAAATGGAAATAACACCGCTTACGTCACTTGGCTTACAGCAAAAAACTTGAACGACTTTTACTGAATCAATATAACTAATTAAACATTTTCGCACCATTTTATTGTATACTCTATTATTTTAGTTAACAAAGTAAAAGTCACCTACACGACATTTGCGCACGATTTTATTGTAGCAGGGGCTGACTGTGTATTAAATTCGACCCTGGCATTACCATATGACCCGGCCCACATGTTAACATGTTATATTTTGGGCGTAGCCAGGATTTTTTCGGTGCGAAGGGATTTTTTTAACCCCTGGCCGCAGCAATATATATAAATATATATGAGTGTGTGTGTATGCATGTAATGGGCTTTGTTACTGCACATAAAAATTATAAATGTAACAGAAGCGAATTGCCCAAATTTTCAGCTTAAAGAAATCACAAAAGTTATTTCTCTATAGAAGAAGTTACGAAAATTGTAAAATATAAAACCACAGACCTATGTATACTACAATAAATATAAGTGCTCTCTATTTACGATTTATTTAGGTAGGTGCTGCTTTACTATTACACACCAGGATCAGATTTTAGAATATCCCAGGTTCGTTTTTTTTTTGTGTAACGCTATTCGCTAACACCGTATAGATCTAGATTAGGCCTACATCTCTTTATTAGTATAATCAAATCTTTATATTATTATCTGCATGAATGCGTTGGTAATATAGTTGATCTAGAGCTACATATTATAAATGAGATTACAAGATTTATGTTAATAAATTAAGTGGATTAGATCTATTGTTTTAGAATTTTAGAATCTACTTATTTTGTTGGCATCTCGTGCAGCACAGCAGACAAACAAAAGCCGTCAAGTCGCAATAGGTTCTGCGTATACAGTTCACGCCATTCACGGTTCTGCGTATACCGTAGGCGTAGTCATATCACAACATGGGCACATGGGATTCGTGAAACATTAAAATAAATAGTAAACACTTCACTCATCATTAATCGTCGGAATTACTGACATTGTGGTTAAGTAGACTCTATATCTAAATCTACATTTCAGATAGAATCTAGTTTAGAAATCTAGATTCTATCTTGAGATTAGATTATCACTAGTCTACATCTAGCTCTACCTGACTAAAGCTTATTAATTAGGATAGGCATACATCTACTATCTAGATTATTCTATACAGTCTATATCTAGATCTAGAAAAATTCTATAGCTAATCTAGATCAGACTCAGTAGATCTACTGTCTAAACATTATGGACTATACTTCTACTTATAGATCTTCTTTGCAACGCCAAGGACTAATAAACCAAAATAATCATAATAAGGCTTGTCATCGAGTCAGAAAATTAATGAGGAATGCAATATTCCCCGTGATCTGCAGCCCCAGATGTGATCTACATATTTTCCCACATCCAGGGCAAGCATAGCCATTGTCCGCCATTGGTCGAATAAGATTTTCTTTTCGCCGTCTGCGTCATGTCCTCGGCAGCGGATTTCCTTTTGGTCTCAAATGTGCATCCCGCGGCCTTTGAGAGTGACCTCCAGCTATCTGTCTCTTTCTGAGACTGCATGCAACCAGGTTCTCTCTTCTATTTTAGCTATGTCAAGTAAACACCTAAGCTGGTCTTTAAAGCGTTTCCGTGGGGCACCTCTGTTACGTCGACCACCTTTTTAGCTCACCAAAAAAAAAAGACAGCTTTTGCATACGTTCGTGCTTCATACCGGATACGTGTCCTACCTAGAGCAACTTTCGGACCATAAGAAGTCCCTCTATACAAGTCAATACTGTCCATACCGGCTTTCGCAAGGACCATGATGTTTGTAGTGTTGTCTTGCCACCGTATGCTCAAGCATCTTTGGTGAAAGCGTTCAAGTGGTATTAATTGTTTTCTGTATAATACCCATGTCTCAGATCCACATAGAAGAGTTGAGAGAATCACTGCTTTGTAGACACTATTTTTATGTAGGCAGCGGAGCGATCTATTCCTATTCTGCCAACTCTACCTGGATGCGTCCTAAAGCACTACTGGCAATGGTCAGACGGTTATCAACATCCTTGAAAGCGAGCTGTCATTCGATGCTATACTTCCTAGAATTGTGAAGTCTTCTACCATGTTAAGAGGACGTCCATTTACGGTGATCTTTGGGGCTGAGTATGTTTTATTGGGTCACTTCTAGAACATGACTTCTGTTTTCCAGAGGCTTATAGATAAACTTAAAGAGACTTCAGCGTATGCAAATTCGTTGACCGCGATCTGGAGATCATGTTCATTGTGGGCTAGCAGGGCGCAATCATCAGCATAGAGAAGCTCCATTATGACTATCTTAGTATGAGATAGTAGACGTCAAAGATTTAACGTATTACCTTCCACACGAAACCTGATGTCGATGCATTTGTGCAATCGCTGCCTCATTTTAACCAGCATTACGCCAAAAAAGATAGCGAATAGAGTAAGAGCAAGTACACAGTTCTTCTTCACTCCATTTTTTATTGTGAAATGATCGACTGGTCACCATTGTGTCTAATCTGTCCCACGGTGAAACTGCTTGAGTAGTTGGGTATCCGAGCATTTTCAAAATCCTCCATAAACCATTGATCGTGTCGAAAGCCTTGGTGAGGTCCACGAAGGCTGCGTATATATAGGATTATATAGTATAATAGACTAAAATCTAGTCTAAAATCAAGACTGTCTAAGATTCTAGATCTAGACTGACTAGAGTTGCAGTGTAGAGTAAATTCTGATTATCTTAGATTCTATTTTTACTATATTTCTAACCTAGATATATATTCTAGAAATAGATATATACTGATTCTATAGTTACAATTTTTATGATAATATAGATTACAGATTATAACTAGATTTTATAGATCTGTGACTATTATGACTAGGTCCATGGCATGTGTGAGAAATTTGTCAAAGCAACTATAATTAATGAACTCCATCTAAAACATGTTTATTCATATATTCACATGCGATTTTTTAAATATTTATAAGCGTAGCATTATTTTGGACCAATGTCTCACAACCTAAAAGACTCATCAATTAAAGTACTGTAAATGTGTAGTTTCAGACGCTTGTTAAAGTTCTTTTTATTTCTATAACCTCTATCGGGTTTTATCCTAAATACCATTATTTTGTGCATATTTTTTTTCTCTATCAGAGACACTTAAAATTATAGCCTAATAATGTCAGTTTAATTTAAAAAGAGAACTGAAAAATCAAAAAGATCTATAAGGAAAAGGTACTTCCGGGCCAATTTATAACTCTAGTTTTGAACCAAAGAAACGTAACGCATACGCGCAACATCTAGCCCATGAACGCAAATATATGAAATAAAGCCATTTCCTTTTAGTTTTCATTGAAAAAATGTTTTGAAAATCCTAATTTATTAACTTCTGTTTATTTTAATCGTCTTATGCACATTTAAACCTTATCTTATCTTATATGATACAGACGTTACTTCAAAAAAGATGATTACGTCCTACACGTCATGCATTCAGTCATGCATATTAACCAATGACCTAAACTCCGCCAAGTCACAGATTTTTCTACCTTGTGTATCTAACAATTGAAAATAATAATCATGAGACAAGAGTGCTCTTATTTTCGATGTTCAATTACTAGATCTAGATCTTAACATTAAATTATGTTACATAGGTAAGGGTAAAAAAAAACAACAACGACCTAACCTCGTATCTATTTGACTTAACAACGCCTTGTTACATCAGCGTAGCCATGAAAAAAAATCTTCGAAAAGCAAAGCTAAAATTCTAAACTTTAATGAATGTAGTTAAAATGGATTTTGTAGTTAACCCCCGCCCTTCTTATGAAAAATAAAAACTAAAGCGAAAACATACTTACCATTTGAGCCTAGCATTGTTTTTTTTCTGCCACTTGCTAGAATATATAAAATTAAATAAACCTAAGACAATAAAACTTAATCGAACTACAGTCACTTGAGATTCAACACTGCCCCAAATAAAACATTTCACAGTGATTTGTTTTTCTACCAGTCACGGTGATCCATTACTAAATTACAGTGAACAGCATATATGATATTTGGCATTCAAATTTTTAATAGAAGGATATTACAATGTAGACACTATTCAGACTATTCATTTTATTTTTGTAAGCCTCAAGTTAGGGATCCGTCCCAGAACCAGCTAGGAGAGCTCAAAGCGTTTCAACCCCTAGCAGATGCAGAACTTTTGAAACTTTTGAGTAAGGGGCGATTTTTCAAAACCTTAATACCGTATAAACCCTAAAAGTAAACATGTATAGACGCACACACACACCCACACATATATATGGTTAAAATATAAACGTTAATAATTTCGTAACCCAAATTGTGTGAATTTTGTATACAAATTCGCAAATTTAAGAATATAGTGATCTATATAATAAAATAATAATTATAATTAAAATAATAATAATCTTTATTTGTCTTACAATTTGTGCATTACACCAAACAAAAAACATTATAACTATAAGAAACCAAAGTGTACATTCACACCAGACTCACTCATAATTTACTTGTGACAAAGTTTATCTCAGATTGTTCCTATTTTATGATTCGATTGCCAGGGGAAAAAAAGAGTGTTTGTGTCTGTTTGTCTTTGCTATCGGTGTCTTGTATCTCTTTTGTGATGGTAAAATCACAAAATCCTGACACAAAGGGTGATTCTTTATTTCTAGGATCTTGTTAGCTTTTTTATAGATGTTTGTCTCAAACAGTTGCCCAAATGAGTTTTGTTTTTAGCAGCATTTAGGATTCTATAAAGTTTATTTTTATTTTTAATGCTCAGATTGCCATACCAGGCAGTGATATTGAAACTTAAAATATTGCAGATTTGAGCGTGATAAAACATAGCCAAGGCCTTTTCGCTAACATTAAACGAGGACAGTTTTCTTAGTAATCGTAATCTTTGCTACCCATTTTTGCTGATATAATCAGTATTTGCAGTAAAATTGTGTTTATTGTCTAGGATAGTACCTCTTCTTCTCAGCCTTTGCCGTAGTCCTCCTTTTTTCCCTCTTTTCCTTGTACTAACAGAGGAAGGGTAGAGACAATTTATATGTGCATAACATGGTGGAGGAGTTGATCTTTACTATAATGAATAGATCTAGTACTAGATCGGCCGCTATATTGGGTCGCCATTTTTCTTCTTTTATTTCTAACCAAATAACCAAAGTTGAACAAATCTAGATCTAGTAAAATGTGTAATGTAAATACTCATTGTGGAGCCCACCTTGATAACAGAAGTCTTCATCTACATAACTAATAACAAAAGAACATCTAATATACATCCAGCAAAGCAATAATAATGAATAATGAAAGCACAAATTGCATGTCGCCACAGTGCAGCGCCATTTTCAAAAAAAAAAAACGTACCATCAATTTGAAAAGCAATTATCGGTAGGTGTATTCGTTAATTAAAAACTGCATAAAATTTTAATAATATTCGTTGTCTTTAAGTGGGATAATTAAAGATGAATTACACACACAAAACATATATACAAAGAAAGTGTGCCAGTCAATCGATTATTTTTATGATTTAAGGCCTTGTAAAAATCAGAATATCTAAATCATTATATACAAAATTAGATAAATTAATTTATTAAATTTATTAACAGCTGCCTTAGAAAGTTTAATATTATTTTTTGTATTTATTTAGTTTATCAAGATACTGCATTATCTTGTAACACGTCTTCGAATGTAATTAAGTGTACTTTTGAAACATTTGAACTGACCAACTTCGAAGAAAATACCTTACTTTCGCTCAACTACAATCAAGCAAACACTACAGCCACAATCGCTTCATTAAAAGATGGATACATGGATACTTTTGTAGTAAGTAGATTAGAACATACTCGATGCTACGTTTATTATATTTTTAGACCTAGATATGTATGTGACTAGCTGATGCTCAATCACAGTACGTTAAAATAGTAACTATTTATTTTGATTTTATTTTAGCTGGAAACCTCATTTGTATTTTTCTTTCTTCACTACAGCGGCCCCGCCCTAAAACGTATATGCTAGTTTTTTATCCCTTTATTAAGTGTTCCATATTCGCCCCCCTCTTCCTTCGAAAAGACTTTGCGTATAATCACTTTAGCTTCTTAATTTTATATCTAGATGTAGATTTAACCCTTGTAATATTTCTTTTTAGACTTTGATTACACACAGCACACATATTTATTTAGCTTTTTTTTGTAATTTTGAATAAAAAAGTATGTAAAGAATATGCTCTATATTTTTTTAGCTTTATCATATGAATGGACGGACGGACGGGCAGGCAGGCAGACTGACAGACAAACACATAGTTAGACACAGACAGTAAGACAGGCATACAGACACAGTTAGATAAACAGACAAACAAATAGATAACTGATAATAGGCAGTTTAAGTTCATTGATTCTGATCTTTTCATTAACTTAAAAGATTCTCTAATTTTTTTACATTAGCCAACTAATTTCGAATAAAATATGAATTTTATATTACTATTATATATTATTACTAAACTATTTAGATTGTCAGATTAGAAAAATTATGTTGACCATCTTCCCCTTCCCTACATTTCTGCTCTCAAATCTTCTGGTATTAACCAGTGTCCTTTATTTGATGACTAGCCAGATATTAACCTAGGCCCGAGGGTCTTAAATTGCGTATCACTGATATAGTCACTGCTATAGTGTTTTAGAAACAATTAAACAAGATAATAATGTTAGAAGTAAAGTGAATGCGTTAAAAGAAAAATAGTATGAATGGAGCTAAAAAAAATTGAGCTAGTCTACCTAATAAAACTTGTAAGTTTTATGTTCGGCGCATGTGTTATCTTTAAGTAGTGTCTAATTTATGAAGCGCGCGATAATGAGCTTTAGAAAAACAAGTTTGATGGTTAATTTGATTAAAATATTAAATGAATAAACTATATTCAGTATGATATGTGTTAAAGTTTCAAACTATCTTTGGCAAGACTTGAATTAGATCTAGTCGATATAAGTAGACCTAGGGTTCGAGAGTATAAGTTCTTCGCATGCTCACCCTTATGGTCTTGTCTAATGAAATAAATGGTACCCCAGGATGTCAAAAATTCGCAAATATAAGGAACAAATTTATGTAAAAATGCTTTTGAAATAAAAATTGGAATGTTAATTTTATGAAATAATGAAATGAATGGACTATGTTGTGTATGTTCATGTGTCAAAGTAAAAACTATCTTTGCGAAGTGTAGCTCTTAAAATTAGATCTAGATCCTTTTGGTCTTGTCCATGCAAACATGACTATATAACCTAGATCCATGAAATAGTAATACTTTCATAGAGTTGGATAATTTTTGTCAGGGTCTTAAGCTTGTTTTAGGGCTACTTAACATACGATACTGTTCCAGTTAGTATCCAAGGAACATTTATGCCAATTTTTATCAAGATTGGTCAAACGGGACATACATACACACATACATACAGACAGACATTCATACATACATAAATACATAGGCTACATTCATACAGACATACTTACAGACATATATACATACAGACTGACAGACACATGCAATATACATACATACAAACATACGTACGTACGTACGTACATACATACATACATACATACAGACAGACATACAGACATACGTACATAAATATCTATGGCCTCCTTCAGTCGCGAAGCGACTATGGATCATCTCATGAAAATATAAGCTGTGATCGGAACGATGTCGCTCACACATCAGTTCCCCTAACTCCACGCAGCTGATGTATCCAAAGAAACGGCAGTGCTGATACAGTTTGGAATCAGCGGCGTCGCAGGTTCTGCCAGAGTGTAGCACTGGGTGCTGCAAACTGCCTTAGGGTTACCAGCTCCTGAATTTTCGTCAGGGTTGACTCCCGAAGCCTTTCCCATGATTGGGTATAGCTGGAAGGCAACAGAGGTTTGAATTCAGAGTTTTCCTTCTCCTAGGTGGGTAGCCAGCCATGGCTAACGAGCCCCTCCTGCCCGAAGCTTACTGGTTAAGGCGCCAGTTACTCGCCTTTGCCCTTTCTCCTGTTAGTGAGAACAGTTCAGCCGGACATAAATATAGACATATGTAAATACATACATACGTAACCCTGTTATTTTTACCATCCTGCAACCTTTATTTCAGTACGTCTCCCTGTAGGAAAGATAGTTGCAATACTTAGACATAATATCTGGGTTTTATTTAATTCTTTATTCAACAATGACTCTCAGGTTGTTGTCTTTTATTTTACATACAGTCATTGAAAGCAATGCCTAGCATTGTAATACTCATCAAAGGAATTTTCCATATTTAACATGCAGTGATTTTACATATATTCGAACACTCTCTTTAGTTGTCAGGTTATTTTTGTTTTTAATTTTAGGATTTGACTACAGAGTTCGCGAAAGACGTATATTTTAAAAAATATCACAATATAACAAGTGGAATATACCTGATCGTCAACACTTCAGACAGTGTTAATAGTTTTGAATGTAAAATGCTGAAATACAAAGAACTTCCCATTAGATATTTGACACAAAAACCTTGTCTGGAAAAAAAAGGTATTTCCTCCTCTCTTCTCTTCTTAGAAAAAAAAAAGCAGTTCATTTAATTAAGCATATGATTTTTACTTCTGCTAAATCAGACGCTTGGTTCTTATCATAGGTCAGTGTAAGTCTCTGATTGCTATTTTGATCCGCTGCATGATTAAAAAAAAGTAAGTAATTTTTTAAACAACCTTCACAACGTTTTTTTTTTAACTTTAGGGAGCACGACGCTTGACGGAGGGGCAGGGTGTGTTGATTTTGGGTAATATGTGCTATTTATGAATGTACTTATATACATTTCCTTTTTTTTTAATTACTTTAATACATATTAGCATTAGTTAATACAATTAAATAGATTCGCAGCCTGACCACAAGCAATTCAAGAAAAACGACAAGCTTTCTATTAATGCTATTTATTTTATTTTTGGTATTTTGCTAAAAGGCAGCAGTCTATTCTTACATATATGTGTATTTATGTTTATGTATGTTGTGTGTGTGTGTTTGTTTGTTTACTTGTTGTCTCTTTTGTTCTACTGTTTAGTATGTTCAGTGCTTACATGTTTTTCTCAAGTATGTTATTAGTGTGTATTAAAGTCTCCTGTTAGTTTTTTTCACTTTCTTGTCATGTCAATAAAATGGAGTTGTAACTTAAACAGCAGTGTTGTATTTTACTTCCTAATTGATAATATAGCATGGTGGCAGCTTTCTAAAAGTTTAAAAATGGATACTGTAAGTAAAACTAATCACTTTAAACCAAGAATTAACCCTCCACCTCCTTTAAATGTGAAGAAAGGGTGTGAGGAATGGAAGCTTTTCAAGCAAATGTGGCTGAGCTATTGCACTATAGAGAGAATAAACGATATAGATAAAGAGTATGCCAAAGCACTGTTCTTGCACACTGTCGGCCCAGAGGCGTTGGCAGTATACTTTTAAACCAAAGCACAATGTTCAAGATATAATATGTGCATTTGATGAGCATTTTTAGGGTCTAAAGAATGAAACTTATGAAAGACATGTTTTTGACAACAGACAACAGAAGCCGCAAGAAACTGTCGATGATTACTTACTAGCTTTACGCTCACTCGCTAAAACCTGCAATTTTTGCGACCATATGGAAGAGTCATTAATAAGAGACCGAATGGTAGTTGGCATCAAAGACACAAGGACAAAAAAAAGAACTCTTACAAGAACATAAGCTAACGCTCAAGAGTTGAATAGAAATCTGCCAAGCAAATGAAGCTTCTGAGTTGCAGCTAAAGGTACAAGAGACAGGTACATCTGATGCATCCACAGGCGATGGGATTCTTCGTAAGTGAATTTTATTTCGGCGATAAACTCCTCCGCCTGATTCAACTTTATACGACCGTTGTTGTAACTGACGAGTTATAACTCCTTTTTGCCAGCGCTCATGGCCACGCGAACTTGAAGTTAGTCTCACCTCTTCTCATAAACATAGAAAAGCGCTGAAAGAAAACCTTAGGAGATCAGCGATTTACTACAACTCCAATGCTAAACATATACCTCCCCTTGATAAACATAGTCCTACACTTGGAATATCGAATCATTTTTCAAAGTCCGTAATAGTTGAAATACAATAATGAGCTTACATATTGATATGAAGTTTCGCCTTCTACACAAGCTGTAGAATGATTTTTTTGCCCAAACGAGACACAAAGTAGTAGTTTATTATCTCCTACATAAAGTAGTGACTTCTTATATCTATTAATTTGCGTAGCTCGTTATATTTTCTTCACAGTTGCTAAGTGTACCAAGACATCATCAGGGACATCAAAAACTCATCTAACAAGTAAGATTATTTTTAGTTATACTATTTCGGTCATTAATATGAAGTGAATATTTACAATTATATATATATATATATATATATATATATATATATATATATATATATATATATATATATATATATATATATATATATATATATATAAATAGATAGATAGATAGATAGATAGATAGATAGATAGATTGATTGATTGATTGATTGATTAATAAATAGATAGATAGATACTTTCATCTATGCCAGTGAGGGCAAAATGGCGCCTAATCTTTATCATATGGCTGTTGAGACATATGTGATTTATGTAGCGCTTAAGAATGCACCTCTGTTACGCCGTTCAACTTAAAGCTCGCCAAATAAGATCGCCTTCCTTCGAGATAGGTGTCCGATTCAACGCAGCTGTCGAATGGTAATTAGTGCTTCTATACTGTCCACACCAGCCAATAGCAAAACATAGATATTTGTAGTGTAGCGTGTGTCCATTATGGTGCGAATGTATCTTTGGTGGAAGCGTTAGAGAAGTTTTACTATTTGTAATAATCTTCAAAACTGAAGGAGTATCCGAAACAATTAAAACAAACCAGCTATCAGAGGGGAAGTATGTGCTTTTGGCGTTTTCACTATTTCAATTTAATGGTGTAACCTAGCGTGCAGGGAGATGCCAAGGTTTAGAATTGTATTTTTTTTAATGAATTGAATTTGTATTACATATCAATAAGTATATGTTGGAGTATTATTAATTTCTATAAGATAATATAGATATTACATTATAAAGTGTTATTGTGTAAGAATATTACTTTTATAAAGAAAATGTTCACGAGAAATGCTTAAATTCATTCAGCCTAATAGACACACTTCCACACACAGCCATACTAAAATTACAATGTGAAGGATGATTTAAAATAAAATAAGGATTTTAATACTATAATATTTATATGACACCTGCGCTGAACGGTACCATGCATCATGTCTCCATATGAATACACCCGTGTATTATACTACCTTAGGCAACAAAGACGCAACATGGCACTGTGTACCGTGTGGGTTACCTCAGTTTACATCAGGACTATTTGATTCCTTTGATGCGGACACTTCTAAACCATTCAACATCCTAAACACCATCCCAAACCAAACTCATCAACCACTAGCCAGATCCACTCCTGTTAAACCTAAATCTACTAAAATAATACAACAGCCTCACTAAACAAACCTACTAAAGAAGTAATACCAAAATACCATAAAACCTTAGTAATAAATTTTTAAAGCATTAGGAACAAAACAGCAGACTTAGACATTTTATTAGAATGTGAGAAACCAGACATAATTGCAGGAACAGAAACTTGGCTACATCCTGAAATTTATAATGCAGAAATTTTCAATAGTAATTATGAAAGTTTTAGATAAGATAGGACTGATAATCATGGAGAAGTCCTTTTAGCAATAAAAAACACTCGTATAGCAGAAGAAATTACCTCACCTAACTCAAAAAATATAGAATCAACATTTTGTAAAATTAATACCACCTTAACATCCCTAATAATAGGCAGTATTCAATGACCACAAAATTCTAGTTAAGAATACATGCAGGAACTATGTAATCAGTTTAATACACTTAAAGAGGCAAATAAAAATACAGTTTTTTGGATTATGGGTGATTACAACCTACCTGATATAAATTGGAAAACACTAACCATAGATAAACATCAAAACCTTATGGACATAAATGAGCTTTTCATAGAAACTTTACACAACCAAAGTTTAGATCAAATCATTAAAAAGCCAACTAGATTAAACAACACAGATCTATTGTTAACCAACAGACCTGAATTAGTAGTTGATTATATTATCCCTGGTCTATCAGACCATGAGATCATAAAAATACACAGTCAGATAAAAGCAGTAGCTAATAAAAAAAACCCAAAAGAAAAATCTTACTCTGGAATAAATGTAACCTAACACAACCATGGGCGTAGCCAGGATTTTTTTTTCTCCCCCCCCCCCCCCGCGAAAAAAATTTCTGTATGTATGTATGTTTGTGTGTGTACATAATCTTTATTACATTCTGACCCTTCATTCTTTTGGAACACGTTTATTGTGCCCGAGAATAGGTTCTTCCTGTAGTTAGTGGAAAAATTGTGGACTCCCAGCCATTGCTAGCAAAAAAAAAAAAAAAAAAAAAAAAAATCCGCAAATTAACATTGTTCAAGAAAATAAAATTTAGATAATTACTATTCGTTTTAAATTAGATCTAACTTATAATGTATACTAAATAGCTTTTTCTCTTTAAAAAACTGCTTGAATAAGTGATTTAAAAAATTAAATTTTTCGCTTTCAGAAAAAAAAAAGGAGCCGTTGCAACAGAACTTTGGATGGTCTAAAATATTGTGATGTCGGATTTTCATTATCTTTTACAGTTTACGAGATCTAAATGGGACGGACGGACAGACATTTCACACAAAACTAATAGCGTCTTTTCCCCTTTTGGGGGCCGCTAAAAATTCCAAGTGCCAAAGACAATTATTACATAGCACCTAGAAAAACGTGCTATTTTATAAAATGAATACTACTAAGAAAAACGGCGCTCTCTTTATGTGAATAATTTTTTTAATTAATACGTAAAAGCGTTCAATTAATAAGGTGACAAGAGTAAAGATATTTGATCCTCGTTCGTGATCGAAGATCAGCACACTTCTCATTTCCTACGGACTTGAAGATGACTGTAAAGCCTAATCCTCGCTTTAAAAAAATCGTCCGCATACTTGGGATGGGTAGATTTGGTCAGTTGCAGCTAGGCCTGCTTCTTGCTCAGCTTTTTGTTAGTTCGGCGCTCTTTCACTCTGGCCGCTCTTCTTGCTTCGAATCTTGAGACTCCGAGACTTACAGCTTTACGCCATGAGGCGATTGTGTGGCATGCGGACTACATGTCCCGCCCATCGAAGTTGGTGAAAGATTTTACTGTCGCATTGATACTGTTCATGTTGGACAGCTTTAAGATTTCTCTGTCTAGTATGTGGTCGGACCAACGCACCTTATGGATACTCTTTAGACAGCGTAGATGGAAGAAGTTTAACTTTTTGATGCGTTGGGAATATAGGGACCAGGACACGTGTATGTTAAAAAGCAGAATAAAGACCTTTTGTTTATGCCTTGAGCTAATAATGCTGACGAATGCACAAATTGCTTAAATAAATTATCCACAATTATTTTTATTGTATTATTTACAGATGTGCTCATAAGTAGCATAATTCCGAGTGTATTATTTGTTCTTATTGTAACAACTGTGATTAGTGTATATATTTGGAAAAGGAGCCAAAACGGTAAGTTTGATGTCTACCTAACAGTATCAGTCACCAGCATCACCTGTTAAATTCCAGAACACATTAGATGCAGTAACATCATAAACCACTTAGACAAACATAATGTCCTTGCTCCATACCAACACGGCTTTAGGAAATATAGATCATATGAAACACAACTAATAGGACTAATTGATTCTTTTTCAAAGGAATTAGATAATAGTGAGTAAACTAAAACAATAAAAACTACTTATTTTATTCATGATAAACCAGTTACTCAAAATATCTAATGGTAACAAATGAAACGTTATCACAAAATCCTCATATTGATGAAATTATTAAACATTCATGCAAAGGATTAGGTGGGTTTTTTTACAAATCAGGCAAGAACATAAAACTAAAATGATATTTGAGCTTAGTTAGACCAATATTACCATATGCATCCTCTGTTTGGGATTCGTCAACTCAAGAAAACTTTTTAAAAAACTGGAAAAATACAAAATAAAGTAGTGAGATTTTTAAAAAACGAATATTCTAATTTGACATCAGGAAAGAAAAATAGTTTTTAAAAATTAACTAGCAATCTATATATAAAATTCTCTTCTTTCCTCAAGAGTTTGTACGAGCTAGAAGTAAAGGAAAGACCACTCTCTTATTTCTGCTGATAGTCACCCCACGAAAAAACAAGAGGGGGGGGGGGGGGGAGAACACATGGGTATTCACACGTCTCTACGGATGGATGCGCGCTGGACTGTCAAACCCTGCCCGCTCCCATCCCCCTTTGTCCTGTGGGAGGTTTGGACTAAGAAGTAAACTATCTTCAACTCTGAAGGAACATCCGAAACACGTAAAGCATTTTACAAACACTAAATAGCAGCGCCGGACTTAACCATTGTGACCAAGAAGTCATGGAAAGAGAACAAGTAATCTACTATGTATATTCACCCGTCAATAAATAGCAGGGCCGGACTTAACCATTGTGGGGCAGTATGCGAAACGGATTTTGAGGGGTCAAATCGGGTAAAGAAGCGGTTAACAAGTGAAATTTAAGAGTTTGTATTAGAAAATAAATTCGTCTTTGCATTTTATTCATTCTTTTCTACGTACAGAATTACTTGACGAGCCTTGCGTGTAGCAAAGTCATACAGTATATCATAATACTTCTGTTTCTACCATAGATCCCGCTCAATATCAATAATTACCAAATGTTTAAATCTATCTTTGAGAATTTTTGACCTCAATTAGATCTTCATTAGTTTGAGGCGCGAGAAGCTTCGTTCACCTGATTACGGCCTGATTACAATTACGGCTAATGCATAATGCCGTTTTTATTTATCGCGCGTTGGATTGGTGTTTTCCACATTGAATGACACCCCAAAATGACTTTTTTTTTCTATATCTTTCCGTACATTTTAAGGACTATTTTGCAATTTTGGGAGATTTTAAGCTCCTGGTAAAACGACAGGAAGGCGCGGTAAATCTGTTTTAAGTTATATAGTCTTCGAGTCCAAAGATTAGTGAGGAGTGCAGTATTTCCTGTGGCTTGGCTGTCCAAGCTGTGACCTACATATTTTGCCACATCCAGGGCAAGCATAACCATTGTCCGCAGGTGGTCGATTTAGATTCTTTTTCGCCATCTGCGTTTGTCCTCGACAGCAGATTTTCTTTTGGTCTTAAATGTGTATACCGCGGCCTTCGTGAGTAACCTCCAGCTGTCTCGTTCTGAGGCCGCATGTAACCAGGTGCTCTCTTCTATGTCAGCCAGTGAAAGTTGACGCATAAGTTATAAAATGGTTTAATTGAATAATTTATACACCTTGAATTAGCGCGGGTCCTATGAAAGTGCGGATCCTTTGAGAGTAAGGACCCACTTCGGTCGCATAGGTTGCAGTGGCTTAAGACCGGCCATGCAAAATAGCGGCGTAAGCTACAATGCCTTTCGACTAGTAATACATAAAACTCTGTACCATAATTTACAAATAGAAACAAAAAATTTTAAAAATACTCAGAAAGACACAAAGTTTAAGGCACATATTTTATTTGCTACAACAAATTCGTACAACAAGTTCTTCTCTATAGAGAAAGGAAAGGGTTGCCAGAAAGAGTAAGGATAATCAATGACTAAGCGTTAAAATCATTAATTAACATGTATGACCTGCTAGACCCATGAAACGCGTAGAATGTTATTACCTTTTTTTTTAAATAACGTCTGTACTCTATAAGAAAAGATATGATAGTATGAAATTGTTCAAACAATTGCGTCAACACACACACACACACAAAAGAAAAGTTTAATATAAATTTTAAACATTAACTCTGCACGCGAAATGACATCTTATTAATTGAAACTTTTTTACGCCTTGGTTTAAATATTGTGAACTTGAACTTAAAAACAAGTATCATAAAAAGTTCTATGTACCCACACAAACATAATTAGATTGTCTTGATCTATAGGACTACGATACAACTAGTAGTGTTGTTGTTCTCGATTTTTGTGTGTTGATGCTAGTAAATCAGATTGGGATTCATTTTAACATATTGAATTTTTTATCTCCTCAGTTTCACTTTCTCGGTAAGTACTTTTTATTTACATATTCATTCCGCTGATTTATCATTTTAAAAAATTCAAACGTACTTAAGTTTCTTGACAGAGGAGTTGTAAATAAAGAGCACTATTGTTGAAAGGTGTCCAAGTGTTTGTGTTTTATAAGTTTCGGACGTTACTTCGGGTTGGAAGAGTAGAAAGTAACTGCCCAAACCTCATAGATAACAGCAGAAAACAGGGTTCGAACTTGGGACCATTGTGGGCCCATTCCACACAACCAGACAGCTATCTAGAAGGTAATCCGTATTACGTTAGACAGAATATCCTGTAATTAATACTGATCAAAATGTATTTATCAATCAGTGATCCAGTGTATAACAATAAAGTAAATTATTTACTAGACACTTAGGGACAGCTACAGGCTACGGCCGGATGTCTTATTTTACCATGCGGCCACATCCAGCTCTGACTGGATATGAAAACGAACTATCTGGTGCACCCCTATAAAGCATTGCTCTAGATAACCACATTAAAAAAAAACTAACAAATCATAGCCCTAGAATGACCTAGATACACCACATGAAGAATAGATCTATTTTATTATCTATACTTCCCTCAACGAAATTCAAAGGAGCTTATGCTTTTATGGATACCAAGGCAGAAATGTAATTTTAAAACGCAAACTAAAAATTGGCCCCTGCAGTGTACACTCAGGCAGGTAAAAATTTAGATTTCAATATTTTTAGAAAGAATAAATTCTCGTCAACCCCAACCCTATCTCTACCAATTCACAAAGAAAAAGAAGAAACATATTAGTTTTGAATGTGTTACTGATACTATTGTATTGTTAGTTTGACTGACGAGATGATATTACAGGATGTGGAAATTTATTCATGTTATTAAGATTATTTTTTTAATATTCAAATATAGTCAATAAACTGATAGTTGTGAAGATTCAATAGTTCAATGTGAACCTGTCTTAGCTGATGTTATTGAAGAATTATCTCATTGATTTAATTGATGTGTAAAGGGTTAATCTCTCAGACTCTCACACAAGGCCTTGAGGAAAAAACTTTTCCCTTTGGGTAAATGTTTAAGTATGTTTCATGCATTACACATTGCACTTCACATGGATAATATAGAACGCTGCTTATGAATAGTTGTTTTAAATTATATTCGACTTATTTACATACTAAATGCATAATTTCTCTTTTTTTTAAAAAGTAAAAAAAAATATTTTGAAATTTAATTTAGAACGACAAATATTTTTTTAAAAACTATTCTATTTTAGAAAACAAAAAAAGACACTCACATTAACATCATAAAATATACTTAAAAAGTATTTTAATAATCATTATAGTTGGATTAGTTTTTAATATTTATAGTGAATAGTTGTAAAAAGGGTGTATTTTTATATATAAAAAATAACTTCTTGCATATTTTATTTTAAGCTTTTTCTTTTAAAATAAAGAAAAAGTAATTTTTGATCCAGAACCCTAAAAGATCTATAATATGAAATCGAGTTTTCAGAATCTTTTCTAGTTTTTGTGATGTAAACAGGAAAGGAAGGATGGACGTACCAACAGTCAGACAAGACACAAAATCTAATAGAGGCTATACTCTTTTCGCGGGCCACATTTACCAATTTAATTATGATATGCTTTTTTTCGTACTTTTTTTCTATAAATTAGCACTGCTAGCTGAAGTATTTGTAAAAACTATAAATTTTTGTTTATATATTGATTTTATTAAATGCAAAACTTTACTATTTCAATGACTTTTTTTTATTTTATCTTGATATAGGGATACAGAGTCAACTATATATGCTACAGTAACACACGGAGTGAGACATGTAAGTAGATAAATCGATCGATAATCAAATAAATAAAATAAAAACTAGAAAAACATTTTTAAAAAATACATTTTTAAAGAAAATACTACATTATACAAATTAAAATAAAACTAACTACAAAAAAGAAATTATACAAAAATATTTAAGGTTGCATTATACAAAGAAAGTTAAAACAACACAAAACACAAAAGAGAATTAGGTGAATTACAGAAAAGGGAATCATATTGTAGCATGTCTTGCCACCCAAAAACTCGAGAGAACATTAAGAAACTGGAACAGACACAAAATAGAGCAGTGAAATTCATAACAAATGAAATTTTACATTGATTAGTGTAATAAATTTAGTAAAATCACTAAATTTAGAAACCTTTCAGGAAAGAAGACTTAAAATAAAAGTATAATTATACGTAATAAAATAAAACACTGAACCATAATCTTTAATTACAAAAGCAAAACCTAATAAAATTCTCAGAAAGAAACAATAACGAAAGAGCATAGCTTGTTCCATATGTTAGGAGAGATTTGTACAAGTGTCTCTTTTTCCCTAGTGCTTTTAGAGCATGGCATTGGTTGAGTCAGCAAGGAAAATCAATGATTCAACAGAATTTAAGTCTTTGATTAACCTGCATGAAAAGATGGACACATGAAATGCGTAGGACGTAATTATCTCCTTTTTGGTAGTAACGTCTGGCATCTATTAAATAAGATTTATCAGCGGTTAAATTTCTAGAAAAAAAATCTTCTAAGCCGTTTTTTTTTTATAGATCAGCGTTCAGGTTCCACCTACACACCCTCCATAAAGATTTGACGTAATAGAAATATTGTAAAAAGGGATAATTTTTTACCCCTTCGCAATAGATATATAAAACTCTAATAATAAAGCCTGTTGAGCTAGACCTAGAAGATGTAGCGCAAAATGTTCCTGAACATCTAAAAATGTATTGCACTCTACATGAGGAAATGCTCGAACTTGTAGTCTGTACAAGATACAGATTTTCTAGTTCTGTAGTAGTCAAGTTTGTTTGAGTTACTTTTTTTTAATACTTTGAAAAATTGTAACATCAAACTACATTTTTCCTAGTAATTCTTTTAACAACGATATACTGCAGCTGTCACATTTCTAGGAAAATCGTTAGAACCGTATTTGAAAACAGTGTCCACCCAGGTTCCACCCACCCACGCACACAGAAATTTCCACAAAGTTACAAGTTGAATAGAGCGGTATTGTTAAAAAACAACAAGTGTTTTGGAAAATTTATAAATTATAACTGAGAAGGGCAACATGGCTTTTGGTATTTTCGCATGTAGGAATTAAATTTAACTCATCGTCTACGTCTAGATCTTAAGGCCATTCATTGGAATGTTATAAACTTATGGATTTCTACATTCACTTAACCAAGATTCAAGCATTTCTTTTTTAAAATCTAAAATATAATCTATTTTTGTTTACTGTTTTATATGAATTCATTTCAATTTTGGTTCATATTTTTTTATAATATAATTTATTACTTTTACCTACTATTGTTTCTTTTAAGTTTTAAGAGACATTAGATTATAATAGACACTAAATCTTGAATACTTCTGGACATTGTTTTTCAGAAAGCGCAAAGTGGCCAAATTGAAACCAACGTTGATGCGATGATGAATTTGAGTCCTCCCCCACTCCCCCTTCACCCACCTCCTCCCAGACAACACATGGCTCATGAAGCAGAGCAACCGATCCCAAAACGAGTGGAGCATTGACATAACATCTTGACAAAGTAATGCAAGCAAAATCCAAAATGCAGACGATCATTCAAAAGTACATTTCACTGCTCTTAAGACTCAATCTTCACTATTGATTATAAATTTTTTTTTAGAGGTGGGGTCTGGAAAAAGGTGGGAGTCATGAGGTGTTTGATAAAAGAACATTTATTCATAACTTTTTGATATTTCAATAAATGTCTGATGAGGGTTATATCTGGGACCTCAAGATAGACCTCACAAAACGAAAACAAAAAAAGATTTCTTTTTCTAAATTTCTAAAGTTTTTAGCATTTTTTTTTACTCTACAATTTCTCAATTACTATTTATCTGATTACAATAAATATGGTACCGTTAGAAGATTATGTGCCAACTATAGACATATATACAGTGCTTTTTGTAAAATAAATAGGTGCCGGTACTCAGTGATGGATTGCCTCTAAGCAACCATGAATCAACGTATCTTGTAGGGTCAAAACGTACGAGTGGTGGTCCAACTAATCTGAAAAATAACAGTGAAGATACAGTTGTTGTCATCAATGAACTTCTTGTCGGGTTGATGATAATCTTCGTTCGGCTTCAATTGAAAAATTGGGATTGTACTGAGAGCAATTTGCAAAGGAAGTAGTTTATCTGGAAAGTTTTTTCGATGAGATATTCATGAAATCCGCGAAACATGATTCTTTTGTTGAAATGTCATCTTGTTGACAAGTTTCTAATTTCTGTTTTTCCCAAAGTCAAGTGAGTACCAATGTTGTCCGGCCATTGCTTTGTCTCGAGCACTCGAGCCCATTATTCCAACTCAGCATCTTCACTAGAAAGCAGCTATTGTTCAATTGATTCTTGTAGGAAATGGATAGAGATAGCCCACGTTTTCGTTACAATGTATAGCAGTCTACATATCATACTTTTGAAGTAAATTCACTAATTAAATACTGAATTGTAATAGAGTTATAGTTTTTGAGTTATCAATAAAAATAACGAGAGAGTTTTTAAAAGTTTTGCAAAGCAAGTCGATAAAAGTTAAGTTCTCCTTTCAGACCTTGGGATGTATAGGGCAGATGATGTTAAGGTCATCTGTTTCTTTGGTCAACGGTTAACGAACAGGGTGTCATGTCGGCAGCACAATGACCAACCGCCTTTACTTTCCCCAAATTAAGTCAAGTACCCCTTACAGTTGAGTGGACCTAAGGACGCTCTAAAAATCCCGAGATTCACAATCCCAGCCTGCACCAAGATTTGAACCCACGACCCCAGTCGAATAAGTCCTTTGATACTTGGTTTTCGTGCTAATCTTATGACGTCTATTAATATTTTTTTTTTTAAATTTAATGAGGAATTTTTATTTTTTTAAACCTTTTTACGGTCACACAACGAAAGGCCTCTGGTTAATGTGATAATGTGATGACTACATTTATGCAAGAGAATACAATTCATTGAAAGAGATGTGTTTGAATGAGCACAGATGGAGCAGAATGTATTGTTGGAAATAGTTGGAATTAATAAAGAAGAATTCAAAACATTGTCATGTCCACAAATTGTTACATACAGAGAGATGATTTGGCAATACGTGAGATCCCAGCACATGTACAGATAGTTTGGATTTAAAGCGTGAAAATCGTTTAACTACATTAATAACCGTCATTTGATAACACGATTTTTTTTTTCGCAAGCATATGAAGAAATGGGATGTAGCCATACTCATCTTTTTTTTTCTTCATACCGATGTTCGTTGGCTCTCTCGGGGGAAATTTCTTAATGGATTATTTGAACTTAGAGACAAAGTCATGAGCTTCATTTTTGTGCGGCCTCCGCAAGGGAAAAAGACGCTATTAGTTTTGTGTGGTCCGTCTGTCCGTCCGTCCCGTTTAGATCTCAGAAACTAGAAGAGAAAATGAAAATCGGACATCATGATATTTTAGATCATTCATATTTCTGATGCAACGGCTACTTTTTTCTTTTCTGAAAGCGAAAAAAAATTTTTTTTTAATCAATTATGCAAGCAGTTTTTTCATAAAAATACACCATTTTTACAACTATTCAATATTAATAGTAACGAACACTGAAGGCATTTTAGTAAGGGAGACAACTGTTTACCATTTTTTTAAACACATTTATGCAAATGGTTTTAGATTTTTGGTCAAAATTTTTAATTTTTTTAATTTTTTTTTTACAATTGTATTGCTAAGTTATCTAAGTTCTGTAACTAATTAATACTAAATTATTAAAAATGTTAATTTTTTGTTTAAAGATAAAATATCTATTTACGATGCAAATAAGTTGGACATAATTTAAAACAATTACTAAGTAGTTTTTCATATTATCGCGTAAACTACACTACATAATATATACCAAACATAAAACAAAAGTTATTTTTTTTTACGGAAATGTTTCTAAAAGAGACTGACCCTTTACAAAACAATTAGATCAATTAGATACTCATTATAAGACATTAGTCAGGCCAGGTCGACATCTAACTTCACATTCACTTTCACCCATCCCTTGGTCTGCTGGACCTTTGGGGCACCACACAGGATCTGTCAACCTTCTTTCTCCATTCTTCTCTATCATTTGCTTTTGATAGAATTTCATTTTGATATTCTTTCTGAAAATATTGATACGGTACCTGCCTTTTTACCTGCCTGGGCCTGGGTGGACCACCTGATAGAATTAATACCGATATTCTTCTGAAAATATTGAAAACTGCCTTTTTTTCCTGCCTGGGTGGACCACTTCGGGGGCGGATTTTGATTTTGTGTTTCCACACAAACTGTCTTTGTAACCTTGTTTTTTCTTAATAATATATTTGAGTTGAGGAATAGTTTGCACGTGTGTTTGTTTGACATGTTTCGGACGTTCCTTCAGAGTTGAAGATAATCTACTTGCTAGGACGACGGAGGCTGGGAGCGGGCAGGGTTTGAACCCAGGACGTTTGAGATGACTGAACGATTGTCCAGCGTGCATATCGCTCGCACGACCAGGCATCAAGACTGAAAATGGCTTAGATAGATAGATAGATAGATAGATAGATAGATAGATAGATAGATAGATAGATAGATAGATAGGTAATAAGATAGATAGATAGATAGATAGATAGATATTTTATATCTGACCATATCAACAGAAAGATAGTTTACACATAACGTATCTAACCATCAATGTAGATGTGTAGATACTTTCCATCTGGGCATATATATCCACTCCTTTTCCACTTAACAATCCAGTTGTCAGCTATCCATCATGACTAACCAGTCACTTTGTCAGCGGCTAGCACGATGGACAGCCCACAGGTATAGGCTATTAGTATTGCTGCTAGCATGTTTCCCTACATGTCTGCAGTGTTGTCCGAGAGATCTTGAGCTAATTTTAAATATTTAAGTGCACAGGTGTGTATGTGTGTTTAGATCTTCATTAAAAAATATATCTGTATGTGTGTACGAAATAAAAACATGTCTGTGTGTATTAAATACAAACATGTTCGCTATGTGTGTAGCATTCGTTCGTGTGTCTGGGTCTCAATATTTCCCTACATGTAGTCAAATGTTTAAAATTAAACTCTTTATTATGTCATTGGGTTCATTCTTGTGGGTATGCTTAATTGTATGACTATTTTCAGACTAATACTGCATAGTGCTGTATTTATCAAACTTTTATCAGTGGTGCCCTCTAGGTAAAAAAAAAAAAAAAAAAAAGAAAGACATAAAAATACTTTAAAAAAAAAAAAAAAAAACATAGCTTATATTAAGTGTAATTGTAACAATTAGTTTGGGTCAGTCATTTAGTTAAATTTGTAATAGATGTAGACTAACAAAAATAAAATTGTGCGATTAGAAATATTTGTAACAAGTATTTTTGTTTAGTGCAATCACATGCTTTTAGCGTTCTCAAAGAGCTATGAACCTATTACTTGTATGGACCAGTTGTGAAGAGAGGAGTGGTGGGTAAAGAAGCGGTATCTTTTTTTTTTTTTAAAGCACGACTTGAACTTGAAATCAGGGCTCAAGCCTCCTCAAGTTGACTAATTCAATTAGCTTGGATCATAGACCATATATAGTCTAAGGTTTGGATCAGTCATGTAATTATAGTCTCACAGTAAGAAGAGTGCAGGTAATAAAAAAAAAAGTAAAAGGACTGGGACTGTCTGATATTGAAAAGTTTTCTTGCAATCAGAAAGCAGAAATGCCTTCTCCTCCATACAGAGAGCACTATTTATCCTAGTACAAAAAGATAGCACAGGTCAAATTAAGTCAAAAAAAAAAAGAAGGAGGTAGCACTGGCGGATATTTTGCGGTAAATATCAAGAATACTTCTGTACTGGGAGGTCACGTTTGTTTTTTTTTTTGTTTTTTTCATCCTATTTCTTGTAAATGTTTCTAAAATGTTTTGACATGTTTCGGATGTTACGAGTTCAAGATCATTAATCACGATTAAGGTGTAGACTTATTTTCCAATTATCCATACAGACTTTCAGTAGTTGTTTTATTCTTGGGGTTGATTCTATGAATTTCTTCTATTAGCCTGGTGCAATATAATACCATCTATAGTTAGCTGTAATTTACAGCCCATCGACTCCTCGACTCAACATTGTTGTTCCTCTGCTAATAGCTTATGGGCAGAGCAAAATTTAGACATTTTACTTTTTAAAAGTGAGGTTAATAGTTTATACACAACTGACAGACAAGTGATAAGGCGAAAGCATGATGGTTGATTCGGATCACCTTTTTTGGAGAGGAGAGATTTTCTCCCTTTAGTGTCTTCTATCAGCATTGCAGACGGTTCTGATATTATCTCGTTAAAATTTGATGTTAGTGGTATATGTATGGCTGTAAGTATTATTATTATTATTATCACAGGACAAAAAGAATTTGTACTTAATTCTCTTTCTATGCCCTTTCGGGTATTCTTCCTTCCTCACCGAATCTCTTTTTTTAGCTATTTTTATTTTCTCTCTCTCTTTTACTCCTCTCTCTCTCTGTTTACTGTATTTGTCTACACCATTCCATTATCTCCCTTAAATCAATCCCAGCTTTCATTCATTATCACCTAACCTTTGAACTACAGGAAATAATTGGGGTGGGGGGAGAGAGAGGAGGGACGACCTATGAAATCACAATAACACCACGCTCATCATATACCTCAATCAACGACGTTGGACCCTGGTCCTTTGGTTAAATATTAATTTCATAGCTTTTTCTTACTTTCATTATTGTCATTCTCTTTCTGTTCCTATCCCATTCCTAACCCTGTTTTCTGTATGCATGATGGACTGTGTGAACGATCAAAGAAGTCAGCTGAACCAAACACAATTGCATCAAGGGCTTCTCCAATTAACATTCTCGAGAAGGTTAACACGTGACTACTTTTTGTTTTTAAAACGAACGTCAGTATTTTATAAGTGTTGTGTTTCATGATCTTGGTTTGATCATCTTTGTTTCATGATCTTAGTTTGAACATCTTTGTTTCATGATCTTATTTTGATCCTCTTGGTTTCATGATCTTTGTTTGATCATCATAGTTTTATTTTTGTGGTTTCTCATCTTCGGAGTCTCATTTTTGTCAGTCCTGTTGCGGGTTGAGAGTATGAAGGGGGGGGGGGGAGCAATGGATGGGTATGGGGGGGGGGGGGGGGGGCATTGGATGGGCATGGGGGGGGCATTGGATGGATATAGGGGGGGGGGAGCAATTGATGGGTATGGGGGGGGGGGGGGCAGACTACGCGGGGAATGAATGCAGAGACACTCAACA
Organism: Biomphalaria pfeifferi; assembly: GCA_030265305.1. Classification (NCBI taxonomy): domain Eukaryota; kingdom Metazoa; phylum Mollusca; class Gastropoda; family Planorbidae; genus Biomphalaria; species Biomphalaria pfeifferi. The sequence goes on from JASAOG010000006.1 coordinate 2,025,683, forward strand.
CTTTCCATGGGAAAAATTCTTCTTTAGAAATCTCTTGATCCCATTGTGTACTTGACCTACTTCCAATTCAACATCTTAAGAAAGTGAATACTGACGTGCACTAAGTGATTCAACATCTTAAGAAAGTGAATACTGACGTGCACTAAGTGATTCAATATCTTAAGAAAGTGAATACTGACGTGCACTAAGTGATTCAACATCTTAAGAAAGTGAATACTGAAGTCCACTAAGTGAGACTGTAAATGAAAATTTTCACAAAACGCACGCTGTTTTTTTTTTAAACATCTTATCTTATAAAAAAACAGATGTGCTTTGGATGTTCCTGGAGATTTGAAGATTATTACATCCTAGCTGATGGCGGGAGGAGCGGTGGTCGAAACGACAGTCCAAATCCTTAATCACACGACCGAGCAGCCATCAAGCCATAATTGTGTAAGCATGGTACACGTAAATAGGCCTAAAAAATCATCGCACAAGTGTGTGTCAGTAGGCTTCTGATAATCATCCAACGTTACTTAATGTCCACCCTGGACAGAATTATTCTCCAACTGAACTATTATACAAATTTATAAACCTAGTATTAATATATTCATTTTTTTAAAATATCTCTTAGAATATTTTTTAAAACAATAATTCCGACTTTTTGTTCTTCACTGTTACTGGCTATTGATAGAATGTCCAAAATTATGTTGAATTAAACATTTAAAGTGCGGCTATTAGTCATGCGTTGAGAACCTAAAAACTCTTTGATAATAAAGTTAGTTGATTGAAGTGGGATGTGTGGCTGATTTGCACTATCATGAGGGCTCGATTTCGAATCTCGACTTGAAAGGTGAGATTTTAATACTAAACCATCACTTGCCCCAGCACAGCCAATGATTTTTTAGTCAGGGCAAAGCCACGACACCCAAAAGCGTTTTCTTGCATTTTTCACGGCTGAAACGCATTCTCCTGACATCTACAGCTCATTATTTATTAGTGGGGTTCGGGACGAAGCCCCCCCCCGACTCCAAAAGAGTTTTCTTGAATTCTTCAATGCACAAACGCATTCTCCTGACATCTACAGCTTATTATTCATCAGTGAGGTTAGGGGCGAAGCCTCGACGCTAAAAGCGTTTTCTGGCATTCTTCACTGCAGTAACACATTCTCCTGACCTTCAGCTCATTATTCATTATATCAATAAGGACCTTAAGAATAATGTGGAAAAATATTCTAATATGAATTTATAGACCCTTAATACATTGCAAATACAACCGATTTGTTCTTTGAAAAGATAAGATACCCCACATATTTAGATTAAGGCTTTGAGGATCGCCGTCGAAAAAAAAATTCGATTAATAATATTCAATAAAATTCAAGCATAAATTGTGAGTTATAGTCCAAAATTTATTTAACTAGAAATAGAGATAGAGTAAAGGTCGGAAAAAGTCGACTAGGAAAAGATTATCTGGCTTTGGACTCATCTCAACCTGACTGTTTAATTGAAAAATTTCGTTTAATTATAACTTTTCCAAAGCAAAGTCTTTCTTAAAATAGTTATGATAAATTCATGTGAAATTACACAAACTCTGTCAGGAAAGGGGAAGGGCGGTAAAATGAAAACGATTAATCCTCGCTCCTTTTTATAATTTCTGTAAATGATTGCATTTTGCATTAAAGAATAGAGGTTGGGCAACTCGATATAAGAATTTACTTTATACCATATATAAATTATATTAGTGACAGATTTTTTTTTAAATTTGTAATTTCTTACTATAATACAAAAAGATAAAGTATTGGTTTGTCCGATGGGGGGAAGGTGATTGCATGTATCGCACTTCCACCTGTTTATATTATATAGATATTCGACTAATTTTGTTCACATACTATGATTACAAATAAAAAATTTATTTTACAAATAAACTGTAAACATATCATTGTAACAAATAACAATCATCAAAGTTATCATCATAACTGTAATACAACACTTGCACACAATCACATAACAGCTATACATAACAGTTGTATCAAGTCAACTCAGTCAATACAACACTAACACACAATCAGATAACAGTTACACAAGACAGTTGTAACAGGTCAACTCAGTCAATACAACAGTTTCTCAAAATTCCACATTTAGTTACACAGGACAGTCATAAACATGGATATTTTTGTCATCTGAAACTGAAACCACTTTGGTACCAGATGGATTGTACTTGACATCCCAAACCTGAAAGATGTTAGGAAACAAGACATGACAAAGAACAATGTCATCGACAAGTGATTCAAAAATATAGCCAAGAATAATAGCATTCATTTAAAGCATTGGGACAGGAAAGGCAATGCTCAAACCTTTCTGTGGTCAATCATTTCATGGACTGATTATCATAAAAGCACTATGTCTCACCATTTTGATATCTTAAAAGCACTATATGGCTCACCATTTTTTTTTTATCATAAAAGCAACATGTTTTTTATATCATAAGAGAACTGTCTCACCATTTTTATATCATAAAAGCACTGTCTGACAATTTTTATATCATAAAAATAGGACAACACAATAGAACAAGTCAATCCAAATACTTTCAATAACTGGATCTATAATGCAGTTATGTAATAATAAATGTATCCGTGTGGCACAGCTTCCAACACAATGTTGGTTCTCACGTTAAATCCAATGTGGATACATTTCCTTTACCCAACCATTACAATTTTTTACTGACAAGTCAACAGTGTTTCAAAGAAATAGTTTGTACATGTCCTCTAAATGAATCTAAGAAATAAACCTTTTTTAGTAAGTCAAATTTTCAACCAACATTGAGCTTTGTTTTTCTTTGTTATAACCCTTACACAGAGACTACCAGTATAACCCTTACATAGTTACATAGGGACTATCAGTATAACCCTTACACAGAGACTACCAGTATAACCCTTACATAGGGACTATCAGTATAACCCTTACACAGAGACTACAAGTATAACCCTTACATAGAGACTATCAGTATTACCCTAACACAGAGACTACCAGTATAACCTTTATTTAGAGACTAGTAGGATAACACTTACTTGATCTGAGTGATCATAAAATGTATGAATGCACTGTCTTGTTCCTGCATTCCAGAGTTTGACTGTTTTGTCTGAGGATCTAAACAAAAAATTGCACAAAAGTTAAAACTTATTACTGATACAGGAATCATAAACATATCATAAACAATGCCCCTACAAGATCTGGTATTCAAAGTCAGTAGTGCCCTTAATTCTCATTCATTACAAACAGCAGCCCTTTTAACACAACATTGTAATGTAAGGTACACCTTTCATGCCTTGTAATTCAGAGAGCAGGTGACGTTAAGCTCACCTGTTTGTATCACCAACAAATATTTAAATAACAAAAATAAAACACAGGTGTCATGTGGTCAGCACAATAAACAACCTCCCTTACTTTCCCAACAAATGTCAGGTACCCATTAGAGTTGGATGGGCTCAAGGATGTCTTAAAAATTCTAAAATTCAAAATAACTGGGCTTCGAACTCAACACCCACTTTGAAGAAGCCAAGGGCATCACCACTCCGCCACCACAACCCACAACACAAATAAATACAAATGTTTCAAATTATCTTAAAAAAAAAAAAAAAAAAAAAAAAAAAAAAACTTGCAATCTATGTGGGAGGGGGAGGATGATGTAAAGCACATCTGAACTTATGGTTGACAGCTGCCAGTACCATTACCAACTGCTTTTACTTCCCCAATGTATGTTAATCCCTTTTGTACTCAGCCGCCCTGACCCACATATATAAATGAAATAATAAAAGCTATAGTACATTTACAATATTTAAAATCAGTCCAAATCTAATTGTAAAAATGTTACATAAACTGTAAAAGAGTTAAGATAAAATCTTATAAATTATTACCCTGACACAAAGTGAGTGTTGTCTGAACAGAAATCAACACCAAGGACCCAGGATCCATGGCCTGAGAGAGTACCAGCTAAATTGGCATGTTGGCTGACAAAAAAAGAAATAAATAACTTCTATGTCAATCAATTGATATACAGTCAAACCCCATCTACCTCATTAACTTGAAAGAACTGCTTCACTTAGACCAAAATAACTTTTAATATAATTAAAGAACAAATACACTTGTTACCATATTATTGACAGCAGCTAAAACTGTGTAAAAAAATTAATTTGAATTAAGATTTTTATATTTAATATTAGATTTTATATGTAACTTTGTTACATATAATGCTTGCCTATAATGATTTAAAAATTATTATTTTTTTGCAAACACTGTAAATACAATCATATTCAATTGACACATAACATGCGGAAAATCAGATGGCCCAACCATGCGGGACACAATGATAAAGTCATGGAAAGACAACCTTTATTTTTGCAAGTTGGACTAGAGGTACCATACCTAACTTTCACTGCAAAAGAGAGCATGGCTCAGAAAAAAAAAAAGGGGGAATAAGTAATATTTCTCTATAAACATTTTATATAACTGACTACATTTATGTGGATGTAATTTTTACACACGTAAATATCTGGTGTCATTAAAATAGTTGCATGTTTTTTCTGCTGCTTTATTTTGACCCTTCGTATTGCCCTTCGCTTTCTAATTTCACATTATTTCATGGAGTCAACAAGTCTTTCAGTGTAGTCAAAATTCCTACATCAGGTAATTGTTTGTTTCTATCAGTCGCATATTTCAGGAAAAATGTCATCAACGAAACTGTTGCTCTTTAACTTTGCAAGATGGCTTTAAGCTTTGTTTCCGAACACTGGGATAACTATACATTGTTCTTACTCAGGGAAGCACAGTCATACACTGTGCTCGACAATATGCTGCCTACATGAATACTTCTGGCGTTTATGGTGGCGAAGCTGAAATAGTGTCAATGTCTCAAATACTTCCCGCTACTATTCCTATTCACTTCCGAGAACATCCCCATAACCCTCCTCGAGTTAACAATCCGAGTCAACATCTCTCCATATCCCTATTTAGCGGTCCTCTGGATTATGGCCATTTCAAAGCAGTGTATGCTACGCCGGGGGTCAACTAGTCGTTACATTTAATGCATGCCCATCATAGCTTTAAAATGTTATGTTTTTTTTGCCTGCACTACAAATACAATCATATTCAATTGAAACATAACATGATGAAGATCAGGATAGAATTAACTAACTAGTTTAAATATACTTACTAATGTATGTACACCGAGACAAAAAGTCAAAAAAGAAATTTAAAGTTTTATTAGTAGTTTTAACAGAGATAAATAATATAAATACGAGAGGATATTTATTTTTAAATAATGACAAACTACTTACACATCATAAATTTTTATTTGACAATCATCTGAGGCTGTTATTAGTAACTGACTGTCCGGTGAAAAACACAATGACCTAATTGGCATAGCATGACCTGGAAACAAAAATAGATAAATGCATAGTTTTATAGAACCTTAATTTTTTTTTCCTGCATATTTAAATAATTTAAAAGAATGAGGATTTGTGTGTATGTGTCACTATTCTATTTTATATATACAGTGTCATCTAACTGGAATATGATGCAGGTTTGAGAAAATAAAATTCTGGATCATATAAAATAATAACTTAAACTTAAGTTTAATTAAAGCAAAACACATACTATAATGAAGAACAATAGCTATAGTGGTGCAAGTCTTTTGAATGAACTTGTAAATTTAAATTTAACTCATGATTATGCTTTAATCCCTTTCTGGTTTCTCAGAGGGTTTACGTAGTTTGTAGCAATATTTATAGATCTTGAAATTTCCACAAATTGTGGCCTCGTTTCTAGATTGAAATATTTAGGCATTAGAACATTTTCATTTAGTTAAAAATGACAGTAAAATGAGTGACATAACATACACTGCTAAGGCACAAGGGTATCATCATTGTCATAAAATTATTTTCAATATGTATTGTTCTTTTGCTTGCAGGACAAATTTTTGTCTCACTTTTGATGAGTAAAACAGGAACAAATATATAAGTTTTGTAAATGTAGAACAAATTAGACAATGTATACAAATAGAAGTGTTGGTGTAGGGATGGAAGGGGTAGCCAAGCATAGAGACTTTGATCATCATTGTCAGCTTCAATTTTTACGAAAACAAAAGACAATTATTGGATTTTATACAAATATAAGAATATAAGAAAGTAAACCAAAACGTTCATAGTTTCAATATTTTATGAAAAACCCTTTTTACCAAGCTTATATCAAGTCAGTGTATGTCTGTCTGTCTAAAACCTTTAATAATTTCTCTCATAGCCCATTCTGGGGTCAGGTAGAAAGCTTTAATTGTCTCAATGACAACACATAAATAAATAAAAATTGTTTTATATATGAAACTAGCCTGACATTACCTGCGGCCTGCGGGTCTAAGTTTGTGTTTACTAATCTAGTGGATTGGATTTAGATGTATGTTAAGCTAAGCTAATGATCCTTTCAAGTTTTTTCTCTTTTGCTACGGAAATAAAATTAGTTGTGCGAAAATGGGTTTACCCGAAGCCAATACATTCATATCTATTAAAAATGAAAAGAGCGATAGCTTTGTTAAATGAATGGGATTATAAAGTGAACAATTAAACGAAATAATTTTTAGTACACGATTCATGAATGAATATAGATATAGGCCTATCTCAACTTTATTTGATCAAAATATGAAATGAATGAACTATAATTAGTATGTTCATGTGTTAAAGTATAAAACTATGTGTGCGAAGAGAAGTTTTATCATCTTAGAGTTGAATTAGAGTTTTAGATCTAGGGATGGGATTATAACGTAAACAATTAAACGAATTAATTTTTAGTATGCGATTCATTACGGTATTGCCTAATGAAATAATGTTCGTCAGGAAATCTGTAGTCACAGATATAAGGAATTAATTTATGTAAAAAATGCTTTTGAAACACAAAATTGAAGGCTAATTTCATTATATAATGAAATTAATGGATCTTCTTTAGTATTTTCATGTGTCAAAGTAAAAAACTATCTGCGCAAAGTGCATTTCTTAAAATTAGATCTAGCTCTAAATCCTTTCGATCTTTTCTCCTATCAACATTGTAAATATGGCCTAGATCCATAAATACTATAGCTTTAATAGAGTCAGACAACTTTAATTTTTTTTAGGGTCTTAAGTTTGTTTTAGGGCTACAATACATACACTACGGTCTAAGTTGGTACCCAAGAAACATTCCTGCCAAGTTTTATCAAGATTGGTCAAGCGGTTTTGATTTCTATAAGTCACATACATACATACACCTCACATTCTACTTTATAGTATAGATATGAAATGTACCTAGCTAACGGGAGATAAGTGTTGTGTACAGAATTAGGTTGTTTGTCAACAATTTTAAGCTGACTATATTTTATAATTCTTTGAAAAGCTCAGTGGCAAAGACATCTACCTTCCATCAAGGAGCTTCACATTCGAATTCAGCTTACTATTTTCTTTTAAATTGCTTATCAAAAGGCAGCACAGAAACCTTTTCCAGATATCCCCTCCCCCTAACTAGTTCACAAAAGTGATTGAACCATAAGCCACTATGCATTTTAGAAGCATGAAAGTTGGACTAACAAAAATAATATCTAAATTGATTAAAAATCATGATTGATTCAAAATAACTGATGAAATTTCACCCAATTTAAGAGAGGTTTTTAAAAAAAGTATCATTTATGTTAAAACTTTATTTTTTTAAATTTAGTCTATAAAAGTAAATAAGTAAATATGTCTGTTGATAGGTCTTATTGATTTACAATGGTGAATGTCACATTTAAATAAAAAAAACAAACAAAGATATAGATCTATGTGACACTATCAGACACTCAGCACTAACTGAAGGTCAATTTTGTTTAAATCACAATTTTTAAGTATAACATTAAAAGTAATGTGAAAGTATTCAATTACCTTCCAATGTATGGATCAGTTTTCCAGTGGTAATATCAAAAACATTAACAATGCCATCCAATGCTCCAGAAGCTATAAATTTTCCATCAGGGCTCTAATGTAAAAAAAAAATATAATAATTAAATTTAAAAGTAAAAAAAACTACCCCCTTTCAGAACTTGCAATCTGAGGCCAATAGATTTAATAGAATAAGAATAAATCAGTCTTTTTACACATAGAATATACTTTTGGAGGTTGTTTTTTTTTTTTTGTTAGGTTTTTATTTCTAAAAAAAATGTTTCTGTTTTTCAAGTAAAAATTTTATAAATAAACATTATAATTACTACATACATACATATGCTAAACTGAGAGTAAATTTTCCTCTCGTGTCCATTGAGGATTCTTTTCTTCCGCTGTCAACTCCAAAAAGATTAATTTTTCCTGCAAAAGAATGGATATATTATAAACATCTCCATAACACCATCCTCTTATGAGGTGGCACAAAAATGACTTCTTTATTAGCCTTAATCTCTCCCAATTAACAAGCATACAATTCTTTCAACACCCTAATACATTCACAAATAATCTGATACGTTGTGTTGCATCTGGCATTAGACAAAAAACAGGCCAGTGAAATTGAAACAGTCATTTTTAAATTAAGCTAAAATATATTCAGCCCAAATCCATTCCTGCAAGTGTTGTCAGCACAAAGGTAAAAAGTAATGCACTGAACATATCATTTGCTGCTTCTATCTCACTCAAGGTAACACAGACACTGAACACAATATTAAAGAAAAAAAATTCTACACTATTAATGAAAAGTTTTGTTTAAAAGAAAATTCTAGACACAAAATATTCTTTCTCAACTATGAATTACATTAAAAGCTCATTTTTTGAATGTCAGTTGTTTTTTTATTATTTTTTCTTTTTATTAATGAGCATAATTAAAATTTAAAAATTCCTATGAGACTGAAGAGTCCTCCTCCTTCACATCCCCACTTGGCTTTGACCTTCTCCAATATGTGGGAGCCCAATGTATGGGTGTAGCTCATTAGATAAGCATTTTTTTTAATAAATAAAAAATAAAAAAATCAACCCCAAAAAAATAATTTGTATAACCTGTATGACTACCAGATGCCAAAAACCTAGAATCCGGAGAGAATGCAATGGTCCAAGCATCAACTAAAGAAATAAAATATTTTTAAAAAATTATAATTAATTGAAATCAATTGATTTTGTTATTTTTAAAACTAATTATAAATATTTTACAATGATTCATAACATCTCTACAAATATGTTAGCCTATGTTATATTTTAAATACCAGTATTTTCTGGACCTTAACACTGTATTTTAATTGAAATATTTCCAATATACCTGGTCCAGCATCTATACTTTTGGCCATTTTACCACTTTCCAAATCCCATATTCTCACATGACTATCCAAGCTACTCGAAGCAGCAACTAAATTTAAGTTAAGGAAAAAAAAACTACTCCTGTTTCTAATGATTGTTGGCAGTTAGAAGTCATTAGTCTTGGAAAATTTACTTAATGGATGCCTTTATTTAATTTATAAAATTACATTTTTTTAAATTTGTAAAATACAGATTATTTCAGTCTACAGCACTAAAAAAAAAAAACAACTAAATTTTAGTGAGTTTTTTTTACCATTTCTTGACAAAAAAATATTTTAGTAACAGATATGAAAAAAGGATACGAGATCCATCTGAATTGATATCTACAGAGACAACTCCTAGCTGATGTCCTTCAAGTGTATGCCGAAGTTCAAGCTTATTGTCTTGCCTGAAAAAAAATTTAATTGTCTGAATATATTCTTAGGAAATAATGAAATCTTGAGCTTGGAAACAAAAAGAAAAATAACAGGTACAAAAACTAGTGATGATATGGCATAATGGCTGACAAAAGATTGGATTTTGATTAAAAATTGTATATTTTCTAACATTCTTTTAGATTGAGACTTTATACTAGATATTCTTATCAATGAAAGTTTGTATACATGTAGGGTTAAAATATGGTCAATATTTAATCAAAGAAAGTTTTCTTCAACTCTCTTTTTTATTTCAACTAGAGAACGACCTCATTTGCATACATGTCAGGCTGAATTTATAGCCAAACCTTGTATCAACAGCATTTGTCAATTTATGTAATCCTAGTAGTATATTCTTGGCCTCCTTCAGTGGTAGAACGGTTGTGGTTCATCTCACACAGCACATTTTCATGTGACTACAGAGCCCTAATATGAAGAGACATGACTGTCCACATGTAGCGGTACCAGCCGATTTTAGTTTCGCACACAAGTGTAATTTTACTCAACATGTAAACAAATTAATATCTTTAAAAGCATTTAATCAAATAATTTAGAAATGTTAAAGAAACTGACCAACTAATCATTGCTGATGATAAAATGCACAAGTTTTTCCTTGAGGGACTGCTCAGGCCAAGAATTAACAAAGGAGCACTAAAACCCAATCAATACAAAATTAATGTATGGTACTTACCATTTCCAAACTTTAACATAATCATCTATTGATCCAGTGACAATTGTTTCTGATCCACTGGGATCTCTTTCATTCTTGCCAAAAGCACAACTCCATATGCTGTCTTCATGAGCTATTGAAGAAGAAGAACAGAGATTTCTAGTAATAAGATTCCACTACTTCCAACATTGTTTTCATATTTTAATTAAGCCCAATTAAAGTGAAATACAATGCTTTTAATAGTAGACTTTTAATTTGAACAATTAACAAAAGCTTCCATTGTTGAACATTTTATACATGGGGAAAAAATACGCTTGATAATTTTCTAATGTCCAATAGATAGTAACTGATTTCATGAGTTACAAGGGTGAACTTTCCATTTCACATTTTCAACATATAAATAGGTCATCTGCACTATTGGTGTGCAACATAGTGTTATAACTCTACCCAGGCACCAGCGTTTATGGTGCTCACAAGTCCACTATTTAAAACAGGACAAGAGCACACTAGTTAAATACAGAAGAAGCTTACTACAATAAGTAATTAGGGATTCTAACAAGAAAGAGGCATCCCTTGTCCTGCTTGATAATGTTTGGAGGCTGTTGACATGAACTAGGAACAACACTGGGAAGTGTGCTGCTGTAGATGAGTCGCATGGGTGCCTGTACCTAAGAGCTAGTATCTTTGTGCAACATAGTGGCAGAACTAGACTCTGTGTGGTAGAAGTCAGCCCAAGGCTGACAGGGGCTGTTTTAACTCTTTCTCTCCGTAATTATTTTCCTTGTTCTGATAGAATTATTCATTTTGCTCTTCTTTATGGCAGTGAAAGCTGGTCAACATACATATACCAAGAACACAGATTGAATAGTTTCCACTTGCACATCCTGAGACGCATAATGTGCATCTCTTGGGAGATCATGTCTCCAATCAGGAAGTTTTGAGATTGGCCAATATGAACAGCATGTATGCTCCCCTAACACAAAGAAGACCACGCTGGCTCTGACATGTCACCCTCATGCCAGATGGTAGAATCCCGTACGATATCTTATATGCTAAGCTTGTGGAGGGAGTCAGACTCAAATGCAGCCCAAGACTAACCTATAGAGATGTCTGCAAGCGAGACATGAGAGCAACAAACATCAATGAAAGTATGTGGGAAGAAAAAGACCGGAGTGCATGCGGGAAGGATCCTCACTGAGAGCAAAAGAGGAAAAAAAAAGATGCCCTGAACGAGATGCATACACATGCACGAATTGTGACAAAGTGTGCCGCTCTAGAATTGGCTTGATTAGCCACACCAGATTCTGCATCCATTGCCTTTCCAGACAAAAAGGAGCCATATATTCATTTTGCTCATTTGTATTTCACTGTCCTGTAATGATTAAACTTCAATAACTTTTTTTGTTAATATAACAAAAAATGTTACATTTAGTATCGAATTATAGGGGAATGCATGCACTTTTTACAAAGTACTAATTTAAGTTTATCCAAAAATCCATTTAGTTTAATGGGGTCAAATCAAGGTTGGCATTGTCAATTAGGAGAGAAAGAGTTAGTTAGAGTTAAGTTGTGATTTCTTCACAACTTTCTTCATTATAAACAAACATAAGGCATCTTGCCTTGCTTTTCACTGAGTTGCCTCGATTCAATATACAACATTAGATATTAAGAGCAACTCTTTAATAATAAAATTCTTTTAACTCATTCAGTGTGCGGTTGGCGAGTGGCATTACTCTCAGTTAGTAACTTGGTATATAATATTTATTTCACTATCTTTATAATGTTAAGCATTTTATTTCTATTTCTTTTTTTTTTTTTATTTCTGGATGTGAGAATGATTGTTCTTTGTTTTGGATTGCAGGCTCAGGATGATTTTTAAAAAAGACAACATCGTTATAGTGGCTCCTCTTTTTTAGTTTATTTCAAGGGACCCTAAATAATGTCAATAATACAATGTTTTAGGTTATTTTTCATCTTTTATGAAATTTGAAGGTCGAAAATGTATTTAGATGTATGATTTTCAATATTCATTAATGTTACATCATTCAGTATCTCAATATAATGTTACATCATTAAGTATCTCAATTTTATATATATTCTTTGTCCATTCTCAGTTAAAACTTACAGAAAAAAAATATTTTAACTTATTTTATTTATTACACTTCTGCAGCCAATTCATTTTCCTTTAAAATATAATCAAATATGTTTCATTATATGATAACATACAAAAATGAGGTTAGTTCTAGTAACTTTAGCCCTTGAAAATTTGAGTTTGACCTGGAAAAATCCATTTTTTCTATCAAAACAATATGCACTGAAAGAGTTAACCTTAAAAGAGAAGGAAACTATAAGATTATAAAGTTGTAGTCCCATTTTCTATAAAGGTTATACCATAATAAAAACAAAAGATAAATATATTTATTTTCACAAATGAAACAAAAGCCTACCTTGCTCTTGTTTAAATATCAATGTTTGCTGTTGACAAAGGTAACAAATATAAATTATTCATTGATTAAAGAAAAATATTATATTTTTATTAAAAACATATTATATTCTTATGTGTGTTTGTGCCATAATGTTTTTAACAATATGCTTGCTCCAGTAAGTGTATAGTTGTCATGACGCAATGACTGGGCTTAGCAGCAGCACTCAAGGTTCAGTTGGTAGATAAATTAGGCGCAGGAATACTATCATTGAATTAAGTAAACTTAGTAATGTACAGTTGAATCTCTCTGAATTACATATTTTATCAAAGGTAAATGTTTCATTAGGACAACATTAATCATCTTGTCTTATGAAATACAGAGGTTACTTCAAAAAAGATGATTACATCCTATGCATGTTCCTAGATCAATCTAGTCATGCATGTTAATCAATGACTTAAATTCTGTCAAGTAAATGGTTTTCCTGGCTCAGGCAACCCATTCTATGATCTAATAGCATTAGAGAAGAAGAACAGCATATTTGTACTAATTTATCCTGGCATATGAAACAAGGTATGTGCCTTTTTCTTTGTGTCTTTATGAGTATTTTATTAGGATGCATATATTTCTATTATTGGCCTAACCAAGTTATAACACTTTAGTTTTACGTTGTTATATAATTTGTAGAAATTTCTCTTATAAAACCCTAATGCTTTGTTTGATTTTTTAATATTTTATCAATATGGGGATTCCATGACAGTTTTTCATTTATTAAACTAAGTATTTAAAAAACTCACTAATAACCGCATCCCTTTTATGAACCATGTGACCCGGCAGGGCCAGCCTAAGGCCATTGCAACCTATGCGGCTGCAGAGGGCCCCACACTTACATAGGACCCGTGCTAATTCTACATGTACATTATTAAATTAAACCATTATAACTTATAAATAAAAACAGGGTTTCCGCAGCCTTCTGATTTTTCAGGCCTCTTAGAAATCTCCTGAAATTGCGAAATATACGAAAAGTCATGGAAATCTCCTGAAATTATTAAAATCTCCTGAAAACTCACAAAAAAACTCCCCCAAAATAGATAAAATTGTCATTTTGGGGTGCCTTTGTACGCACGATACAAAAAATTGGTATTGTCAATTTTCATTTAATAAAAGTTTTTTGCAAAGATGAATGTATTTTGTAATATAAAATCTTAATTTTGACATTTTGCTTATCCCTACCCAGACTAGGCCCTGCATAGGGGCCAGCATTTGTAAGGGCAAGCCCTGTGACCCGGGAAAGGATTTTATCCTAAGGCCAGGATGAGGAATCAGCACTTCAGCAACCCCTCTGTCTGGAGTCCCCCTGCGACTAGATGATCATTTAATCACATCCGTCTGGTCGTAGGACATGGTCCCTTGAGCTAACGAAACGGGTTCCTTTGTCTCAAAGCCAGAGGCTAAGCCCACGGGGGGAAGGGGGGGGGGGGGGGCGCTCCATATGCCTATAAAGTTTATATCAGACTGTTTCTTCTATTTAATGATTTGATTGTCAGGGGAACAAAAGAGTGTTTGTGTCTGTTTGTCTTTGCTTTCTGTGTCTTGTATTTTTTCTGTGATGGTAAAATCACAACATCCTGACCCAAAGGGGGATTTTTTATTTCTATAATCTTTTTAGCTTTTTTATGAATGTTTGTCTCAAACAGCTGCCCAAAGGGGATTTTTTTTTTTGCCAATGACTTTACCAAGCAGCATTTAGGATTCTATGGAGGTTATTTTTAATACTCAAAGTGCCATATTAAAACTTAAAATATTGCAGAGATTTGAGCATGATAAAACGTACATAGCCATGGCCTTTTCAATAACATTAAACGATGACAGTTTTCTCAGTAATTGTAATCTTTGCTGCCCTTTTTTGCTGATAGGCCTATAATCATTATTTGAAGTAAAATTTAGTTTATTGTCAAGGATAGTACCAAGGTATTTAAAAGTTTGCACTATTTCAATAGTCTCTTCATTTACAGAAACGCTATCATTCTCCTTCTTTTACCTACGAAAGTCGATAATCATTTCTTTGTGGGTTTTTTACATTTAATAATAAAAAAATTATCTTTACAGTATTTTTCAATGTGTTCTATTTCTCTGAATTACTCATTTATGTCTGAGCTCTCAGAGAGCAGGGCAAGAAGAGCCGCATCATCAGCGAATTTCGGAAGGAGCAAAAAGGACTATCAGATTGAAAATCATTGGTGTACAAAATGAACTACAATGGCCCCAATGGCGATGTCAGTCCCCTGGGGCGCCCCTGTGTTAACTATGCTATTACAGTTGTCATTGACTTTGTCATTGTTATGACTGTTTACCCTAGCGTAACCCTCTGCTCTGAGGCTAGGTCTCTGGGTCAAAAATAAAAATGTATGTGCCCATGCAATATAGACCATACAGCCTATACAGTCAAATACTATTTTAATTAATATAATTATAGTCTAGATAGATCTATATTATATATAGTATAGACAGATATTGTCATATACTATATTATTATTAGATAGTCTAGATATAATAAAATAATGATTAAATGATAATATATTAAATATATATCAATCACTAGTCTAGAGAAGAGAGTCTAGATCTAAAAAATGATAGTAAATACTAAATCACTGGATTATAATTATTATGATTAGAGATTGAAATTCTAGTCCAGTTTACTCCAAAATAATAATGAATTAGCATACCGCAGTCATTTCTAATATAATAATAACACCGCTTAGTGATCTAGTGTACTAGATAGATTTAGGTCTAGATCTAAATCTAGTCGTTTTAAGAATTTTTGTTGACAAGAGCTTTCGTAAAAATGAAATTAAAACAAATTTCTACACATTAATCTATGACGTTATTCTCAATTTAGTTTGGACTTCCTGTAAGTTGCTCAGCAACATTGTTTATAAAATGGTGGCCCAACTAATCGTGTTTTTAGGATAGTTTACATTATGATTATGTAGATCTAGACTTGATCAACGATAATAGATCTAGATCTAGAACAACTTTGTATATTTCTGGTACGTTAATCCTTTCAGTAAATAGATCTGGATTGTAAAATAATTGTATAAAGACTAGAAAGAACTACGGTACATAAAAGTATTTTTTTAGTAGAGCTTAAAAAAATAGATTTTTTTTTACTATCATTATAATAATTTAATAATAATTATACTTTATTACTTTATACTATAGTCCATTGTTTATAGATCTAGTTAAAAAATATTTCAATAAGATAATTGAACTAACTATCTAAGTGGCTAATTGTCTTAAGAGTGTAATTATATATAGTTAAATCTAGATCTTATTGACTAAATTAATAGTTAAAAATAATATGTCTTTAGTGTCTTTACTCTAATTAAATTACAATATTTTGAACTAAAAACTATAGATATACTTTTTCTTTAGTTTTCATTAAAATGTAATTAGATCATATAGAATATAGACAGATGAAATAGATACTATTACTATAGTATTTTCTAAAAACTAGATCTAATTACATTTAAATGATAACTGAAGTAAAATTACTTGAAATCACTTATGTCTTAAATTGAACATAGAATAGTCATGAATGATGGACATTAGGCACTAAAATTAAATCATGTGACCAGCACATGACCAACAACCTTTACTTTTACCCAAAAAATGTCTGGTACCCATTAGAATGGATTGACTCACACCGCCCTAGATCCTGAAATTAAAAATCACAGTCTTCATCAGGATTTTAAATGAGTACTCCTGGTTTGGTAGCCAAGCTCTTTACTACTCAGCCAAGTGCTTTACCACTCAGCCACCGCACTTCCGGTTAATTAATAACTGATAATTAATTATTTTGTTTTATACCAACAAGGGAAATTAATCCTTCAGTATTCACAAATATGGCTTAATATGTAGGGTTTAGTCCAGTGAGATCATTGTACGCATTATATATATAGCTCTTTTGTTTTTTTTATTAAAAAAGTTGTCAGTAGGCTACTCAGTGATGGATTGCCTAACTTTAAACTACCAGGTCGCACCTTGATGCAAGTTAAATCACAACTGCAAAGATACTAAATGTCTAAATAATTTTTTTTTACAATTAAGTAATGTGCAACTTTTAAAAAATCTATTTTAACAAATTAATAATATAATAAATTAATAATAAATGTTAAAATACAAGAAAAGTAATAATTTTTTCCCCTCATTGAAAAAGGTGCCGCTACGCCATACCAGTGCTGACCATCACAAAGAAAGCTTTGTGTATATATATACTACATGGGGTAACTCTAGTACGACTTGCAGAAATAAAAGAGTGATCTTTCCATGACTTCTTGGTGTATAGATTATTTACTTTTTTTAATAATTAGGCCTATTATTTAATTATTTTTTAATAACTATTAACAATAAATAGAATTGTTTTAATCATTTTATTCTTCAGTTCCTGTACAACATAATTCTTTTAAAATGGAGGCTGAAGTGGAGACTAGGAGTCAGCCTATCACAAATACTGCATCTAGAGCTGACCAACTCAAAGCCAAGCTTTACTCTTATGCTCCTTTTACTCCACTACCTAATGCAGATGCACTTGTTTTTAAAGGACTTACAAAAGCTCAAACAAATCGCTTAAAGACACCTATTGGACCTTATGTAGAACCACTGGTATTAATTTGTATCAAATAACTTATATTTTGCTTCTATTTTAATGAAGTTTTAATAAAAAAAGATATTAATATATTATGTATTAGTTCACTAGATTCTATGTCTTGAGCTATTCATTAATTTAAAAAATGTTTGTCTCATACTCGTAACTCTTTCTCTCCGTTTTCTTGTTTTGATGGTATTATTCATTTTGCTCATTTGTATTATGCTATAATTAAACTTCAATAACTTTTTTGTTTGTTATCAGAAAATAATATATTTGGTATTGTATTTAATTATAGGAGTATGCATGCTCTTTTTACACAACACAAATTAAATTTTATAAATTCAAAAATTCACTTAGTTTAAAGGTGGTAAAATCAACATTGGCATCATCAATTAGGAAAAAAAGAGTTAAAAGTGCATATTATTGATTCTCTATGGCATATTTCATTTAGTTTAAATAATTGTCCTCAAAATTTATTTTTTTTTTTTTTTATATCTACATGAAATCCATAAACATTTCTGCTTTATAATGCAGTTCCATAGCTCACATAGTATCAGCCTTTCTAAATATTTTTCCCCTTTGTTTGAAGGAAATATCATATATACTTCTACATTTTTAGAGGCCTTCACAATTTACTTTTAAATCTATTTGAAGCTCACTCTCAATGAATGTTGTTTCCTTAGCCTGCTTTACAAAAATATCAAACTGTGAATAAACCAGAATACATTCACAAGAAAAACTTGGAAGCCTTAGAATTGAAACGAAAAAATAAGGAAGCTGAGCTGTTAAATGACCCTAAAAGAATGAAGAGAGCTGGATCAGTCGAACCAATAGAAATTGTTCCAAAATTACCAGAATTACCTCAGAAACTAAAAGAAAAACAAGTAATCATTCAGATTTTGCATAAGTAATATAATTTATACTACTTAGTATTTTTAACTAAAAAATGTAAGTTTTTTTGTTTTTTGTTTGCTTTTTTTTACATTATGTTGTAATGGTTAAAATTTAATTTTATGTCAATCAGTTATAGCTCCATATATGATATACTTATGATAGATGTTGTCATTTAAAGGAAGAATTAATACCTCGTCCAATAACACCAAGAGATGTAAGAGGTTTGTCACCAAAGAGCAGAGTTCATGTGACGGGACCAACAAATCCTACCACAACCAGAATAAAATGTGGGTAGTTTAAACATAATACCTATTCTAAATTTACTTTTATACTTTAAGAGCAATAAATATATTTTTGATTTATTCTAAGTTTTTTTTTTATTTAATACCCTTCAAATATTTTTTTTAGTACCTGCATCCTATGAGGGCCTCAGAGATATGCATCAGATAATCTCTGTTGTCAAAGAGGATCCAAAAGTGGGATTCTTGTATTTAAGTCCAGCTGTATCAAAGTCTTCTGTGCATTATCACTATTATAATCTAAAGTAAGTATACTAAATCATTAATTTTTCAATGCATAGAAATATGTATTTATGTCTGTCTGTATTTTAATTATTTACTATTTTCATAAATTTGTTCTTATATATAGATAACTCAAATAATTTATCTTTCCAGTATTTTTTCTCATTTTTTGAAATGTACCATCTTTCATTTGTAAATATTATTTGGTAGTTTATTTATAAGAGTTTTACTGTACATTGTTAAGTCTCATACCAAAATACAGAACTGAGGTCAAAAGTGTTGCATAGTTGTACACTTGTGTTATTTATTCCTATGCAACTATACTAACAGAAGATTGTATGCTTACAGAGATATTATGGCCTTACAATTTCACAGCAACATTATAAACAATACTTACATTAGATCAGGCAGCACAGTAAGAACATACACAGTAAAAGAAAGACTAAGAAATAGAATGGAATGAAAGCAACAATTTAGGAGGAGAATTGTATTTTTCATCTTTCATTAAACATATAAAAATGATAATGTGTTAGTATTCCTGAGACTCTTTGCAGTTAAAATCATAATAATGGTTAATCACTAAAAGTTGTATTTGTACAAATTTTTCCACTAGAGTTGTCAGCCACCAACAAATTTACAAACCTGATTACCTGACCATCAGCCAGAAAGGTGTGACTCGAATGAGGAAAGATGATGAGACAGAATTTATTTTGTTGGACCATTGGGAGCAGGAGGTTTATTATTTTGAGAAACTTAGAAAGGTAACATTTTCTTTTTTTTTTTTTTTTTGATAGGATTGAATCTTGTATGCACAATCAGTCGGTCTTCAACAGAGTATGTTTTAATGGTTAAGTAGGTTTTTTTTGCTACCTATAATCACAATACATTACATGTATCTTTTCAGATCAAAACATTTGCTCTCTTTCGAATCTGGAAAGCCTTTAGTGTTTGGTACAAAAATGTTAGGACATCGAAAATTAAAAGTTGTAAAAAATCTCTGGATGAAAATCTTTTTATTGTGAACCCTGTAAGTTTTTATTTATGTTGCTGAAAAAAACATTTTTTAGATTTTTATAATTTAGTTACATTTTTTATATACAGCATTAAAAATTCTTTTTTTGGCTTGTTATTCAGTCACTACGACCTGCATTACTGAATGTAAGAGAGATGTGCCACCGCATCAGTGAGATGGGTTTGTGTCAGATAGATAAGGATCATACTTACACATTGACAGAGTTTAGAGAGGCTCAGTTCAACCAGCTAAATGATGTAAGTTAGCACAATGGGATATAATATTAAAGCAAATTTTCTAGTTGCAGAACCTGAATTCAATATATTTCCATTTGTAGGTCGCTTCTCACTAAAAAAGATATTGTAAACCCATAAACCTAAATTGTTTAGTCATTGTGTTTGTGTGTGCCCTAATCTAATAACTCATATGTTTAATGTAACATAATAAGGATTTGCTGCCATCAGCTAAATAACTTTTCATTTCATTTCCATGCTGGGGGATTAAACTTGACTCTCATAATTTTAAATTATTCTTTCTTTGGACTAACAGTATTTTGGAGTTTGGATTTAATTTTAAAAAAATATTATGTTTAACATGACTTGTAAGCCAAGGTACTTTTTCTTCTTGAGATACATGCTGCTTGACCTTTTTATGGCATTCAAGTTGTAAACCATTAATATGTCAAAGCAATAAAAGGCTTCATTATAAAGCATGTATATATTGATGTATAATGAATGTATGTGTGCAGGAAGGTGGTGTAAAGCATAATTATCTAGCTCAAGAATCAATCATGCTTGCAGGATGTTCACAGAGTGTCTATAAAACGTCATAGCATAATTGATGAAGAGATTTGATAAGATATGTTAACAAGTTTTTCTGAATAAAATTCATGAACTGATCATCTAAACATATTTGGCTGGATGCAGCTTTAGTCAAGAGCAGTGAACTTGAATCCTTCTTGAAATTTATCCCTAATTTTATTATTTGTATCACGTTTTTCATTCATACCCAATATAGGCTATTTTATAAGTAGTAAACTGTAAAGACAATTGGGGAAACATGTTTAATTTAAAAAATTGGAACTAATACTTTTCCTAAAAGGTGGCTGGTAGGCTCCAAGACTTCAGAGAGTTAGTTAAAGAAGTTGTTAGAAGTGCCTGTAGAACTGCGCTCCTAGAAGCAGGCTTTACCCCTGATGACTACTACTTTGATGGGGCAGAGACTCCAGGAATGTATGGTGAGTTTCAATTTATATAAGGATAGTTTGTGACATTTTTAGCTTTGATTTTTTTTATAGATTTGTTTTAGATTTTATTTAAGTGAAATTTTTTGAGCTGATAATATGACAATTTTAGATATCCAATGCGTTTGTCTCTCTTTTTCATTTATTTTATTATTTGCCTATATTATTAAAATCTCTTATTTAAAGCTAAAACTTTTTTCTAAATTTGGAGAAAAAGTGGAGATACAAACTATGTAAATATTTAAGCCATTTTCATTGTTTCTTAAGATCATTGAAAATTCTTATTAATTATAAATTACGAAGAAGATAATTATGACCTAGAGGATATTTAAAGGAATAACTGAAAGATTCACCAGTCCATTTGTGATTAACATAATATTCTTGTTCTGTCATGATTGAAGCGTTTGTCTACTTCGAGTAAAGAGTAAACTTAACTTTAAGTTCTCATGCATCTCAATTTAATAATACAGTATAATAATACAGTAGCTTCTCTTAAAAAATATGTCTGTAAAAATTCTCCAGTAGTGAATTTCTGAATTCAATATCTTCAAGTTGTTCCTTTCTGTGCTGATAGAAGTAATCTAATGACAACTTTGTTTCATGATGATTGTTTATTTTTTATGTTTATTTATCAGGAGATCTAGGGGATGGCCCTGGTTCATCATATCATCTACAATCCAACTATGATATGGACATCTATGGCGAGGCCCCTGAAAAAATGACTTACACAGAACAAGCCAACAAAAGAGCTCATTGCAAAAGGCTGACTTGGTAATTTTCTGTACTATCATTAATACAACTGTATTTCTTTTTTTTTTTTATATACTCAATCCATATGTTCTCTGAGAGCTTGATTGTAGTAATCAGTATAATTTCAGCAATTTTGGATACTAGTTTTAAGTTATACTTTTGTATGAACAAATGTATGCTTATTTGTTTAGCTTGTTTTACTTTAAAAAAAAATGTTATGGTCTAAAGTTTAAATGAAAGCATATGTATAGTAATGGGAAAATCAGATGAAATTAAATATTACTTTAATTTTGGGATCTTTTGGCAAAACATTCTTGCTATCAAAGAAATGGTTTGTGTTTGTTGTTTTTTTGTTTGTGAAGTAGGTTATATCTGAGCAAATATATAGGTTAAATTCAAAATATATAAAGTTTCATGAAGATTTACTAGAGTATGGAAATATTTTGCTTATAACTAGAACATCACTTTAAAAATCTTTGCCCTGTTTTGTAGACCAATCAGCATTTTTGATTTGTAAACAAGCAATAAATCTTCATTTATTTAAAATTTGTAACTCTATGTACAGCATAGTTTTTTCATCTATACAAAAGAGATAAATCCCTTACATTACTAAATCAAAATTTTTCTTTAAAGATGTTAATTTGTTGCAAAATTGTACATTTCAGCTTTATCAGACTGTCAGACTATCTGATTGTCAATACAATGCATGTACTTGCTGTAAACTCTGTCTCCACATTACTGAGCTACCTCAGTGAACAACTTGAGAACACACCATCCCTTGCTGAAATACAAAACTATAACAATCCCAATGCTGAGAACAAAGAAGCTGCAGCTGACAAGAAAGAGAAAAAGGATGAAAAGGTACAATGAATGATAGTTTGTAATATTTTTTTTAAAGAGGAAACCTTTGAAGATGAGTGATAATCATTCTGCAAACTAATTATATATACTATTAACTTACTTGATACAAACAAAAATGAAATAAAAATCAGCAAAATTATTTCATATCTAACATAAATATTTAATTATAAGTGTTAAGTCATTGTACAACAAGTAAACCAGGCTTTGTACCCTAAACTTAGATGATCATAAGCCTACAATGTAGTTTTCAAAACAAATGATTCTAAGATTATTTAAAGAAATACTTTTAAGTAAATGAAAAAGCATATAAAGATGAACTAAAATTCTTTAAATAGGAGCACATTTTTTTACCAAGGAACTTAATTTTTAAAAAGGTGGACATTATAATCCTCACATTTTGAGTAGACCATATATAAGCTTTAGTTTATTTATTGCCACAAATTGATTTATGTAGTGCAATGTTATAACTGGTACTTGCCATTGATGGCACACTCAATCCTCTTCACAACCCGGGTAGTATATTTACATTTTGACTTTTTAAGAGTCTCTAAACACTGCTGACATACACTAAACTTGCTGAGGAAACCAGCCCCTAATAGTCTACAACAAAAGGGACATCAGAAGCATTTACATTTCATGAAAATTTGCAGAAAGAAATTTCTCAGATTGTGCATTTTGACATGACCCTTTCTTAAAGCAAAAGGTTGGCATTAAACAGTAAAATGATAAATAGAGCTGCTCTGTTGTATAGCCTTATGTATCATTCAATTCATATCTATTCTCTCAAAACAGATAGATTCATTTACAGTATTATTGTAGACAAAGCTAGGATTGGACTTTATAGTCATCTTCATGAGAAATGTGCTCATCTTCGATCCTGGAGGAGGAGCTATATATAGATATTGTAGACAAATTTAATCAAGATAAATTACATCTAAAAAATTATTTAACTCTTGTGTCTTATAATAATTTAATAATAACAATTTTGTCCTTTTTGTTACACTTTTTTTTCAAAGCAGTTCTTTCTTGTGTAAAATGTTTAAAATACCTCAGATGTTCCTTCAGAGTTGAAGATAATATACTTCCTAGTCCGAACCTCCTGCAGTATTTTATATATAAAATGGAACCAAATAAGGGGTAGATCTATAAGCTGAAAAAACTCTATTACCTACTATTATTACTCTATTACCTATTTTTATTGTTCTACAAACTACCAGTGGCATCACCAGGAAGTGTGGTCTGCACCAAAGAACATCCATTTGGGGGTGACACCTAAGTGGGAAAAAAATGATATCTTGGCAAAAGCAGACATATCAAAAAAAGAAAATCTCTAGATATATACCCAATCATGCCTAGGCACATCTACTGTAGTAATCTAGATCTATAACTTTTATTTTAGGCCTTATTATATTTTTTTTGTTGCTACAAATGTCTCAAACATTTTGTGCTTACAAGGGTATGTAAAAGTGGTCTTACTGTTAAATACAAAAAATCGGTTAATTTTGCATTTTTATTATTAGTTTATATTTAGTGTTAATGGAATAAAACAAATTAGAACAATAACATGGGGTTTTCTTAGTATGGGAAGAAAATTATGTTACATTTATATGTGTATTTATGTTTATGTATGTTGTGTGTGTGTATGTTTGTTTTCTTGTAGTCTCCCTTGTTCTACTGTTCAGTATGTTCACGGTTTACTCTTAAGTGTGTAGTCACTGTGTATTAGTCTCTGCTGGTTGGTCTCTCCTTGTTTCACGTTAATAAAAATGGAGTGTAACTTTTAAACATCAGTATTGTTAGTGTGTATAGTGATAATATAACATGGGGGCAGCTTTCTAAAAGTTCTAAAATGGAAACTGCAAGTAAAACTAATTACTTTAAACCAAGAATTAACCCTCCTAAATGTGAAGAAAAGGTGTGAGGAATGAAAGCTTTTCAAGCAAATGTGGTTGATCTATTCACACTTGACGGCTAAGACTATCTTGTGTGTGTAGACTACTACAGTAACTTCTGCGAAGTTGATCGTCTAGAGAACACTAGTTCAGAAACTGTCATAAGAAAACTTAAAGCCCATTTTGCTAGATATGGCATCCCATC
The DNA here is from genome assembly GCA_030265305.1 of Biomphalaria pfeifferi. NCBI lineage: Eukaryota > Metazoa > Mollusca > Gastropoda > Planorbidae > Biomphalaria > Biomphalaria pfeifferi. The sequence goes on from JASAOG010000006.1 coordinate 2,050,522, forward strand.
CACAGTGGTCTCTAACAATGGACCTCAGCTATCTTCGGATAGCTTTGCACAATTCGCCAATGATTGGAGTTTCAACCATTTGACGAGCAGTCCCCACTATCCCAGATCAAATGAAAAAGCTGAATCAGCCGTGAAGACTGTAAAGACATTATTTCTTAAAAATAAAGATCAGTTCATGGCTTTACTTAATCATAGAAGAACCCCGAATAAAACTGGTACTAGCCCATCACAAGCATTCTTCAACAGAAGAATCAGAACCTTGCTACATATAGCTAAAAGCCTGTTGAAACCTCCAGTTCTGGATCCTCAGAAACATAGAAAAGCGCTGAAAGAAAACTATAGGAGATCAGCGATCTACTACAACTCCCATGCTAAAGATTTACCTCCCCTTGCTAAGGGTGAAGAGGTGAGACTAAAGTCAAGGTCGCGTGACCATGAGCGCTGGCAAAAGGGAGTTATAACTTGTCAGTTACAACAACGGTCGTATGAAGTTGAATCGGGCGGAGGAGTTTATCGCCGAAGAATCCCACTGCATGCTAAAACGAATGCGCCTACTCCAACAGGTACGACCGAGCCCGACAATACCGCACCTGTGGATGCACCCAGCACAGATGAAAGTACTGCTCAGAGACCTGAGAGCCATATAGAAGACGGTCTCATAGGTCGACAACCTATACAACTAGGTCAGGCTGAGTGGTCAAATCCACAAGAACTAGTGACTATGTACATAACTAACCTCAAACACCGGAGGATGTTACATTTATATGTGTATTTATGTTTATGTATGTTGTGTGTGTGTTTTCTTGTAGTCTCCCTTGTTCTACTGTTCAGTATGCTCACGGTTTACTCTGAAGTGTGTCAGTAGTGTGTAGTCACTGTGTATTAGTCTCTGCTGGTTGGTCTCTCCTTGTTTCACGTTAATAAAAATGGAGTGTAACTTTTAAACATCAGTATTGCTAGTGTATTGTGATAATATAACAAATTGCATTGTAGATGGCAGAAAATGAATTTTTGCAACTCAGAATGCTTGGCAGAGCTGATGGCACTTCCTAAGACTACCTAGCTTGATGGAGAGGGAACCTGATGCCTCTCTGACATTATCTCCAGAAGGAACATTTTTGATTTATACAAAATACTTTAAAATTATCTACAAAACACTACTTTTGTGCTAAAAATGTCCTTTTTTTTTAAAAAAAAAAGATTGGCAACCTTGCTGAAACGTTTTGTACTGGATATGAAGATAGAAAAACAATTAGAAACTTCTTGGTGATATTTTGGAAGTTCAAAACTTTCCAGATTGGGGGAAAATTATTAGACCTTTGTAATTGTGTAAAAACTTAGATCTAGTTCTATATATAGTACATTTGTTTGATAATAAGGACCATCATGCTCATCATCCTCCTTTTGTACACTACTGTCAAACTGAATTGGTCTATCTTGTTTATAGGGGCCTATTCTTTGTGCATGTACAGTTGAATATAGCAAATACCTTGGTCTAAGTAATAGCGAACTCTCTTTAATGCAGTTACCATTAATGTAAAAATAAATGAGTAAAAAAATGAAATGTTTCAAGGGTCTTCAGACTGTGTTACATATTTTGTTTATCACTTCAGATCTGATAAAATAAAACTTAAATTGATTGAGAAAAAAATATTTCTCAACAGGTGGAAGATGAAGAAGAAACTAAGTCACCTCCCTTGTTCATCACAGAACTGATGCTGGAACCCAGTCAGCTTCTGTTCTCTCCAGATCATGATGATTTTCAAGATGGCATTGCGGAGGTCATCAAAAGATTTCAAGATGCAGTCCTGAGTGTTCAGAACTTGGTACCTGATGGCTATTTTGATGCTTTCACCAGGTAAAATATTTATAGCTGAGTTACATAAGGATGTGTGCAGATTTGTTTGAATTTGTTTCTGTATAAATAATTCTGGAGATTCTCAATGGGTTCAAGGAACAGACTTTTGCTCAGTTAAGTTACAGTCTGGATTATGTAACAAGCAAAGTATAAAAAATTCCTTAAAAGAAAAAAAAAGCTTATCTAAAGGGGAAGAACTCCAACCATCGCACTATTTCAATAATGTACAAGTTATTTCCCTTATTTGAAATCAAACAAAATAATTACCAATATATAATTGACTAATTGAGTTGTTATTGTTTTTTTTTATTCATGTTTTGTTAGGTACTATAAGTAATTGTTTAAAGTATCATTTGATATAGGAATGCATGAGAGAAAATTAGCAAGCTTGGCCACATCTGTGAATTAATCTTCCATTGTTGATATCAAGCAAAATAATTAATTACCAGTAATTTATTGACTAATTGTTTACCTTTTTTAACGTATTCATGTCTTGTCTATTTCAATGAATAAATGTGCTAAGTTTCAACTTAATACGAGAAGTGGTTTAGGAGAAAAAACTTATACCAGACAGACATACAGAGTGAATTGAAATAAGCTTGGTAAAAAATAGGGGGTTGGCAGGAGGAGAAGGGTGGTAATTGAAAGTCAAATTGAATGAAATTGAAAGAGGATACTTTATTCAATAAAAGAACATTTCGAGCATGTGCTACTAAGCAAACATTACTAGTTTTTAAAGTCTTGGGTTTGAGAATGTTGAGTCTCACATTCCAATGTTGTACCCAAAAAAAAGTGTCATAAAGCTCTTCAATTAATACCTGGAATAGAAAAGAAAGTCATTAAATTTTGTTTGTATTATTCTATGTAGGCCAATAATTAACAATAAATTTGAGGACAAAACCTGTGGAGAAGGACCAAGCTTATCAACCATGTTTGAAGATGACAAACATCTACAGAATATCATTCACAAGATAAGAGTAAGATACTTTCATACATGTTTAGCATTATCAATACTTTTGAACGTTAGAGTATATAGAACTTTATCTAAATTGTAGCTTTTGTGTTCTAAAATAGCAGAATGTTAAAAAACAACTACTTAGGGTAAAATAACTACAAACTATTTATGCTGAAATAAACAGGTGTTCAATATTTTAAGTTATGTAGAAAAAAAAAATATTGAAAAATCAACTATTATTTTAACTGAATGTTCAGAAAGTTAAAAATATTCTTTTGAAAGTAATAGAAATGCAGATTTCATTTCTGAACATTCAGTTGTTTTGACTCTAAATTCTAAATTTGGTAATAATTTTGATAATTTCAAATGCTTTTAAGCATACAGAAAACCTTATAAAATAAGTCAGAATTTACATATTTTTTCTTAATTATTGAAAATGATTGACAAAGTTAAGGTTAATAAATTTAAAACATGTAGAGTATGTGGTTGTCAAAATGAAGAATTCATGTTCATGCTAGTTCAAAACAATCACTCTTTTAAGGCTCTGATGTTAATCTTTATTCAGTTTACCTATAATGTATTGAAAGTGATAACATACTGAATTATCAGACTTTTCTTTTGCATCTTTGGATAACGATATATTGAATGTTGATCAATTATCAGACTTTTCTTTTGCACCTTTAGGTAATTCAACTAGGCCCGCTTTGCATGCATTGAATAGTTTTTTTCTTTTCATTGTGTTGAATTATAGCTGTAAGAGCTTTAGCTGCTTCTAGAATAAAGGCTTCCTCACATTTCACAGGGACAGTAATGGCAGATGATTGTGTTGATGCTATTTAACTCAAATCATACACAAATTACAACACAAGCAATAGAAAAAAGAATACTTTTTAAAACTTAAGCTTATCTAAGGGGAAAAAACTGCAAATTACTACCATTTATCTGAAAATTACAGGGTTTAGCTCCCTTCTGCTGTAGAACACAAAATTAATTAATTAGTACCAAATGATTAACTAATGGTTTATTTTGAGATTGATTCATGCATTGTTAACAACTATAAATAATAATGCAAAATTTTAAATTTCAACTTGATCAGAGAATGAGAAGTGGGAGAAAAATTGTATCAAACATAATAAGGGGACAAAATCCATATATATATATATATATATATATATCAACAATTAGCATTTATTCCCCTGGTTTGGAAATAAAACAAAATAATTAATTACCAACAATTAATTAACTAATTGTTTGTTTTTTTTTATTGATTCATGTCTTGTCATGTTGAATGAATAATTGTGCAAAATTTTAACTTGATCTGAGAAAGGAAATGGAAGAAAAAAACATGTTCATACTTTTACCACACAGACAGAATGTCTTTAAAAATGTCTTTACTCGCCTAGTAGATAATCTGGCATTGAAGCATGTCTTTACCCTGAGACTAAATATAACTTTATCAGTTGACGAGTACTCTTTCTTTACACTTTTATCAGGATGCTCTTGTTGCTGCTTTCAATGCTTCCACACAGTACTCAGATATCTTTGAAACTTATAGAGAGTTTTACAGGGAAAATGAAAACACTGATCTCAAGAGTGTTAGAGAGGCAGAACATGGTAAATATACATTGAGTATTGATGATAAAAAAAAAAAAAATCTTATGAACTCTTAATGAATAGAGGACAAGCTGTGCAAACTAAAAATGTGTTCATTACCAATTTTGTTTTGTATAATAAAGTATAGAATGAATATAAAATAATTTTCAATGATACAAATATTGTTTAATTGTAGCAGAAGTCACACTTACAGGTATTATCATATAGCTGTTGTTGTTTTTTTTTGTCATTGTTTTTAATGTTTAAGTTTCTTACTTAGTCTCCTTCATAGTTTCTTGCTATTTTTAGTTGCTAGTGCATGAATCGTAATCTAAGTGTATTTAGATCTAATTTTTATTTTTTTTTACATTTTAAAAATTTGTAAAATCTTAGTAAACAAATTACTGACATTTTTTTTTTAACTTTTAAATAGGGTTTCCATAAAATGTAGAAATATTAGTTATAGAACTAAACACAGCATGTAACTATAATAATAGCTTCACTTCTGTTCTGCTATTATTATTATTCTATGTTACATGTCATGTTTATTAATTAATTTGTTTCACCACTAAAAGCTTCAAACTTTATGTTTCATTAGTATAATTCCTACCACTTGAGGCTATCTATATGTTGTGTATTAATGTCCTCCTGTTGGATTGTTAGAGAGAGAGAGAGATGTAATTTAAATTTAGGGCCTTTGTCTTTGGAAGAAGCTTTGGGTTCCATTATTTGTCAACCCTAAATTTATACTGTTTGTGGGGATCATTATGGATAGGAATTGCGTGAGCTATAGGGGGGGGGGGGCATAATCACTGGACCCTGGGTTGTGATGGGGAACCAGATAACAATATTGACTTGAAAGCTGAAGTGGATGTTAAGCTTGTGCCAGGTTGGGTTCAGGGATTCGAGTACTCCTTTGGGCTTGTCTATGTTTTGCTATATTTTCTTTACCTTCTTCTCTTTATGTTCTTGTTACCTTATTATTACATGTTATGTCATGTTAATTCATTAATTTGTTTCATCACTAAAAGCTTCAAACTCCATTTATAGTCATAGAACTAAGTAGTTAATGTCTTAGTCTATTTGTCAATAGTCACACTTGCTGTACATTCTGTACATGTAGGTGTATTAGAATGTTAATGTTTCCCTGTTAGAAGTAGTCAATGATAAACTTCTTTACAAAGCAATTTTAACATAAAGACACTTTCATACGTTTTGCTATATAAAAAAAAAAAAACACTATTTTTATTGTTGTATTTGTTGTAATAACTCTTGTGTCTGTCTCTTTTATTAACTGTTATCTGTGTGTTCCTACATTCTATTGATTTTATTTTTATACAAGGTTAAAAATTTATACAAGATTAAATAAGCTTTAAACAATGTTTTAAAAGATTTAGTTCTGATATATAAAATAAATATATTGTTCCCAGTGACGTAGCTAGGGTGGGGGAGGGAGGATCCAAATGTGAAAATCTCCCCGGGCCCCCACTTGAGGGGGCTCCAAAATGAGTGTCCGAAATTTGTTTTTACATAAAGTATTATGCCATTATCTCATGTCATGATGTTTATGTCAAATGCAGGGGACCCTCAAGAGTTCAAGCCCCCTGGGCACCCAAATCCCTAGCTATGCCACTAATTAAAAAAATAATAAGGTTCACAATTTTATCTAACTTTATATTGTTTAAATAAAACAAATATAATAAGCATTTAATATTTACTTATAATGATATATAAATAAAATTTGCTCCATACTTTGAAAAGCTGAATTTTGAAATTTCCTTTTCCAATAAAGCAGTGTTTTTCAATATTCTTTACCTTTCAGATGTGCAGTTCTTTGCTGAACATCTAGCCAAATATAACACACAGCATGTCATGGCCATGAGGATTGTTGAAAAAAGACCAATAGGAATGCTCCTTGTGGACACTGTCAAAATGAAGTCACTGTTGATACCTTCACCACTTAGATGTCTTGATGTGAGATCAGTTTTGTTGCATTCCTCTAGAGAAACTTTTGTTTTATATTCCTATTGTATCTCTGGTGAAGAGTGGGATTTTTTATTATCAGGATCTTTGGGCGCCTTATGAAGACTGGGATTATTAATTACTGGGATCTTTGCCTCTGAGTCCACCCAGTTCTAATGAGTACCTGACATTAGTTGGGGAAAATTAAAGGCGATTAATCATTGTGCTGGCCACATGACACCCTCGTTAACCCTTGGCCACAGAAACAGATGACTTTTACATGATCTGCCCTATAGACCACAAGGTCTTCCTATATTATATCATGCAGCTATTTTTAGCTGTACTGTTGTTATGAAACTAGTTTCCAAAATATTTGTTAACCACAATGTGTGACATTTTATTCTTCTTGTAAAAAGAAACTTTTGATTTATAATATTCTCCCAGGTTATCAATGACATGCTACCAGAACTAGCAAAGAAAGAGGTTGATAGACTTATAGCAGAACTGCAGGATGCCAACTTTAGACTAGAAGTTGTTCCAACAACAACCATTGAGTTTGTGAATTCACTGAGATTCCTAGATGACATCCAACTCAGGGTAAGACTTTAACAACACATTGAAATAGTAGCCTATTCTTACCTTAATTTTTTTAAATTCTTTTTTCAAGTTAGATATTTCAAGAGGGAAAGAGTGTTGATTTTTATGCTGTCTTTGTATTTATTTGCATGTTTTTCTTATCAAGATGATATTTGCTGTCTTTAACAGATTGACCCTCTAGAAAGAGAAGCCTTGATTGTTAAGGAAATGTATGAGCTTATTGATCAGTTCCATGTTCCTATGCCAGATGTTGATTTGGTCACCTACCAGGTTGGAGTTTTATAGCATTAAAGTTTATTTATTAGATTTTACTGATCTGTTTTTTTTTTTGTAATTATTTTTCATTTTTGTAAAAAAAAAAATGTATTGTGTGTTCTAGACACTGAATCCATCTATCATCACTGTAAGGAATGCCATTGATAAAGCACTGACTGAGCGAGACAGCAACATTGACAAATTCTGTAATCATTTGGACAAAGATATTGCAGAACTTGGTAAAGAAGTGAAAGAGATGAAGCAGGAAGCCCAGGCATGTCTTTACATCCATTTCTTTTGTTTTAACATTTTACTTTTGTGAATTTCTTGTAGAGGTATTTGCTATTTGTTGGCTTAAATAATGATATGATTATAAGCTTAATATTACACTAAAGAACACTGAACTCAATAAGTGATACAACACTAGTCGCTGGGTACATCAGACTCTTTAATAACACACTCTCACATAACACAGGTTATACACAATATGAGCTGTTATACCAAGGGGAACAACTATAGAAATAACAACAAACACATACACATAAACACAATGTCTCAGCACTATTCATATAATAGTTCTTTTCATTCTTAATGAAAGATTGTATTTGGAAGCACTCAAAAATATTGATCCTTTTTTATGAAATGTTTCCTTTTGACAGAATCCAATGATACTTGATCCTAGCTCTGATAAAGAAAAAGTTCGAGCTCTTCTGAAAAAAATGCTGGCCACAATGGAGAAGTTACAAGAGCAAGCTTTCACTTACAAGTCTTATCAAAAAAGTTTCAAGGTGAGTATATAAAACTCTCATTTATGAAATAACTTTTAGTTAGATCCATATCTAGAGCTTTATTTAGTTTATTACTGTATCTATTACTTTATTTAGTTTGTTACCATATCTAGTACTTTATTTAGTTTGTTACCATATCTAGTACTTTATTTAGTTTGTTACCATATCTAGTACTTTATTTAGTTTGTTACCATATCTAGTACTTTATTTAGTTTGTTACCATATCTAGTACTTTATTTAGTTTGTTACTGTATCTAGTAATTTAATTAGCTTGTTACCATATTGAATGTAATTCTAAATTCATTGAGATAAATGCACATGTATGATTTTTGTAAAGTACTTTTACTTTTTGACTGTAGGAAACATTGAAACCAATTATTTCTTTTATCATTATCAGGTTGAAGTAGCAAAGTTCGATGCCCTTGAGGAAACTCATGCTGAGCTAAAACTGAAGGATATTCTGTGGAATGCAATAGATGAATGGGATGCACTGATGAATGATTGGACAACAGTAAGCACATCTCTTGTTGTCAAACTAGTTATAAATTTGAATTTTGTCTCATTGAGAATGGCTCTTAATTTTTAAATAACCCAATTAATGCTTTTGCTATTTTGAGAGAATTATTTTAGCTGTTTGGAGATTCATTCCTCCAGATTTTGTATGTAGATTTAAATCATTGTTGTTGATTTGCAATAATATTGGATTATGACATTTCAGATAACCTTTGACAAACTGGAGCCTGAGCAGATGAACAATACAACACTGACCTATGCAAAAACTGTCATGCAGTTGGAAAAAGGTTTACCTCCTAATGGAGTTGTCCCCCTTCTCAAGGAAAAAGTGGAGCTAATGAGAGAAAGGGTAAAATTTTGTAACCATTGAAATCATTCATAAAACATTGATAGATACTAAACTCTAAAAGTAGTCCAATATCTAGAATTTCTACTAAATCAATGGTTAATCTAAATTAAAAGTTCACAACTATTTTTGTTACAACTAAGATAAGATTTTTGTAAATCACTTTTTATAATCACTTTCTAGATGCCAGTGATTACAGATTTGAGAAATCCATCACTCAAGCCACGCCACTGGGAAATAATTTATGAAATTTTAGATTACCAGTTTACTCCAGAGAATCCAATGACACTTGGTAAGCTGGTGGAGATTAAGGCTTTCAAACATGATGAGAAACTGAGAGAGATTTCAGGACAGGCCTCCAGTGAAGCATCATTGGAATCCATTCTTAAAAAGGTAAGCAACATGTGCACATTTTATTTCAAAATTTTGTTTGAGGTTGGAGAAAGTTTTAAATACTGGTGCTAAGTTTAAAGCATTTTTAAAAAGTTTTTAAGACAATGTTTTGTATGCTCTTAATCTTTGCAAGTTAAAGAAAGTGTCTGGCATCTGTACTAGATGGCTGGTGGAACCCATGGAGTCTGGCAGAATATGCACTGCCTGGACCAAGGCAATCCATAGTGGAGGCTAGAAAGGCCAGAACAAATGATAATTGTTCTGTGCAGAATGGGGCACTGCACCATTGGTGCTCAATTCGCCAGTCTCCATTCAAAATTTGATGCCTGTTGCCAACACTATGGAGAGTCAGTGAAAACAGAAGTGCACATTTTGCAAGAGCATTTGCAGCTCCAAGAGCTGTGTGGAAACGTATCTGCAGAGTCACTTGACCTGTATGGGAGCTGTGAGGTACTATGCTAAACAGCAGAGTTTCTCACTAGGGCTACAGCCTAGCTACCAATTGGAGTTCATATCAGATGTCTGTACTTGAGAAGCTTACTGGACATAAGCAGAATTATAGAGGAGCAGAGTTTTTGTAAGTGGGAAGGAGAACAAATTTAGTTTTCTTCTGTCTGCTGACTCATTTACTTATCCTATACATAACATGTGTGCTGCCTAGATAGTATTTAATTAGCACAATGAAAATAAAATGTTTCTTTTAATACTTATTTATTTTTGTTTTGATTCTTTGTCTAGAAATGATTGATACTTTTTTATTTATTCAGGTTGTGGATTCCTGGAAGACAACAGAGTTCATTGTCCTCAACCACAAAGATTCCAAAGATGTTTTCATCTTAGGGAACACAGATGACATTCAGCAGTTACTAGATGACAGCATCATCAACATAGCTACTATCGCCTCATCTCGCCATGTGGGACCTATCAAGTCTCAAGTGGATGATTGGCAGAGAGACTTGGATCTTTTTGGAAGAACATTGGTAAAGAAAATGTTTCATTTGATCTATATCAAAGCCATGATTTCAAGCTTTAAAAGCATTGAAAAAGAGACACTTTTGATGGATATAGGCAATACCTTATTCAAGCCTGCATCCAACATCACAAGACAACCTCACCTGTAGCCCTCAAGGAAAGAGGAAAAGGGCATTGTCCAGAAATTTGTGATGCTGAGATATGGGTGTAGGTGGACAAGATATGGGGAAAGTTTTGAGTTGGAAGACTCACCTGGAACTTAGACACCTGAAGCAAACATTTTGGTGGCCTATGACTCAGATGGGACTACATGCAGAGATGAGCTGAATAATAACAATTTAAGTTTATGAAAAACAAAACTAAAGTTGATTTCTTCATTTCCTTTGAGAACAATAAACACAATTTTACATTCTACAGTACACCTTAAAGTCTTTTTTCAAACATGACCATCTGTCAAACACAGCATATGTCAAGTGATTTTTTAGTTTCCTCTTTAAGAACACAAATAGATACAGTTGTGCAGTACTCTTTCATCTCCTACCTTGAAAAATATTTATCAGTAGAATTTTAATTTCATTCAAATATTAGACCATTAGTCTCAAAGAAAATCTTTGCCTATATATGAGATTTAAAAATGAGGGATAAGAATTTATTTCAAAATATTTTATTTAAATAAATTTGGTGGTTTCATCTTATACACTGGTTAAATAAAAAAAAATTGCATCTTTTTGCAATATCATTTAGAAATAAATTATTGAAATATATTTTAAAACCTAGAAACTAATAAAATAAGAATGTAACTTAAAAATAAATTTTTGTTTTTAAGAATTAATCAGAAGCATGCAGGACACTCACTTGTTTGTTTTCACAGGATGAATGGCTGAACTGCCAAAGAAACTGGATTTACTTGGAATCAATATTCTCTGCACCAGACATTCAACGCCAACTGCCTTCAGAGGCCAAGATGTTTATGCAAGTGGACAAATCTTTCAAGGATGTGATGAGGAAGGTGAACAAAGTGCCAGCAGCCATGAGAGCTGCCACCCAGCCAGGTGAGTGTAGCTACATCACAATAATTGTTTATAGTCTTCTACATGAGACAGCAAGAATTCTTTTTGTCTGTGACAAGTCAAAAGCTCGCTGTCAGAGTCACTCAAATTTATCACAGCATTAATTATTATTATTCATTATTTATTTATTTTATTTGAGTTATTTCCCTGTCCTATCCCCACTTTCTTCACCCGCCCCACCTTTACCTCTTCGAGCTAGACTTGGTCCACCACCTTGGCGTCCTTTCATTACCCCTTGGCCGGGGTAAAGTAAAACACAGTCTCTTTGATCTCACCTACAGGATGTCTGACAGCCACAGTGGACACCACCTTGGGTGGAATGCGAGTCAATCTTTCTTCCCCCCCCCCCCCCCTTCTCCCACGTCTCTCTTTGATCTAGATCACTCGGACCAACGCATCTATTGACCTTTCCAAGGTGCGACTCCCACCTCGAGTCATATTCACCCACGTGTAAGATAAATCTTAGCCTAGGACATTTCCTGTTTCCGCCCACATTTTCCAGGCCTATATATAAGGTAGATTAAATCAAGCCAGACCCTCTCATTTCTCTATCTCTGTCAATCGAGTCTGGACTACTTCATTTATTCTTACTCTTAGATTATAACCTGGTGCCTCCCTCAGGTGTCTGCCTAATTGCTGTTCAGTGTCTACTCGACACTATTGCCTATTTACCTGCCTATTTATTTGGCATTATCTGCCTATTTATCAGATCACTTGCCCACTTGCTATTGAGTATCCTCTACTGCCTACGTGGATCTACTCAACTCTACTACTTGGCGCTATTGAATCTACTTGCCCGCCTATTCGACAGCCCACCTGTCAACTTATTAGGTGCGACGTCCCTATAGACCAGATCTGTGCGAGACGTCATAGCTACGCCAAACCCTCTGCAACTCACTGGACTTATCCTGTTAACTACGCTTCCCCCGGCAGATCAGCTCTGTCCGCAGTAACCTCGTGCCCACGGTAGCAAGCCACTCGCCCTACTGTGCCCACTACAGATATCAGAACTTTGGATTGAGACTCCACAAGAACTGTATCGTCGGCGTCCCTCTATCCGCTAGAGCGCCACCTCCAGCTGCAGACCCTCAAGCTAGGACACAGCCAGCTGCGACATCATCAGGACAACCAGCTAAGTTCAGAAGACAAAGTGACATACTCTCTTATTAAGTGCAAGAGTGATGATTAAATACATTACTAATTAGAGATAGATGCAAACCCTCCCCCTTTTTATTCTTCTATGTAAATATTTATGTAAATAAATATTCTTCATTTTTAACTTTGTATCTTTCTTTCATTGCTTGACTCGTTGCATGCCTGCTCCCGATTTATATGCTGATAGGTTGGGGTGTGATAGCTTATTAAAAATAATCATCCCCTAGACATTAAACGCGCCAAACACACGTCACTTTCCCCAACCTGTCACATTGTCCTCACTTGTAATATAGTTTAAAATAAAATATCTTTAATGTTTAGAGGCGTCCCGAGACATGACGTTAAACTGCACTCCTCTTTCCTTAGCACTTTTGGAGCTCATTAGTGCCCTACTTCTTTTCTATTATTGTGTCTGCCTCCTCTTTTCCTCAGTCTGCCTTCATTGATCATCACTCTGTCTCCTTATCTCTTAATTCTCACTACGTCCTAGACCAGTCCGTTTGCCATGGACTGCGACGGGTAAGGGGGCATAAAGAGATCCTGGTGTTTGATTGGTGGCTATCTGAGGATAAACCACCACAACACAATACTTTGGCTCCAAGTTCCCCTAGACCTGAGGCCCAGATGGAGGGCGGTGGCTGACTGAGTATAGCACCTGTGTAGCCCTGGCGGGCTCATTCTGGATTTCCGAATGGCCCGTCCCCTTGTTCGGTGGCGGGTGGGGAGCACAGGTGCCGAACTAACAAGAATATATATGGACAAAAAACCCAATAAACTACTTGCCCCAGATTTAAGTCTGGGCAAGAGAAGCCGTATTGAGGCAAAAAAAAAGGAGGAAGCCACAAAAAGTTGTACTACCTGGCCATCATTTATGGTGGTCAGGTGCACAGAGGAGGGGAAAGCCTGACAAAGCTGAGCCCTTTTCTTATCTATAAGGGACTCAAGTCAGTAGTGGGGGAGCCCAAGAGTGTGTCTAAGCTACACAAATCAATGGAACTTCTTGTAGAAGTAGATGGCAAGACACACTCTGATGGGCTTTTAAGATGCAGAAGACTGTGATCTCAAAGTGGAAGTCATGCCACAAAAGAGTCTGAACACCAGCAGAGGTGTAATCAGCTCTAGGGACCTACTGGAATGCTCCGAGAAGGAAATAGTGGAGGGCATTGAAGGAGTCACCCATGCCCGGCGCATTACCAGGCGCAGGGCTGATGAGGAGGTCAAAACCGCAACTATTATCCTCACATTCGGAACTAGGACACCGCCAGAGTATGTGAAGGCAGGATACCTACGAGTTCCAGTGAGGCCCTACATACCTAATCCCATGAGGTGCTTCAAGTGCCAGGGTTATGGACACGGCGCGGCAGACTGCAAGAGGAACACTGTGTGTGCCAGATGTGCTGGAGAGGGTCATGAGGACAAGGGCTGCACAGCCCAGTTCAAATGCCCAAACTGTCACGCTGGCCACTCAGCCTACTCCAAGGACTGCCCTGTGTGGAAAAAGGAGGTTGCCGTGCAGGAGTACAAGGCAAGAAATGGATGTACCTTCAGCCAGGCGAAATCGGCTGTATTGGCCCTACCCAAGGGCCAATTTGGCTTGACAAAGACCTACGCCCAGGCTGTTGCTAAGATAGGAAGATCCATAGCCACACAGACGGACGCATTGACCCCACCACCCCTTCCTCCTTCTCCAACCCAAAAGAAAACACCGCCAAAGAACACACCTCCGAAGAAACAAGAAAGCCCTGTTGTCATGCTAAAAAAAGGTTCTCTGTGCTCGCTGATGAGAGCATGGAGACTGAGCAGCATGTCAAAACCAACACTCCGGGAGAACCCAGAGACATCATGTCTGACACAGGTTCTCCTCAGAGAACCCAGCCAGACACCCCAACCTCTACCGAATTAGAGGTTGACCAACTCCCTAAGGGGAGAAATCAAAGCGGAGAGGATGCCCGAGGTGAGAGAGGAGGAAATAACCTCCGCTCTAACCAGAGGGATCTCCCCTCTCCTGAAAGACTTCCCCCAAAAGGGGGTTGTCCTCCTCTCCATCCAAACCCAAGAATAAAAATACCAAGGTCACTGGAATAAAGGGAAACCCCTCCGGGGGCCTCCCAAGGCCAAATAGCTCCAAGTAGGTCATTTAGAATAAGCCATGGATTCCAGAATTGTACAGTGGAATTGTAGAGGCCTCAATGCCAATTATGAGGAAATGCAGCTACTGATGGACTCTGAGACTCCTGTAGCTGTCTGCTTACAGGAAACATTTCTGAAAGATAGCATCAGTTTCCGAAGCTACAGTGCTTACAGCAAGAATGTTGAGAAAGCAGAGAGAGCATCAGGTGGAGTCTGTATCCTTGTGAAGGACAGCATCCCCCATGAGAGGGTAGAACTACAGACCACACTACAGGCCGTAGCAGCTAGGATAACCCTTCACAAGGTTATCACTTGTTGCAGCCTGTATCTACCACCAGGCGATCCATTAAACCCAACAGACATGGAGGACCTATTAAAACAACTCCCCCGGCCTTATATAATCCTTGGGGATTTCAATGCCCATAACACCATGTGGGGATCCAACAATACCGACACAAGAGGTCGTATGCTGGAGAATATCTTCCTCCAACATGCTTTATGCATACTTAATGATGCATCACCGACCTAGTTGCACCCAGGAACTGGATCTCTCACATGCATTGACCTCACCGTATGCGTCCCTGGACTTCTGGATGACTTTAAATGGTCAGTTAGCAATGATCTACGGTGAAGTGATCACTTCCCAATCATCATTACTAACAATCTCCCCTCATTGGGACGACCTCAGCGGTGGAAACTGAATAAGGCCGATTGGGAACAATTCCAAAATTGTGCAGGGCAGCATTCTGTCAGTCACCCTGTTCAACATTAAAATAAATAGCATCATAAACGCTCTGTCCCCTGGCATAGAGTGCTCTTTGTATGTTGATAACTTTGTCATTTTTACTTATGGGAAAAACATGAACCCCTTAGAAAGAAAATTACAGTTATGTTTAAACAAAATTCAGGGTTGGACAAACGATAATGGTTTTAAATTTTCGGACTCCTAAACAGTTAGTATGCATTTTTGTAATTTAAGGGGACTCCACCCAGACCCTGAACTATTTATACACAAAAAGTAGATCCCTGTCGTGAAAACAACAAAATTTTTAAGCCTCACCGTAGATTCTAAATTTAATTTTCTCCCCCACATTAAGGAACTTAAGAAAGAAGAAATGCCAAAAGTCATTAAACATACTTAGAGTACTCAGCCATACGGATTGGCTGCCTGGTCGTACGGTTTGCACGCTGGACTGTCGTTCAGATTTATCGATGGTCCCGGGTTCAAACCCTGCCCGCTCCCACCCCCCGTCGTCCTGCGGGAGGTTTGGACTAGGAAGTAATTATCTTCAACCCTGAAGGAACATCCGAAACATGTAAAACAAACAAACAAACAAAACGGACTGGGCAGCTGACAGAGATACCTTGCTGCAGCTATATCGGAGTCTAATTCGATCCAAGCTAGACTACGGATCCATAATATATGGAGCAGCAAAGAAGTCGTACCTAAAAATACTGGAACCAATACAAAATGCTGCCTTGTGTCTCTGTCTCGGCGCGTTTTGTACATCACCTATCCCAAGTCTCCAAGTGGAGGCTGGAGAACTTCCCATGGATATAAGAATGAAAAAGCTTGCAATGCAGTATATAGTCAACCCCACGAACCCTGCTTTCGACTCCATATTTAACCCCACAGAGGTAGAATTATACAATCGAAGGCCTAACGTCATACAGCCGTTGGGCCTTCGAATGAGAGACCCCATCCAAAATTTAACCCCACCCATTGACCAAATCTCTAAAATAGAAACCCCTCAGAATCCTCCTTGGCTAATGAATAAACCCAAATTAAATTTATCCCTCCTTAATTTCAAAAAAGAAAATACAGACCCAAGCATACTACAAGTCTACTTTAGGGAAATGCAGGAGAACTATGGAGATTGTGGCACCATCTACACAGACGGATCCAAAATGGATGGAAAGGTTGCGTGTGCCTGCTCCTTTCGGAACAAAATCTCCCGTAGACTCCCCGATGGCTGCTCCATCTTTACGGCCGCTCCATCTTTACGGCCGAATTGCATGCAATATCGCTTGCACTTATGGCCGTTAAAGCATCAGAAAGGAGGAAATTTATAATCTACTCCGACTCCAAATCTGCATTGCAAGCCTTGGGGCGGATGAAGACTGACATTCCATTGGTACATAAGAGCCTGAAGCTGTTGGACCAAATAACAGCCGACCATAGGGATGTCACCTTCATCTGGGCCCCCTCCCATGTGGGCATTGAGGGAAACGAAGCCGCAGACAGAGAAGCAAAGAGAGCCCTAAATCATGCGGTGTCAGGAACCCAAATTCCCTGCTCGGACCTGAGACAAAGTATTGCCTATGCCACCTATCGAGAGTGGTAGGACCGATGGGAGGCTTAGACTCACAATAAACTCAGGCAGATTGTGGCGGATGTCAGGTGGCGGCCCACATCTAAGGGTCTGACAAGGCGTGGTAGCACGACCATGTCCAGACTTAGGATTGGCCACACCTACATCACGCACTCTTTTGTGCTGAAGAAAGAAGAGCCCCCACTTTGTGAGTATTGTGACTCTCGCCTCACCCTGGAACATATCCTCATCAACTGCCCCAGATACCAGGATGTCAGGGAGAAATATTTTAGAGCCACTAATTTAAAAACACTATTCAATAATGTCGACCCTGGGAAGGTACTGGGCTTTATCCGGGAAGTGGGGTTGTCTACGAAGATCCGATTTATGAATTTGTAAACATGCACTATTTATATTAGATTTTTACCAAATTATTAAATTTTTACTACCTCTACTATTTTAACTGTGAATAGACCTTGATTTTTAATGATTTGACTGTATGGAATTTGGCCCTTGTTGTGTGGAGGGAGAGTGGCCCTTGAGGGACTGCCTAAATTGTGCCCATGTGCCCAAAATCAAAATCAAATCAAATCATGTTTAGAGATTCATGGCTCAGTAGAAGTTGCTCCTTTAAGTCATTTTTAAAGCAAATTATCTGTAGCCTTTGATATTACTTAGTGGAAGGGATTTCAGATTTTGTCAGCACAGATAAATGTGATCCTTTACATTAAGTTAAATTAGGAAATTTGTTTGACTATTTGTCTATATTATCTAAATTCCATAAGTGATCAATGAAAAGTCTTTTGAATAACAAAATGAATTTCTATTTTAGGCCAGGAATAAGAAAAAAATTTTCACTGCTGCCTAATGAATTTCCTAATTTAACTTAATGTAAAGGATCACATTTAATTGTGCTTATTTGTACTTTAAAACATTACATTTATCACTTATGGAATTTAGATAATATAGATATAGTATATAGATTAGCATATCCTATGATTACTAGAATTATAATAGATTGTATGGTAATACATATCTGGCTTCATTTTAAAAATTTAGAAATCTTTTTTATATAGCCTCTAAATATTGTTTAAATAAAATGTACATTTTAAAAGCTTTACATAAATTTAGATTCAAATGAGTTTAATAATTGAATGTTCTGCCATTATTTCAGGTCTTCTGGAAACTTTTCAAAATAACAATGGATTATTGGATCAAATTATGAAATGTCTTGAAGCTTATCTGGAGTCCAAGAGAGTTATATTCCCAAGGTAAATGACATTATTAAGCTAGTCATTTTGAAATTAAATTACATAAAGATATTTTGAAATAATGCCCAAAATATACATGCCTTAGCTTAGGAATAAAATTAATTTTGCATACATGTAAGTTAGACATGTGCACAACTGTCTCTTTTTTTTTTTTAAATCTGATTTTGTAATTTATTTTTCTCACTTTAAATTAACAATACTATAAAAATTTGAGGTTAGTCTTAATGTATATACCAATTTGCTCCATAGCAATATTTGGTAATATCAAAGGTTATATAATATTTCCACTAGACTGTTATTTAGTAGAATATAAAAAACATAGTTAATTACATATTAATCTTAACTCATTAAAGACATTCACATTTAATTTTTTTCATTTGAAACTTTTTCTTTGTTATATATTAAAAACATGAATACTTAATGCTAAATGCCCATGAAAGATATCATTTTATTGTGGCAATTTTTGTACAGGTTCTACTTCTTGTCCAATGATGAGCTCCTAGAAATCTTGGCTCAGACCAGAAACCCACTTGCTGTACAACCCCATCTTAGAAAATGTTTTGATGCCATTTCCAAGCTTGAATTTGGCATTCAGTCAACTGGAGATGGAAAAGCAACACCTGAACTTGGTAAAATTTTGAAAGGTTTTATAAAGCTAATCAAAATGATTATGGTCATGAAAAAATCTGTGACTGTATTTGACCTTATGCTATTTTCTACTTTTATTCCCAGAAGAAGAAGACAAGAATCAAGAAGTTCATTACACTAATGATATACTGGCCATGTTATCACCGGAAGGAGAAAAGGTCTCACTGGGAAAGGTCAGTTGTGTTCATTATTTTTAGATATATTAATGTTTTCAATCTGTATTAATGACTCAAGTTGAATCGATCTACTTTTCTTAGCGCCTTTTGTGTTACATACCGTCAGACCATAATGGAAACTTCCTACATCACAAACTACAAGTACAAAAGAGAATATATATTCTTTGTTATAGCAGTTTCATGTTATTACATTGTCATCATTTTGGTCTTTTTTTTTGTTTTAGGGTCTCAAAGCTAGAGGTAATGTTGAAGACTGGTTAGGTAAAGTCGAGGAAGCTATGTTCAGTAGCTTGAGACGTCTTTGCAAAGGAGCCATTGGAGACTATGAGCGGAGACCAAGAGAAGAGTGGGTTGTGTCTCATTCATCACAGGTTGGTATATACAGATGGCTGCCTGATTATGCATTATGCACTCTGGGGCTATTGTTTCGATTGTCCTTGGTTTGAACCCTACCTGCCACCATGCCCTGCTGTCCTGCAGGAGGTTTAGGCTAAATGTATTAATTTTTTTTTCTGGAAAAAACATTTTAAAAAACAAAACAAAATCCTTTATGATCTCAGTGGCATTAATGTGTATTTCATTTGATTACACAAATTGTTTTAAAATTAATGATGCTTCTGATTTATGTACATTACTTTCTTTAGGAGTTTCATGGTCTTTCTTAATGTCCTCTCAGGTAGTGCTGACTATCTCCCAGCTTCAATGGTGTAGGGATGTGACTGAGGTCCTGGAAGGTGAATTTGACAGACTAGAGGCAATGAAAGAATTTGAACAGAAGAGCTTTAGTGTAAGTCTTATTAAATAGCTGTCTGGACTTGGAGTTGGTGCTTTAGATTGGCATCAGACAATTTATAAAGCTTGTTTAAATATTATTTTTAAAATTTTTTTTTAAATTGCAGCAATCCCAGGTTTTTACAACTAGGTTTGTTGAGTCTTTGGAGTATCAATATGTAATTCCTCAGATCACTCTTTGGTCTAAAAAAAATAGGAAAAATTATCTCATGTTATATTGGATTATAGCTTTTGGATGTATATTTGTAAAAATAATACATATAATATATAAAATTGATTTTTTTTAAAGTGTGAGAGATATAGTGTTTGTACTGAATAACTTTAGAAATCACATGACCATTAAAAGTTTACTTGTGTTGACCAGTGTTGACTAGCGTTAGCTGAATGTCTACCTATCAAGAAGGCTTGACTTCTAAACCAGACCATAGCTGATTTGTCTTGCTAAGAGCCTAAAGGCAGCACAGAAATCTTTTCCTGGATAACCCCCCCACACACACACACACACATATTCACTAAAGAGATAGGGCCATAACACAATGAACTTGCTGTAAGCTTGAGAGATGAATTATAAAAAGCAATTTAAAAAAAAATAATAAAAGAATGTGTGGATAGTTTAATATGTGTGGATAGTTTATTATGTGTGGATAGTTTAATATATGTGGATAGTTAATATGTGTGATTGTTTAATTTGTAGGCAATGAGTATGTGGTTGTTATCATATGACTAGGGCTTATGACCTATGTCATAATGCTAATCTATTTTGTACTGTACAGGACATCTCATTATATACTGTTAGATTTTTTCTTACTTTTAGCTATGTAATAATCTATTTCTTACCCCAGGATCTGAATGTCTTGGCTTTTTATATACTGTTAGATTATTTCTTACTTTTAGCTATGTAATAATCTATTTCTTACCCCAGGATCTGAATGCCTTGGCTGCTATAGTGAGAGGGGAGTTGCCTAAGTTGGCCAGAGCTATCTTGTGTGCCCTTATTACTATAGATGTCCATGCCAGGGATATGATCACAGATATGGTGAAGAAGCAGGTCAGATATTTGGCTACATCAGCAACTTACGTGACAAAACATAAATCTATCCAAAATTAATAGTTCATACTAGTTAGACTAAAAAATTCCTTATTACTCTTTTATAAATCTTTATGATATGGACAAACATTTGGAGAAACTTAAACAACAAATTTTACATAATTCAGGAAGAATTTTTATGACCTCTTTCAAAAGCTATTCTTCTTATATGTAATTGGAATGAGAAACACTGTTTTAAATAATAGAAAGTAGTGCTTTTGCTTTTTTTTTAGTTTTAATTCTTTAAAATTATACCTGATTTAGTGTTAATTTCAAAAGAACATATTTATTCTTGGCTTAAGCTAGTGTCTTTCATTACTCATTCTGATTATCAGGTTGACCAAGTGGCCAGCTTTGAATGGCAGAAACAGTTACGTTACTACTGGGATCCAGAGATGGACAATTGTGTTGTCAGGATGTCCAACTCAGTCTATGAGTATGGCTATGAGTATCTGGGGGCTTCACCCAGACTTGTCATCACACCATTAACAGTAAGTTGAATCATTTGGCAACTGGAATTTGGATCGTTGCATTTAATTTGGCAGACTTAGAAATACCTGATGATATATGGGATTTTGAACTATACACATTGTATGGAAACAATTAACAAATTGAGCAACTAAGTATTAGATTTAGTGCAAAATTTCATACTGGAAGAAAAAATACAACATGCAACACAACAAACTTTTGTTTTAGAGTGTTCAATTAATCAAAGATTGAAAATCCACATTAGGTTTTATTTTTTGTTTATAAAAAAAATGTTTTACATGCTTCTGATGTTCCTTCAGAGTTGAAGATAATTTACTTTCTAGTCCAAACCTCCTGCAGGACAACAGGCAATGGGAGCTGGAAGGGTTTGAACCCGGTTCCATCAATAAATCTGAATGACAGCCCAGCACTCAAACTGCATGACCTGGCAGTCATCCTTTATAGGGCAACTTTCATGCTGATGGCATGCTTTGGCCCAATCTTTTTTGTAGACCAATGGGGAATGGGTTATCTGGGAGAAGGCTTTTTGTGCTGTTGTTAGGTGCTCAGCAAACACAACTTTGCTGGAATCAGGATATGAACTCAAGCTCCCTTAATAGGTAGTCAAGTGGTTTCTGCCACTCAGCCACCCATTTTGATTTGGTTGTCTCTAAGATTGAACCTGTGTATTGTCTCTAAGATTGAACCAATTTGATTAGGCATGTTATGATTTTTCAATGTTACTAAGATCTTTTCTATGCCTCAATTTTTTAAAATTATATTCATAAGGATCGCTGCTACCTTTGTCTGATGGGAGCGCTACAACTTGACCTTGGTGGTGCACCAGCTGGTCCAGCAGGCACAGGAAAGACAGAGACAACAAAAGATCTGGCCAAGTCACTGGCTAAACAATGTGTTGTCTTTAACTGCTCTGATGGCTTGGATTACAAGGTCATAGTTAATTTCTTTTAAAATTGTTTTTTGTTTGTAAAATTATAAAAATTATATATAATTGTATTTATAAATAAAATAGCTGCTCTTTGATTTTTTAACTTTTTTTTTATTACCTGTACTATGAAATCCATTAATAAGTAATGTTTCTTGCTAAAACATAGTTGTTCATATATTAAGTCAGACTAATAATATGTTTATTTAATGCCGTTTAGATTTACATTTGAATCGGTCAAAAACAATTTTTAACCAAACATTTAATTCAAAAGTCACACTACACCATATCAACATGTCACTTATCGCCAACAAAATATTAAATAGTGCTATTGTAATTTACTGATTTAAATTATATTTTCATATCGTTTAATTACATTAAAGTAAAAAATTTACTTATCAAAATATTTTCAATTTATACATAGGCATTTGTCTACATAATTTCAATTTATTTATTGTGTCATTTCATTCAATAATTAATGTTTTAACTGTTTATGTATCAGATGATGGGTGGTTTCTTCTCTGGTTTGGCTCAGTCTGGTGCCTGGTGTTGTTTCGATGAGTTTAACAGGATCAACATTGAAGTCTTGTCTGTCATAGCCCAGCAACTCATTACCATAAGAAATGCTAAAGCTCAACGGGTTTGTTTGTTTTACAATTTATTATGATTTTCTTTTGGCTTTCTTTGTTTCCAATATTTTTTTCAGTTCAAGATAAGTTTTATTTTTATGAATGATAAAAAAATCAAACATTATCAATCAGTCCAAGTTTCAGACGTTTCTTTAAAAAAGACCATTATAATCAACTGTTTTAAGGATATACCAATAGAGTTAAGAAGTCTATAAAATATTAATTACTGATTTTTTTTTTTTTTAATTTTAATGAGTGTCAATTTGTCATTAACATTTTTTAAAACTGGGGAAAAGTAATATTTTATTAATTGACTGTTGTTGTTCTTGTAAAGGATGTTATTATAATCTACATTTTTTAGATTAAAAAAATGAAAATATATGCCTTATAATTTAGTTAACTCCTTTTAATTTCAACAGCTCAGCAGGTTTATGTTTGAAGGGAGAGAAATCAAGTTAGTCTACACCTGTGCTGCTTTCATCACCATGAACCCAGGCTATGCTGGCAGAACTGAGCTGCCAGACAATTTGAAAGCTTTGTTTAGACCCATAGCCATGATGGTACCAGATTACAGTGAGTTGATTATTTAGTCCAAAACTTTTGGATGCTAAAATTTGATTTTACTGCTATGGTGTCTTGCTTGCTCAGACACACACAGACCTTTTTAAAAAAGGTTTTTCTCCAAGCCTACTGTCAAAGTGGATATAATAATTTTTATTAGAATGTTTCTATTTACAGATCTAATAAACATTGAATATCTGTTAACACACACAGAAACTCATTACGTGGCATTACAAATACATCCAATATCACTAGCCTATATATAAATGGGAAAAGTTCTCAAGTGAAACTAAGATAACTACATCCAGGATAACTATATTTAAATAAAAATCAAAGTGTGAAATTGTTAACTATACATTCATGTAGTTTGGTGTAATCTCCAGCTTTTGAGAAAGGCTAAAGTCCTAATAAACCTTCATGAAAAAAAATAAAAATCATTTATATTTTAGGGATGATTAGCACTGCTTATTAATGTAAATATTTATATTAAATGATTCTGTTGCATTAATAATTTTACACTTTTCAAATAACTATTCATAAGACTCATAAGGAAAAAATATTAAGCAAGTAAGCATTGTTTAAACATTTCTACATAAAACTTTATGAATTTTTCGTATGTCTGTATTATACTTTTGGTTCAGCAGCCTAACACCCAGCTATCATATATGTAAGGCACATAGTTATCTAATAATTCATGTTTATAATTGCTATCTCCCAGCTCTCATTGCTGAGGTGATCCTGTACTCTGAAGGCTTCGAGTCCTCAAAAGGACTAGCCCAGAAAATGACCCAAATGTACAAATTGTGTTCAGAGCAGTTGTCGCAACAAGACCACTATGACTTTGGCATGAGGGCTGTGAAGAGTGTCCTGGTGATGGCTGGCTCTCTTAAGAGACAAAATCCAGACAAAGCCGAAGATGTTGTTTTAATTAGAGCTTTGAGGGACAGCAATTTACCCAAGTTTTTGGCACAGGATGCCATGCTGTTCCAGGTAAGCAACATTAATGACTTTGGTCATTGTTATTGCTGTAACATTTTGTTAACATTAGACTAAATCAACTAAGCAGGATTTATTTTATTTTAGCTACAGTGAAAACATAATTTTAAAAAAAAGTTTTTGCTGAGCGCAACAATAATTTCACTGTATAAAATTGATTGTCCCTTTGTAGTTTAAGTTAGTTCAAACACATTGAATTACTAGATGTGGAAAAGGCTGTTATGTTTTTTATGCTTCAACAAACAAAAAGAGTTAGTGCCACATTTTAAACTAAATGTTTGTTTTTGAATTCATTAAGGCCATCTTGTCTGATTTGTTCCCCGGAGTGGAAATCCCAGAACATGATTATGGTAGATTAAAAGAAGAAATCATTAATGTTCAAGTTGCTAAAGGTAAAGCATCTATTTACATTTTAAATTTGCAATAGTAAAAAAGTATTTTTCTAAATTTGACTATTTCTCTCCTAATCGACAATACCATCATTGATTTTACCCCATCTGCAACCTAATCAATGATATTATTGTCAATGCTTAAAAAGTCTGTTGTATTGTTTTCTTTCCTGACAATATGTTTTTAATTGCTTAAAATTTAATCTTGAATAGGTTCCTTTTGGAAAACACAGTTGTTGTTTTTTTTATTTTCAATGTGTTTTTATCTTAAACAATGTTTTTAAATAGTGATGGCCAAAAAAGGCTCTATTTTTCTATATTAATTTGTAATAGAGTTATGACATGGGATAGTGACCTCAAGACAATTAATTTAAATGTTTTATGTATGATATGCATTTAGTTTTGTGAAAACATGAATAACTATTATACAAAAAATACATTTATTTCAATTTGGATCAGAAAATATTGCCTTGATATTGCCCTTAAGAGACTTGTCCACAGTCTGTATTATTTTTATTTTTAAATTCCATTATCCAAAATAAACTTTTATTTTGGTTTTATAAACATCAATTAGTTTTATCTAAAACAAGCATGCATTCTCCTTCAATTCTTTATCAAATATAACATTTTCTCATTTTCTGATAACAAACAAAAAAGTTAAAATTTTATCATAACAGGATAGTGAAATACATATGGGTGAAATAAATAATTCCATTGTAATGTGGAAAAGACTTATGGAGAGAAAAAGTTCATCTTTTCTTTTTATTAACCATAATATTTTAATAACTGCATTTGGGATTTAAATAGATATGTTGTTGTTTTTTTGTTTTTTAATGGTAACAAAATTTGTTATTCCAACTTTAAGTTTTTGTTACACAGAACAATGAAGTTTAGAAACAGGCTTTTCTTGTTTAAAATGCCTCTCATAGAAATTCTGATTCTAGACTTGGTGCCTCATTACAGGACTTCAAGTTGTGGAGAAACAGATTGTTAAAGTGATACAGTTTTATGAGACCATGATTGTGAGACATGGTGTCATGTTGGTTGGTCCTACTGGTGGAGGGAAAACCACTATTTATCAGGTACAAAGGCAATGGGTGTGTCTCTGTTATCATTTCCTTGTGACGATATTCATTGTTCACTAAACATAAGATGTAAACAAATTTCTCTTGATATATTTAACTAACTCAACTAGACACAAAGTTTTGACCAAAAAGAAATTTAGCTAATAAGAAACAATCTTGAAAATTTATGAAAATTGCTAAAAGATTGACTCAAATATTGCCTATTTTATCCACACATTATTTGAAACTTTCTAAACAAACAACAGAATAGATTAATTTTTTTTCACCCATATTCCCTATATATTATACTAATTTTGTATCAGCTATAATATTAAACTTACAATATGTTTAGCAGTGTTTAATAAGTAAATTACTTTTTAACAATATAAGAATGTGAATTTATGTCCTTTTAGTTTTAGAATTTAAAAAAAAACAACTTATATACTATTGAGCAAACTTACTAGCGCAGTAGGTAACAATTGTGAGACACCATTTCTTATACTCTTTCAACCCAAAATTATCCTTTTGATTTTTTGGTGTCTAAAGGTAAGATTTGAAATTGTTCTATCAAACTACTTTGGTATTTTTGTATCATATGACTTTATATAATGTTATAGATCTTAGCCCAGACACTTGGTAACCTTCATGAAGAGAAACTGGGTGTTGATTTCTACCAACCTGTGCACACCTATGTTTTGAATCCTAAAGCT
Source organism: Biomphalaria pfeifferi (assembly GCA_030265305.1). Taxonomy (NCBI): domain Eukaryota; kingdom Metazoa; phylum Mollusca; class Gastropoda; family Planorbidae; genus Biomphalaria; species Biomphalaria pfeifferi. The sequence goes on from JASAOG010000006.1 coordinate 2,077,158, forward strand.
ATCACCATGGAGGAGCTGTATGGAGGTGTGAACAAATTGACCATGGAGTGGAAAGATGGGCTAATGGGTAAAACTGTTAGGAATGCTGTGCAGGTAATTCATTTTTATTTTAAGGGATCATTGTTATTCAGAATAATCTGAGTGCTGTATCCATAGGGAGGTCAGAACATGAATCAGTTTTTAATATTTTTTTGAGAAAACTTATGTTGCTTTATATGAAATGCACAATTTTTATTTTATTTTTCTAATGAGGAAGACATAAAAATAGGAGTTAATCTACTGTCAAAGCAAAATAGATTATTATGTAATATTTCATCATTTAAATATTTGAAATATTCAAACAAAAATTTCCTTTTATTCTTTGATTTTGTTTGTTTGTTGGTCCAAGCAAAGTTTTAGTAAATTGTTTATAAAACATTTCTTTTTCTACTTCATAATGAAATAACTTATAAAACTTACAAGTATAGCTAGGATGTTATTCATTAACCTACAGGATACTTCAGAAGATCACCAATGGATAGTCTGTGATGGCCCAGTCGATGCATTATGGATTGAGAATATGAACACTGTACTAGATGACAATAAGATGCTCTGCCTGGCCAACAGTGAACGCATCAAGTTTACACCTTTCATACACATGCTTTTTGAAGTGCAAGACCTGGCAGTAGCCTCCCCTGCCACAGTTAGCAGGTAATTTCCTCCTCCTCCTCTCTTTTAGATACATAAAAAAACAACTAAAACAACTTATTATAATATCAAAGCCATATTTTTTTTTACACTGGATGTGTTTAACAAAATAGTTTTGCATCTTAGCAAGCAAATTCTGATTCAGACTAAAGACTTTAAGAGTTATAATCGGAACTAGTAATAGAGGCCCATGTAATGTGAAAATTTATACATATATAAGTTTGGTCTAGACATTGATACCAGGAAATCTCTCTCTCTCTGCACTTAGTGAACTTACTTCATTTACACATTTTTTCACCTTCCTCACTAAGCTCTCCAGTCTCCTTGACCTGTCTCTTGATTAAGAGAACTATATATAAAGTGACTGTTAGGGAACTCATAGCATTTCTTTTTAGAATAGCTATTTGTTGGTTCTTGCACAGTTTGGTTTAGATGGAAAAAGAAACAGCCAAATGACAGCTCATTCCCACAATTCATTTTTTTTAAACTATTATCATCAAAAAATATGTCAACAATTTGTTGCTGTGTCCAGATGTGGCATGGTGTACATAGATGCTGAAGAGCTGAAGTGGATGCCCTATGTTAAGACTTGGATCAAAGCCTATGAAAAACGCCTGAAGCCTGAAACACTGGAGTTTCTGCTAATGTTATTTGAAAAATGTGTTGAAAATGGACTCCAGTTTGTCAACAAGAAATGTGAACAAGCTATCAATCAGGTAGACTGAAGTCAAGCAAAATATTTTTTAATATTATATTTTTATCAGCCACTATTTATTTTTATGTTAGAAACATAAGAAGTTACCATGCAATATATATATATATATTGTTTATTATGGCTGTGAAATCCCCTCCCTTTCTTATTTTAAAAATTTAATGAAATGTCCACATTTTATTGATCACTCTAAAATACTTTTTAGCCTGTGAATTATTGTATCTGTTACAGTGAAATGAAACAGCCCACTCTCTTTCCTTCTCTCTCTCACTCCCTCCTATCTATGGAACCCCCATTTTTTGTTTTTCTTTAAACTCCACATCATAATTTCTCAGACAAAACTTTCATTCACTAAATTCAAAATTACAAAAAAAACATGATATTTGATGTCATTATAGTATATATTTAATAATCTTATTTTAAAAAATTAAAAAAAATTCTTTTACTAAGGTTGATATTAGCAAAGTTGTAACACTATGTCATCTCCTTGAGGCTTTGATTTTTCCTGCAAGAGGAGGTCTGGACATGAACCTTGAACAAGTAAGACAACATTTACATTTGTAAACCTAGAGTTGCATGTTTATTGATTAATGTTGTGTGTAAAAATAAAAATGCACTTGTTTCCTGATGATTCTTAGCATGTGCACTTCAACAAACTTCAGGCTTGTTGTGTCTCCAAATTTGCACTACTAGTTTATGGCTTGGTAATCAACCAAATAATTGCTGAAATTAACCGTTTCTGAAACAAAAAAGCTTGGAGTAACAACAAACAAAACAAGACAATATTACTTTTGGAATAATGACATCTAGATAGTTGATCCAAGAAAAATTTTGAAATTTATGATTGAAGTAGGCACCTATAAAGAATGCCAATAAGTCAAGCAACCCTGACACCATACACCACCAGATACCCAGAAGACAGGCTTGTTTCTTCTCACACCAAGAAACAGACTGTCTGCAAAGTGTTCAGCTAGAGGATAAAGTAAAATAACAATGACAATATTGTATTATTAGCTTTATCGTGTCTGCAATTTTTACAAATTAAAAAATTCCTTAAGCACCTATTTCTTAAATTTAGACTGAAAAGAAAAAAAAACTGTAGGCCTATGCAAAGGATAAAGTAAAGTAACAGAATGACAACATTGGCTTTCATATTGTTATAAACCTGGTGGTGGCACAGATGGGGGTAGTGGTGTGTATGTAGTCAGTTGACGCAAATCGCCCCAGGCCAGCGCTAGACGAGCGGTCAACCATGACAAGCTACGACAGTCAGCCGAGATGAGTGTCAACATGACGGTTCGGGAAGGATCGCCGTCGTGAACAGAGCTCAGGAGCGTCACGAGGGATGTAGTCATGTGATGAAGCTAGAAAGGTTGAGCGATGTTCCGTCCAGTTCTAGAAGGCCAGCAGGGACCCTATATAAAGAGCGGAGGTGTCGCAGTCAAGACGGTTCACGAGAGAAGGTTCATGGCAGGGGTTCAGAACATGGTCGACACAGCACAGTTCAACGGTGTGGTTCTGTACGGAGCATTTCAACGGTTCAGTGCGGAGTACTGTAAAGTACAGTTGAGACGACTGGCGTCTTGATCTTGGTCTGTGATCGAGTCCAACACAATGAGCCCAGTGTGTGAAGTCCGTCCTGAACTGTTGAACCCAGTGCAAGCCCGGAACAAGACGGAGAGGCCAGTGCAAGAGTTGATACGACGGTACGGTTTATTGGAGAGATATTTGTACAGTGTACGTGTTGCCAATTGTACAGTATTGGCTGTTATTTATTCAACTTTTTTTTTTTAAAGTGTTACATTACTCTGGAGCCCTGAGTTGTCAAGTTCTTTACGTTAGTGGTGTATGGTGCAGTTTGCAGAAGAGCCTGCATAGTGAGATTCGTAACAATATTATAAGCTTCATGATGTCTGCAATTTTTACAAAATAAAAATGCTTTAGAACCTATTATTTAAATCTAGGGAAAAAAATTGAGAAAGATTACCTTATTTATGTTTTTTTTTATGAGTTCTTCTTCTTTCAATCTCTCCCAGGGAAAACTGCACATGCTGATTGCACAAACTTTTGTGTTCTCTTACCTCTGGTCAGTTGGAGGAAATCTCACAGAAAATTACTGGGATGCATTTGACACTTTTGTTAGGACACAGTTTGATGATATGGGTGAAGCTAAGGTGAGTATTTATTATAGATAGTCTTTGTTTGCAGCAATTTATGCTTTTGAAGTGACAAGAGTTGCCAATCCTTGAAACATTAATAAAAACAGTGGATCATTCTTAGTTTTTAGGAGTCTTTCATTTTAATGGGTGTTTCTTAAATGTTCAAAGAAGATGTATGTGTAGTGTTTTTGCAATACTTGTTGTATTTCATTGCTAACTTTATATAAATTGAAACAATTATAGTGATGCTATAGTGTAAAGGAATAATAAAAGAACCATGTTACTAAACTAAGGATAGTCTACTTTTCATTTCAATGTTAACCTCTTTGGTATGGTAGTTCTCTCTATCTACTCTAATTGAATCTAATTCTTGTAGCTGCCATCCGCCGGAGACTTATGGAGCTACTATGTGGACTATGAGGCACGGCGAATGGATTCCTGGGAGAAGATCATTCCCAACTTCAAGTACAACCCTGAGGGATCCTTCTTTGAGATGTTGGTTCCTACAGTGGACACTGTCAGGTTTGGCTATATCCTTGAGAAACTGTTGAGTGTCAGGCGATCTGTTCTTTACACTGGTGGTACTGGTGTTGGCAAGGTAAGACCTTGAACTGTTCTATCTTGACTGACTTATTTCTGAAAATTTTATAGTTGTTATTTTATATGTTGTTTTCTTTTTCTTTTGTAATATTCTGTTAGGAAAGATGAATAAATTTATAGAAAAAATAATCTGTTCGTTTTATTCTTGTTTTAAGTCTGTGGTGGCTAGGGGACTGCTGGAGAGTATTGCAGACAGACAAAATTATGTTCCAATCTTTATCAACTTTTCTGCACAGACAAGTAGCTTCAGAACACAAGAGATGATTGAATCTAAGCTTGAGAAACGAAGAAAAAATGTTTTAGGTATTCAAAATGTTTAAAGTGTTAGTGTATAACTAGGTATTGCCAGTAGCAGAATATAGATTTTTGTTTTAAAGTAGAAAGAGACCATTTGAGGGGTGAGTCAAATAAAAAAATCTGTGAAACAAAAAAAAGAGTACAAAAAAAAACATTTAAACAAGTGTGACAAGTGAACTAATGAATAGAAATATATTTCTGATCTTATGGACCCCAAACATATTACTATTTGATCACTAAAAAGACTTGATTTATTTTCTTAACGTCATGTCTAGGGGCTAATAATTATTCCCCCTGGTGGATTGTTTGGGCATGACAGTTTAAGCATTACATACTGGCGCATCTAAAAATACATGTTACTGAATTATCTTTGTCTTGTCTATTAGGTGCCCCCAAAGGAAAGAGAGTCATCATCTTCATTGATGACTTGAACATGCCCAAATTGGACACTTATGGCTCTCAGCCCCCAATAGAGCTACTGAGACAGTATCAAGACTTTGGAGGTTTCTATGACAGAGACACCATGTTGTGGAAAGAAATAGAGGTTTGTTTTCTGTTTATGGTCACAGTTGAGATGAAAGCCTGGATATTGGGTGAACGGGTCCTCCAGCATCATTATAGTCCTCAGACAAAGCGTCTGCGCTGGCTTGATCATGTTTGCCAGATGGAGGACAATCTCTAAGGGCAACTCATGTCTGGCTCAAGAAAATCTGGTTGCCCCCCTCCTCGAGTACATAGATGTAATCAAACGAGACCTCAAAACAGTGAAATTAGATACTGACCAATGAAAAGACATAGCCCTAGACTCCACTTTGTGGAGAGAGATGGTGATTAAGAAAGCTATGAACTGCAAAAAACCATGGGCCTCCACTCTGAAAGAAAGCCTGCCATACAAAAAATGGCCAGCTCCTCTACCACCAAAGCGAAAGCCACATTAACTTGCAATATATGTGGACAGAAGTGTCTCTCCAAAATAGGGCTCCAGTCACATGAAAAAGTTTTCTTAGATTAACCATAGTTGTTATGACTGAAGGAGGCCAACAACAATTGTTACAGTTGTATCTTTAAAAATAATGCAAAGGAATTAACAACCATTTTGTCACTACGTGTATTTTATGTTGAGTAACATGGGGTTCAAGTTTATGTATTTGACGTAGGCATTGTCAGATGTCTATTACTTCATGCTTATTACTTGCATATTGAACATTCAGACATCTAGTGCAAAGACTAAAGAAACTTTTCTTGTGGCAGACATAAATAACATTATGATTATTACAATCAAATATGCTGTTTGCAAACACCACTTGATGAATAGTATACAAACCATACATTACAATCCAAGAATATAATTCCTGTAATTTAATAACAAGCTCCTTCAAGAAATAGCACTAACTTTGAGGTGGTGACAATTAGTTACACCCTAGAAATAATTCAATCTTTTTAAGGGTTTTCAGCATTAATTTTTAAGTCATGACACAAAACTTTTCAATCTATAAAGCATCAAAAACTATGCAATGACCTATGATTTTAGTAAGATTGAAAGATATTAAAAAAATATATACTTTTAGTAGGGCTTAACAAAATCTCAACCAACAACAAATTTTAAAATAAATTGAAAACTTCTTCTTTCCAAGGGCTATTCATTCATGGAAGGGCTGCTTGAATTAGTCAGAAAAATGAATTAGTATCTCTACTAATATCTTTTGAATAACTAGACTAAGATACAGATAACAGAAACTTAAGAAAGAAATATTTCAAGTTAAGCAAAGAAAGTTGAAGCATCTTAGGAATTTCTTCGATATTATTAATCATACTTTTACAAACTCACATAGTTATGATGTCTATATATACTTTTGTCTTGCAGGATGTAACTTTATCAGCTGCTTGTGCGCCCCCTGGTGGTGGCAGAAACCCTGTCTCCCCAAGAATGTTCCGTCACTTCAGTATGCTGTGCATTCCTTCACCTAATGAGCACAGTTTAAAGCACATGTTCATGGTTAGTTCTAAATCTATGTTGGCCATTTCATTATTCTCTTTTGCATATTAAAATGATCCATAACCACAAGATCATTAAAGTCTTATTGTTTTTGAAATTGTAAAGCCTGACAAAATGTTTTAGATTTATTTAAATATAGATTAGTTAAGCAATAAATAAATTTTACACAGTTGTGTTTTTAATGTCTAAATTATTGTGAAAAAAGGGGTGAGCACTTTTTGGTTTAGAATTAACTCTTTGTGCTTTTTATTTCTTAACTCGATCCTGGCAGACAGAAAAATACTTTTTAAAAACTTTGTGTTTATAGTGATTATTTTTATCAAATGGTAAATTTTTGAATATGTTTAAATTGGTAATGTAACCTTTATCACTGTTTCAATGAGTTTAGATACCTTGAATTTTAATTCTATACTTTTGATAGGCCATCATGAATGGCTTCCTAATGGACTTTCCTACAGTAGTAAGACAATGTGCAGAGGCAATAGTAGGTGCCTCTGTGGAGCTGTACTTCAGGATGAGCTCTGATCTACTTCCCACTCCTGCCAAGTCTCACTATGTCTTCAACTTGAGAGATTTGTCTAAATGTGTGCAAGGTTAGTTTGTTTTGTTGTATATCTTTTTAACTCATAAAATGCAGATGTTACTTCAAAAAAGAAGAGGATTGTGTCCTGCGCATGTTCCTAGGTCAATCTAGTCATGCATGTTAATCAATAACTTAAACTCTGCCAAGTCATTGGTTTTCCTGACTGACTCAGGCAACCCATCTCATGCTCTAATAGCACTAGGGAAAAAGGAGCCTTTGTACAAATTTGTCCAAGGATATGGAATGAGGAATGTACCTTTATCTTTGTGTCTTTCTGAGTATTTATTTGATTTTGTTTTGTTTTTGTATTTGAAGATTATGGTTTAGTGTTTTATGTATAATTGCTACTTTACTCTTGAGTCTTCTATCCTGAAGGGTTTCAAAATTTAGTGATTTTACTAATTGTGTTACTCTAATCAAATGTGAATATTCATATCTTATGAATCTCTATGCTCTATTTTGTGTTTTCTTGAGTTGAGGGGTCCCAAACAGAAGATGCATATTCTATCTTTTTTTTTTTTTTTTCATTATTTCTCTCATAATAAATACATTTCAACTTTAAGCTTCACACCTCATTATATTCAAGACTAAGATATTAGATATTTTGGTTAGTAATAATAAATAGTAATAAAGAAAGACTTAGTTAAACTGAAGTGCATTTCTCATCATTTTGTTTTACTATGAAAAGTTTCTCATCATCTTTTTAGATCAAAAGTTTTATCGACACACATTTTTCTTAACATTGTTATTTAAAAAATTCCTATCTATCACTTGGAGCTTCTTGCAACTACTTCATCATGATACAAGTCTGAAAGAGTTGCAGCTGTCCTAATTTTATGTTAATAATTGTATCTTTTTGTTTTAGGAATGTTGCAAGCAGACCCAGGGGTCATCAGAGATAGACTTCAGATCTTCCGTCTCTTTGTTCATGAGACTCAGCGTGTCTTTCATGACAGACTTATAAACAATGAAGACAAAATGTTCTTTCATCAGATCATGTCAGAAATGGCCAGCAAACATTTTGGAGAGGTAAATTAGCATTCAAAGTCAATTTAGTTGGTATCTTATAATTCTACACTGTTACTTACTAAGTACTAGTAATTAAACTCAGCTACTGTTATTCTCATTTCAACACCATAATATTATTTAGATAAAAAAAATTTTTTTCTTCATAGACTGTGGAAGCAGAATCATTTGTCACTAAACCAATTTTATTTGGTAACTTTATGAAAATTGGAGCCCCAGAAAGTGACAAGATGTATGAAGAAATGACAGATATGGTCAAAGTGAATACAGTATTAACTGATGTAGGTTTATTTTTTTAAATGACTTATTTATGTCCCACTTGTATTCATGTGCTAACCTACATATGTATGTTAATTAGAGACATTAAGCCTCAAATTCTTTGAGTTTACTTAGCTCTTATATTGAGAGAATAAAGGCCCTAGTTGCTCTAGTCTTGAAGAAACATTTTTAAGACCATCTTTTATTTGTCTCATCTTTCTGTTCTTGTTTTGCAAGCAATGTGTTCGACTATTTCTTATTGCAGTATCTGGATGATTACAATATGCAGTCCTCCAAAGAAATGAAGTTAGTTTTCTTCATGGATGCCATTGAGCATGTCTCCAGGATTGTCAGAATGCTGCAGCAGGAACGAGGCAATGCCCTGTTGGTGGGTGTCGGAGGTACAGGAAAACAGTCACTGACCAGGTAGAATGTCATCCCCTTGACACATTAAATCATTTTTAGTTTTGTAAACAAGAATACTTGTACATTTCTATCAATGCAGTATAGACATATCCGCCTTAGTTTAACAGATCAATTTTGTCTTGGCAAAAAGTGGAATCTTATGTTCTTGTCAGGGTTGTTACTGTTAGATTTAGAATTTAGATTCAATGGTTGAAAAGTTTAAAATGTTTGCATCAACTCAAGAGTGTAGATTTGGAGCTTTCAAATTGAGAATATTTGAAATATGTATAAAACCTTAAATTTAGAGGCTTAACACATTCATTTGTTTATAAAACTCTGAGAGTGTGTATGTAAAAGTTAAAAATATGTACTTTTAGTTCTGTTATATCTGTTGATTATCTAATCAGGTTAGCAGCCCACATTTGTGGCTACAAATGTTTCCAGATTGAACTTTCCAGAGGCTATGATTATTCTGCCTTCCATGAAGATCTGAAGAAACTGTATGACCTGGCAGGTGTACAGAACAAACACACAGTCTTTTTATTTACTGACACACAGGTATGAGGAGCATAATTTTGTTTTAAACTTAGTGATATTTTTCTAGAAGAAATTGTCTCTACATTCAATGTTTCTACACATTTTGATGACTTAATTAAAAATTTAACTATTCAACATTTATTAAACAAAAAGAATTATTTATTTAATAATTATTTGTTCCCTAAAGTACACTGAACATTATCTCTAAATTGCTTCTCCTCACTGTATTTCAAAAGCTTTTTGTGATGAGTATCATGGTGAGACTTATAAAGCATGCGAAAAAAATCGGGGGAAGTATGTTCTAGGGTCTCCTTATCCCCATACAAGGAATAACACATAGTCAAACCAGTTCTTTCTCTCTCTTGTCCAATGTGGTGTAAGACATGACATTCTGACAAAATATGTTCTTTTGTTTATTCATTCTCTCTGGAATGGCAGAATCATATGTCATAGTGCTTCCTGAATTGCCAGAAGTACACGTCAATCTGGCAATGTAAATATAGAGTTGAAGCTAGGTGTTGAAATAAATGATACATACATATATTAAACATAAATGAATAGCAGCAAAGTGACTCCTGGCAATGAACAACCATTAATGCTTCTCCTGACCAGCTTTGAGATGCCCAATATTTGTGTTCTCTTTTCAGCAGTGAGCTCCTCACCAAATCTTTTCAACATGCTTTCACATTGTGACCATTTTGTGGTAGTAAACGATTTTTATAAGTGTCATATTTTAAATGTATTGAAAGTGTTAACAAAATGAGACAAGAACATGACAATATTTTGAGTTTTTTATATATTTCTTTTGTTTGGAGGCTTGGTGGCTGAGCGGTAAAGCGCTTGGCTCCCAAACCTGGGGTCCTGGATTTGAATTTTAGTGAAGACTGGGAATTTTAATTTCAGGATCTTTGGGCACCTCTAAGCCCCCCCCCCCCCCCAGCTCTAACAGGTACCTGACATTAATTGGGGAAAAGTATAGGTGTTGGGTTGCTGAGCTGGACACATGACACCCTCATTAACCATAGGCCACAAAAACAGATGACCTTTAAATCATCTGCCCTATCTGCAACATAGTCTGAAAGGGGAACTTTACTTTTCTTTTTTACTATATTTCTTTTGTTACATTAGCCCGTAACTGCTATAAAAATCATCATCAGGTAGGGTTAAAAATATAAAATGTTGAGTTCAACAACTGTTATACACAAAATATAAATCCTGATGCAGATTGTTGTAGAAGAATTTCTGGAAGATATCAACAACATACTCAACTCTGGAGAGGTGCCAAACTTATTTGAGCCTGATGAATATGAAAAATTAATCATTGGGTGTCGACCAGCTGCTAAGGAGGCTGGTATACCTGAAGGAAACAGAGATGCCATCTATGATTTTTGTATCAGTAGAGTCAGGTTTGTATTTGTTGTTTTTTTTTTGTTGGTTTTTTATTATGTGGGGTCTTTATGTGTATATAGAATTAGTATTAACTATTCATTATTTTAGAATCAGATAACTGGTCGATATAGTTTGCTAAAAATGTTTTTTTAGCATGAATCACTTATTGAATGAAAACATTTTGTGTTTAGAGAATGAGTTAATCAATTTTTGTGTGAATTATGTGAACTTATAGTTTATTCACTTGACATGTTATGCCTTTGTAAATCCAACTACAACCAACTTTATTGAGCCCCTTCAACCAAAGTGTATATCTTAAATCTTATATCTGCTGTCAAACTTAAAGCATGCATTAGAAGTAAACAATTATTGGTTTTTTGTTTATTTTAAGTGCTTGGCTTCCAAATATGGGTTTGAATCTAGCTGAAGACTGTATTTTGAATTTTGGGATTTTTAGGGCTCCCCTGAGTCCAGCCAACTCTAATGAGTACCTGAATTTAGTTGGGGAAAGTAATGGTGGTTTGTCATTGTGCTAGCCACATGACACCCTGCTCTTTAACCATTGGCCATAGAAACAGATGACCTTAACATCATCTGCCCACCATCTGCCCATTGCAAGGTCTGAAAGGGGAATTTTACTTTTTTTATTACTTTTTTTAAATTTGTTATTGGCCCTTGGAATGGAACATAATTTAGCAAAGCTGTTTTCTACCTAGCAGCAGGATAATGAATGTTGAAAGGATGTTCTATCTAGGTTTTACATTTTGATTTGCTTTAGAAAGTTTAATGTCTTAATTTATTATGTCTCTGAAGTATTCAAATTATTATTTGACAAATTTTAAGACTTGAAAGAGTTTATACAGAGGAAAAAAAATAATTAAAAGAATTTATACAGATATTTCTAAAAATAACCCAAATCTAGTGGTGATCGTTTTTCTTTTTTTTTTAAGTGCTATGGGCCATATCTTCATCTAATATAATGTTGATTTACGTTTTGTTCTCATTGCTCCTGTAAATAAATAAGCTTCTTCAAGATCACAAAAGCAGCTAAAAATCTTAATCTTTTTAGTCAGTTTTAGTATTATTATGTGGGCTGTCAAAACATCTATCACTTTGATTCAACAACAATCAATAGTAGCTAGTGTAGTTAGAATGATTGTTACAAGTTTTGTTTCTACTGACACTTTTAGTTTGTGTCTTCATTTAGTTTACTTTCACCCTTTTGGCTTGTATCACATTCCTTGAGCTTGTTCCTATAAAACAGAAATAACCTTCACATTGTGTTGTGCATGTCACCTGTGGGCTCAGCCTTCCGCAGCCGATGCCGCATGTTTCCTTCACTGGTTAACTGCTGCACCATAGACTGGTTTGTGGAGTGGCCCAAGGAGGCACTTCTTGGGGTCTCCAAATCATTTTTTGAGAGTGTTGACCTAGGTGCACAAGATCACCTTAAGGTAAGTGTTGAGCTAGGGACATGTAGAAGCAAGGCAAGAGCAAGTTTATATTGTTCTAGTTTATACTGTGGGATTTTCAGAAGGTTTTTTTTTTTTTTTAAGTTAATGCTCTTTTTTTAAATTAAATAGTTTTGTAAAGTTAGTTACACTTTGATGACAACATATAAATCTAAATAAACAATAGTTTACATTTTAGAGAATGTTGCATTACCAAATCAGATTCAGTGTCAGTAACTTTACTTAAATATCTTTTAAAACTTTGTACTTTAATCCTGTAACTTTTGAGTGAATCTATTATGAATGTATATTTTGTTACTTATAATTACTATGCTTTGTTTGGTGTAATGCACAAATTGTGAGACAAATTTCATTATGGAAAATAAAGTTTATAAATAAATTTATGTTCTACACTAATTAATTAGAATCCATTTCTATAATTAGCAAGACAATAAAATATTTGCCCACCCGATGCCAAAAGAAAAAATAAATAGACAAATTATCTCCACCAAGAAAAAATGTCTTCTATTGATTAGTAGTTGCTTTTTTAGGCACTGAACTGAATATCATAGACACATCTTTTAAAATTTTATTTGTAAACATTTGTCTTAATAAGTAGGGATACATTTTTTGTGTTAACTTTTTTCTTTAAATTATAACAATTCCATGTATTTTAGAATCAAATTAGTGCATTGCTTAGAATTAAAAGTGTATTTTAACATCTAAATTTTAAAAAATCCTGGTTAGCAAAGTGGGTATTTTTTTAAATTTTCTATTTAAATTGATTTTTTTTTAAAATTTCAAATAGTTTTATAAATGTTTTATCTAGAATATTGTTAACCTAGTGTTAAGTTATACAAATATAAGAAGTGACTGTAATTCGAATCTCTTTAATACTTTTGAATTGAGATCAATTATTTTTTTCTCCTACCAGAGAAGTGTTTCTGAGATGTGTGTAGATATTCATATGAGTGTGACCTCAATGGCAGAGAAGTTCTACAATGAATTGAAACGTCGCTACTACACAACTCCGACCAGCTACCTGGAACTCATTAATCTATACTTGTCAATGTTACAAGAAAAGACAAAGTGAGTCAGAGTAGGGCTAGGTGCTGTACACAAATTTAAAGGATGTGTCTGCACATAAAAAATGAGTAAAACTTACTGTTGAAAGTTAGATATTAACGTTTGTATAAAGAAATAACCAATTTTACTTTAGAAACGATGTGCATCTCTGACATTAGGCAGAATAGTACAGGTCTTAAATAGACTGCTATCAGACAAGGGGGTTGTCTGCGTGTAATGCAGGAAAATACACAAGTCGCAACTGGGTTTAGTCATGTAAAACACAGCATTCATCCTTAATCTTGAGAATTGAAGACATAGCCATATATAGGTCTCCAATTATGATGATTGTATCTACAAAATTCAGTGTCACAACATAAAACACAACAGACTACCAACTGAAGATAATCCACAAATTTAAGAAAAAACAAACACTTTGAATAAATTTGAGAAGTATAGTTATATCTTTGAATTCCACTGAAATAGATGTGTTAAACAAAACTAGTGAGCTAAAAAAGATCCCAGAATCTTTGTTCACCTTTGCTACTATAATTTTTTTTATTCTATTATTTCCCTAATATTTTCCTGCAAGTCTTGACATTACATGGAATTCCTGAGATGATTTTAGTCATACTGGAAAGTAGAGAATAGGCTTGGTGCAGAGAGGTTAAACACTTGGTACCCAAATCTTGAATACTGGGATTTTGAATTTCAGGATTTTTATTATGCCAGAGTCCACTCAACTGTGATGGGTATCTGACATTAGTGTGGGAAAGTAAAGGAGGTTGGTCATTGTGCTGGACATGGCTGTAGAAACTGGTGAATCAACCATTACGTCCTCTACTCTAAAGATCACAAGATCAAATGGAAAGCTTTCCTTTTTTAAAACAGTAGATTAGAACATGGCATCATACAAGTTAAAATGTTTATCCTTAGCCTCCTTAAATACTTAACTCCTCTTTAATCTTTGGAGTTAACAACAAGTCTTATTGTTATTAGAAAAACGTAGCCAGTGAAGTTGAAATTCTTCATTGCAAACAGAGCTCAAGGCTAGGCCAAACCTCTTGCACTAGCTATGGCTTGTAACATGCATTTTTTATGGCAGAATGGGATAGCACTTTTTATGTTACATAAATGACATAAGCAAATTAAGATACTTGTGTTTTGTGAATGGTTCAAATTGTCAAGTTTTATTAAATAGCTCTATTTTCAATTGACTAACTGATAACCTTGTTATGCATTCTAGAATTACCTTTGTAATTAAATTTTTATAAAGCTTAAATTGACTCACTCTGTCTGCTATAAATCTTTTACACTTTATTTTCCCTTCATCATTCTCTGATTACATTGAAACTTTGCATAATTATTCATTGTCAAAGACAATACATGAATCAATCAAAACATTAACTTATTATTTAATTAATTAGAAGTAATTTTTTTTTTATTTAAAAGGGACAAATCTTACAATATTAAGAGAGATTGTCAGTAATTGTGCAGTTCTTTTGTTCATATAAGATTTGTTTTTAAAAATATTTTTTTTATAATTTGCTTGTTGATCTTTTTTTTTTCCAGGACTCTAAAAAACAACCGTGACAGAGTGAAAAATGGCCTGACCAAACTCCTGGAGACAAATGAGCTTGTTGACTCAATGAAGAAAGAGTTGATTGCCCTGGAGCCTGAATTGAAGAAGAAATCTGCTGACACCCAGAAATTGATGGAAGATTTAGTAGTGGACCAAGAGAAGGCAGATCAGGTACAAACTGTAATCACATGAACCACACCATCTTTCTTCATTCCTCTCTGTCTTTTGCCTTGGATAGAACCTCTTTCAATTGCAGGCCAATCCATTCTTTTATGTTGTCTTCCCATGGCATTCTTTTGTCTGCCTCTTCTTCTTTTTCCAAGTAATGTTCCCTGAAGGAAGGTCTTTGTGAGCCCTGAAGACCTTGTAATATGCCCATATAGTTTTAGTTTGTTTTTTACAATAGTTAGGTCATTGTGGGGTTCAAACCCTGTAGTAACCCTGTCTCTAACCTCTTCATTTGTGATGTGGTCTTTAAATGTGATACCTAGGATCCTTCTGTAGCATCTCAATTTCATTTCTAGGATCCTCTTCTCCAGCTTTGCAGTCAGTGTCCAAGACTCACAAGCATATAAGGCCAGTAGTTCAGGTTTGGTTCCTTCATCTGAGCTCTAAGGTATTTAAAACTACTGACACTTGTCAGCTTTTCACCTCCAATGCTGAAGTCCCTTTTAAAACTGTGTTGGGTATTGATCATAATTTGAGTTTTTTCTGCACTAATTTGCATACCAAATTTGTGGAAGTCTTGTCTAGGCACATCACCAAGTCAGTTCTTTTCTGTCCCTGCTATGTCATCCACAAAGCGCAAGTTAGCGAGTCTTCTTCCTCCAATGGTTACAATACCTTCATCGCTCTTGAGAGCATCCTCCAATATAATTTCAAGGAAGATATTGAAAAGATAGGTGAGAGTAGGCAGCTTATCTTACTTTAAGTGTTTAAAAGTAAAGTAAAGTTCCCCTTTCAGACCTTGTGGTCTATAGGGCAGATGATGTAAAGGTCATCTGATTCTTTGGCCTACGGTTAACAAGGGCATCAAGTGGCCAGCACAATGACCAACCGCCTTTACTGTTCCCCAACTAATGTCAGGTACGCATTAGAGATGGGTGGACTCAGAGGCGCCCTAAGATTCCCGAAATTAAAAATCCCAGTCTTCACCAGGATTTGAACCCCGGACCTCGGTTTGAAAGTCAAGTCAAGCACTTTACCGCTCAGCCACCACGCCTCCACTTTAACTGTTTACTTCCTTATAAATCTTTTTTTTTCCCATTCTTTTAAGATTTACTAAATCTTTCCTGTTGACTTTTGTTTGAAAGGTAAGAAAGGTTGTGATGGAAGATGAAGCTGTTGCTAAAGTTAAAGCTGAGGAAACTCAAGCCATTGCTGATGATGCTCAGAGAGACCTGGATGAGGCCCTGCCAGCACTAGAGGCAGCTATTAAGGTAAGGAACTCTTCTAGCAGCTCTTAAGGTAGGGAACTCTTCATGCAACTATTAAGTTAGGGATTTTTTTTTAGCAGCCATTAAGGTTGGGAACTCTTCTAGCAGCTATTGAGGTTGGAAATCTTCTAGCAGATATTTAGGTAGGGAAAACTTCTAGCAGCTATTAAGGTATTGAACTCTTCTAGCATCTATTAAGCCTGGAAACTCTTCTAGCAGCTATTAAGGTAGGGAACTCTTCTAGCAGCTATTAAGGTAGGGAACTCTTCTAGCAGCTATTAAGGTAGGGAATTCTTCTAGCAGCTATTGAGGTAGGGAACTCTTCTATCAACTATTAAGGAAGATAACTCTTCCTTAGTTCATCTCATTCCCTTATAAAAAAAATATTCTTAAGTAGAATGTACAACATGTTGTCAACATTTTTGTTTCAGGCACTTGATTCCCTTGATAAAAATGACATAGCAGAAATCAGAGTTTTTACAAAGCCTCCAGAACTGGTACAGACTGTCATGGAAGCTGTGGCCATTCTGTTAAATCAAAAGTAAAAAAAAAAAATTTTTAGTTGTTAAAGTATCTATGGTTTTAAATTTAAAATATATAATTGTCTTTTATCAGATGGTCATGACTTTAAATTTCAGTGAAGTTACAGATTTCTGCCATTACTATCAAGGAAGATAAAACTCTCATTACTAAAACAATACACACTGTGAATTGGTATCTTACATCTAGTTTAAACATGTTCATAGAATACACACCATGTAAACAATGTTTCTTTGTGTCTTTTTTTTTCTCTTCTGGATTCTCCTTGCTTCCTCTTTCATTATTTATTTGTGCCATTCCACATTCTCACCATTCTGGGCAATGATCTTAACATGGACTTTTTAAAACATTTTACTCATTTTGGGCAGTTCTGACTGACTAAACACCTCAAAATAATAGTTCACTTTTCAGACAAACTTTTTAACTCTTGAAATATGGTCATAAAATATTTTGTTGAGAAATTTCAAGCTCCCACAGAAGAACAGCAACATTAACCTGGAAATCTCTGACTTCTTTGGCAAAGTTGAAACTTGCACAGGGCCAGTTGATAGGAGTGATTTTTTTGGTCAAAAATATGTTTATTTATTAAGTCTTGTTAGCAGGGTGTCCTCATGGTGTAAGTTACCTTTTACGGGCACTTTTCAATAAGGAAAATTCCATTAGAAAAACTCTAGTGCTTTTCTTGCCACACCTGTCATTGGTCTATCAAAGTTGTAGCAAAGGACTAATCAGAGCTCTATCATAGTGAAGGCACAACTCTGTCACAGTCAAGGCACAACTCTATCACAGTGAAGGCACAACTCTATCACAGTGAAGGCAGCGCAAACAAAGAGAGTCATTGATACATCACTCATGTCACTCAACGTCCTTATATCCTGCTGAAGAAACACTGTGAAGAAGAAAGAATTAAGTTCACTTTATAATCATATCATATTTAACAACTTTGTCCATTATCTGAAACAAATAATTTTTTTTCAATATTTAAGAAATGAAATGTGAGAAGCATGGTCAAGAGGTTAAGTAAGCTTAAACTTAGCTTGGCTTGGCTACCTATTAAGGGGGCTCGAGGTTTGACACCCAACTCGAGCAGAGTTGTGTTTAGTGAGCGCCTAAAGGCAGCATGGAAAACCTTCTCCCTCATACCCCCTCCTCCCACTGGTTCACAAATGAGATTGAACCATAGCGCTCTGAGCATGCTGTAAGCATGAAACTAGCGCTATATAAAAGCTATAATTTATTTAATAGTATTTTGCCAAGACAGATACAAAATATAACTTTTTGTTATATGCATCTTTCAATAACTAAGCAGGTTATTTAGCACAACAAAGTATTGAATCATAGTTTCTAATACCTAGAACCTAAGTTGAATATTTGAATGTTATGTTAAACAGAACTGACTGGCCTAGTGTCAAAGTCATGTTAGGAGATGCCAACTTCCTCAAGAAACTCTCTGAATATGACAAAGACAAAATACCAGAATCCATTTTGAAAAAATTAAAGAAATACACAGAAAACCCCAAATTTGTGCCTGAAGTTGTAGAAAAAGTTTCCAAGGTTTGTATTTTACTCTCTTTTATGTACAAAATGTTTCTTAAAATAATTGTAGGAAACTTCTAGCGGGCAGGAGTGTACTAAAAATATTCTAATTTCTTTCAGTGTCTTTAATAATGTTAAAAATTTATGAAAGACAATAAATCTTAATCAAACCAGAATCAAAACTGAATGTTTATCATTTATTTCCAATTTTCATTTTTTTAAATAGTATCTTTGAGGGTTTTTTATGAAAAGAGCATTTTATGTATAACCTACATATTACTTTCATCCCAGGCTTGCAAGTCTATGGTGATGTGGGTTAGAGCCATGGACCTGTACTCTAAAGTCTTCAAAACTGTAGAGCCAAAGAGAAATGCGTAAGGGATGAACAATTGTTTTATATTTATTCACATTGCTTAATATATTGGTAATGGTGAACTTTAGCGTGAGTAAAAGCTGGCAAAGAAAAGAATGATTAATAAGTTTTATATCCTCCTATGATAATATCCTTTATGTACACATCAGTATCTGAAAGCAATGACCAATGGGTCAGCAACTTTTAGTGGAAATTTTTTTTTTCAATGAAAATATTGAAAAACAACAAAGTATTCTTAATAGCCTATCCTATCTTTTATCATTTTTTTCTCAATGTTAGAACAATTTTAAATTGCACAGCACATTAAAGAAAAAAAAATCAGTCATCTTTGTTTTATATTTTCACAAAATATCATTTCCTGATTCATGTACTAGACTATAATCAGAGCTTTACAAATTAAATTATAATTATTATTATTTTTTTAGCTCTAGTCACAGAAATGTACCTGCTATAATAAGTTATAACATAAATTTATGTTTAATAAAATAGGAAGATGTTTTTTTGGGGGGGTTTTTGTTGAAGTTTCATTGATGTTGTAGTCTTGTTTATTTTTGTTGCTCAGTCTCCACAAGGCCCAACAAGAACTGGACACTGTGATGAAGCTACTGAAAGAGAAGCAGCAGAAGTTAGCCAGCGTGGAAGCCAAGATTGCTGAGCTCCAGAAAACCTATGATGACAGTGTGGCTGAGAAACAGAAGCTAGAAAGGAACATTGCCACCACTGCTGGTCGACTGAAGCGATCATCCAAATTGACCACTGCCCTTGCTGATGAGCAGGTGTGTCTTCAAACTAATTATATTTTTTAATTTGTTTTTTAACTCATTAGTGATGTCGCATTGAGCATGCTCTTTAAGCTTTGTAAATAAACAGAATTTTAATTATTATAGAACATCACATAATGGTATATGGGAGAAAGTTATTGTACTATATATCTTTTAATACCTTTTTTTTTAGTAAATTTGAGGGTTAATCTCCTTAACTTTGTAAATTTAAATTTTGTACGTGTTTTATGTTGATGCGCAGTGGCTGAGCGGTAAAGTTCTTGGCTTCGGAACCATGACACCCTTATTAACCGTATTATTGACCTTTACATCATCTGCCCTATAGACCACAAAGTCTGAAAGGGAACTTTACTTTTTTTTTTTTATTGCTCTATATAATCTCTAATTTTCAACTTGCTTATGACTTGTCTGAATAGATCCGCTGGCAAGAGAGTGTTGCAGACTTTGAAATACAGATCAACAATGTAGTTGGAGATGTGTTCATCTCTGCAGCTTGTGTGGCCTACTATGGAGCCTTCACATCTGTCTACCGTCAAGAATTGGTCAAAAGTAAAATATAAATTTTTGTTTTGAATTAAAGTAATATTGATAAAATATTCTATAGCTTTGCTGCTGAGTGTAAGTGTGCCTGGCCTGTGAGCGTATCATCTTGTTTTAGTCTTAACAAATATTGCGGATTATAATCTTTAATAGAGTATTCTTCCAAGTTCACAAAGCTTGACAACCATGGGATATGATGAAAACAGTTAATCATTTTCCTGTCATAAAATACCTTGGTAAAACAATTAGCTACAGCAATGCATCTCTACCACTTCCTACACACTATTAACCTTCACCCAAGATTTTAAATGGGAGTTACATCAAGTCTAGTAAGATGTTTTTGAAATGTGCTGAATGTTTCTCTGTGAAGCAATTGTTAAGTAAAATCAAGTTATTTAAATATAAAGCACAAATATTGTTTACTTTGTTTGTTTTGTTTTTTTATATTTCTAATAGTTTAGTTTTTCTTTAAGTAACTCATCATGTGTAATGAAAAAAAAATCAGTTTGTCAGTTAAACCCAAAAAATTTTATATAAGTTTATGTTGATAGCTCTATGTCATATTCTATATTAATCTTAAAATTTATTTTTTTAAATTTAATTTAATATAATAACCTATACACTAAAGCTTGGACAAGTCGCTGCATGGAACTAGAAATACCTGTCACAGAGGGCATGTCACTGGCTTCTGTACTGGCTGACCCATTTGAAATCAGACAGTGGAATGCAGACGGCCTGCCCAGGGATCAAGTATCTATTGAAAATGCCATTCTTGTGACCAGAGGCAGGCGTTGGCCCCTGATGGTTGACCCACAAGAACAGGTAAGCAATTTACATTTGGATAGCTTGCAGTTAATAGTAATATATTAATTTATCTGTGACATCTTGGTCAAGGATAAGTTTTCAGCAGAGAATCTATCAGAGCCTATATTTTATATTTTGATTTAAAATAAATTGAAGATTTTTTAAGTTCTTCACAATTAGTTTGGAATTCTGAATAGTCACAATTAGTATGTTGTAAATAATTTCAATGTAGAATGTAGTTAAATGAAATATCTTCCATTAGCTAGATTAAAAAAGCATTGGTAAATTTATTAAAGCTTAGATGTTAGAGAATTAAAATTTACTTTAGAAATGTAATATTTGATTGTTCTCTCACAGGCTAATCGTTGGGTTAGAAACAGAGAATCTAAAAATGGTCTGAAAGTGATAAAACTTACATCCAGTAACTTCCTAAGAACTTTAGAGAATTGTATTCGTATTGGTATGCCAGTCTTGTTGGAAGATGTTGGAGAGACCTTGGATCCTGCACTAGAGCCAGTGTTATTGAAACAGACCTTTATGTCTGTAAGTTATTTTCATCATATGTTTTCAATTTAAAAAAACTTCAGTTAAAAATTGTAAAAAAAAATATCTGAGATTATCTTTCTTTCTACAAATATTTTTTAAAACAAAATTTTAAATAGATTAATTTTTTGTTTATTTAAGCAATAATTCAATAATTTAGTATAATATATGTAGTTTTTCTTAAGCAAAATTTCAGTTGTTTTTTTTTTAAATCGTCTAAAATCTCCATCCAAAGTATAATGGCAAAAAATGTCAATGTATAAACCACATTTTTACATCTAAAATTTTATGTACAATTACTGATGCACCACTTCAGTCTGATCTACCCAAATGGCTGATGTTACTTGATTGGTCCCTTTTATAAGAGACATGTTTAAAGTTAAATTCAATTGATTACTTGGTTAATTGCTTTTCCTTTTTATGCCTTCCTTCTGCAATGCATTATATCCCTCTCTCTTCTTCTGTTTGACATAGGTCATTAAAATGTGTTATAAGTATATAGGATAATTTCTTTTGAAATGTGTATTTAGGGTTACTTGTTAATTTACTTCTATCCAAATTGAACTAAAGCTTTCATTGTTCACCTCCATAAGTAGTTTAAATCTTTATGCTGCTCATATTTATACCTATTAGTTTTTGTTCAACCAAAGATGATTAAATAAATAGATTTTCCCTTATTTGACAAAATACAATATAATTATGTAAACCTGAACTCATTTTTCAATTGTTCAGGGTGGCCGTCTGCTAATACGACTTGGTGACAGTGACATTGACTATGATAGAAACTTCCGCTTCTACATGACAACTAAGCTGTCAAACCCCCACTACCTCCCTGAGGTCTGCATTAAAGTGACAATCATCAATTTCACAGTGACCAAGTCAGGCCTTGAGGACCAGCTTCTCAGGTATCTATTCATTATTTTTTCTTTGCTTATACTGGAGCTTTAAGGGTTTCTTCCAGCTATTGGAATGTAAGTGTTAAGTAGTAAATCTATCATAGAGAACTAGAGGTTCATGGAAAGCTAATGTTTATTTTGTCAATTGTTTGTGATATAATCACTGCAGTGCGAATTCTCCTTACTCTATGCCACAAAATGCAAGTTATCATTGAAAAACCTTATTAAATCCATATTTAAAAATTCTAACATTGGCAGGAATTTAACTTCAAACTTTCTGTCCTGTGAGCAAGCACTTAACCACTTAGCCTCAACACCCTATTAAATAAGTGTTTTCAAATCCTGGTTCTGAATAGCCAATAAAAATATTTGAAGATTTTGTTTTTTTAAGACAAATGTCTAAAACCAGCTTGTAATTGATTCCTCAGTGATGTTGTGCGCTTAGAACGACCTGATTTGGAAGAACAAAGAAACCAACTCATTGTGCGCATCAATGCAGACAAGAATCAGCTGAAAGCCATTGAAGACAGAATTCTGAAGCTCTTGTTTGAGTCTGAGGGAAACATCCTGGACAATGAGGAACTAATTAATGTTTTAAATGAATCTAAGGTAACTTGCGTTTTCTCATCAACAAAATGTTTCAGTCTTGTCCTATTTCTATCACCAGTTCTTTTTCACATCATTTTTCAATATGATTTCAAACCTGCTTATGAAATCATTATAATTTTAGATTTATTGTATACTAAACTCTTAAGAACATGGAAAAGAACTAACCATCATTTTTATGTTTTTAATGGTAGCTTTTGTTATGTACATTTTTGAGTTGGGAAAGTTGATTAAGTTATATCAAATTATGCTAAAAATATGCTCAACATTTCATAATACAGGTTACATCAGGAGTCATAAAGCAACGTCTGGCTGAAGCAGAAGCCACTGAGCAGAAAATCAGTCAGGCTAGAGAGAAGTATCGTGTTGTTGCTGAGAGAGGGTCAGTCATGTACTTTGTGGTGGCAGACATGGGAGAGGTGGATCCTATGTACCAGTTCTCTTTGAAATACTTTAAACAGGTGAGCAGACTTTCTACCAGACTTTTATATAACAGGGGACAAGATTATTGTTATCAGTTCTTTTTAGTGACTGTAATAATGTTAGCCATTGAGAAACATATTTATATGTACATTAAGTTTGAAATGAAAACGATTTGCAAGATTTGAAGTTTATTGCTGAGACCTGAAACTGAAAGCAAGTAAAGCAGACTCATCCTATTACATTGACTCTCAAACCAGCACTTCAGCTAGGACTCTAGGCTTTGCTATAAATGCTGTATAGCTTGCCAGCAATGTTTTTAGTATTGTACTTAGTGGACATCCAAATAATGAGGCTGGAATTCTTCTTTTAGAATCCTTCATAGATATACTTTGGTCACAGTTTAGGCCTCACATAGTGAGGATGTCAAGGAATTAAGATGGTAAGCATCAACTAATTGAGATTTTCAAACCTTTTCTATGTGTTTTCTTACAGTTATTTAATGCTACCATTGAAACCAGTGAAAAATCAGACGATCTTCCAAAGAGGTTAAAGATTTGTTTGGATGAGACCACTAAATGTATTTATAACAATGTGGCCAGGTAAATTATGCATTTATAGTTTTATTTTGCTTCAAACTTTGTGTTACCCTGTATAGTAACAGTATGTTCACACTGACCACATTTGAATGTTCACCAACATACTCTACTGTTCCAGAGGTCTTTTTGAGAAGCACAAACTGGTCTTCTCTTTCATGCTTTGTGGCGAAATCATGAAGACTGCAAAGGTCATCAGTGATGCTGAGTGGAACTTCTTCCTAAGAGGAGTATCAGGGGGATTAGACAAAGTGAGTTTTTTCTCAAGAGAAAATTAATTGATGGATTTTTTTTCTCTTCTTTATAATTTATTTCAAATGTTTTCATGCACATGAGCACACATAATAATTCCACTTATTTGATCATAATTTTAATTTCAACATGATTTCATTTCTTGTAGCAACGCCCACCTAAACCTGAAGTTGATTGGCTGAAACAAAGTGTATGGAACACGGCTTGTGACCTCAGTGATACCTTTGATATTTTCAAGGGAATCCAAAATGATTTGACCAAGACGCCAGTTTGGGTGCTTCTAGGGGATGGAACAAAGGTGAGAACTGGGGACTTTTTCATTGGAAAAAAATGTTTACATTTCTTACTTAGCAAATTGGAATATGTTTTTCTTTCTCCTCCTATCAGTTCTATGCCAATCCTGAGAAAGATGAAAGTTATGTTCCTCTGCCCCCAGAACCATCTCCAGCTCAGCTTGCGCCAAGTGAGCACTCAGTTAATGGTCACTGGGATAAGAGACTCAACAGTTTTCAAAAACTTATGTTTGTAAAAGCTTTCAAGGAAGAAATGGTGAGCATTTTTACAAAGCTTATATCAGCTCAATCTGTCTTCCTGGTAAAAAGTTTGTACACATTATTTCTCCCACATACTATCTCAGATCAAGCTGAAGTTTTGAACAATATCTTTACCTGACAACACAAGAATCAATTTTAAAAATTAACAAATTAGTTAATTAATTATTGGTAATTAATTTTGTTTGGTATCTTGAACAAAAGAAAGAACTTGTACTTGACTAAATTGGTGGCATAAGCTGAATTAGTCTGAGTCTTAGTGAACATAACATGAAAAATAGGACAAGTCTATAGAAATAATAAATAACTATGCAACTGTAAGCTCTTCACTAGCAGAGTGGTTACTGAGTAGGCTTGCTCACCGGTTCAAATTTGGGTCATTTACACTTTTTTTTATAAATGCTTTTTTTTATTGTTATTCTAGATCTTTTACAAATTCAATTACATGACTGATCCAAACTAATTTATTCTTTATATAAGCTTTGTTTTTTTAAAGTATTTTTTATATTTTCCTTGTTTTGGTTCTTTTTATTAGTTTGATTTCAAATCAATTTAATTTTTTTTTACTGAATAAGAAGAAAAAATTGTTTGGCATCAAGTACTAATAGCCATTGCAATGTAGCAACAGCTTTTAAAGCAAGTCACAATAAAAAAATGGAATTGAATGAAATTAGACTTTGTACACACATTATGTTCAGTTTCAAGCATAAATAAATTCGGTGCTCCATTTATGTGGTCACCACAAGCTAACATATTTGTGAGCAGTAATGAAAATTTAATACCAAGAAATTTTTTTTATTGATGCCTATATTTTGATGCTTATTCCAACTTTTTCATTTTCTTCTCAACACTTCTGCTTTTCTTTATTTGAAACAGACAACATATGCTGTGAACAAGTTTGTGTGCAGCAACCTTGGCCAGCAGTTTGTGGAAAGTCCAGCTGTTAGCCTGGCTGACCTGTATGACAACATGAACAACATCACTCCACTTGTGTTTGTTCTGAGCACTGGTTCAGATCCCATGGGAGCTTTCCTCAGATTTGCTAAAGAGAAGGATTACACAGAGAGGTAAGATTTTTCCTTGAAACTTTTGTCATAGTTACAGTTTCATTTTAGAATTTTCAGTAGTGTAAGAAAAAAGTCAAGTAGATCTAAGGGATTACTCAGCTCAAACTTTCCTGTCAACATTTTTTGTTGGTATAATTAGCATTTACAATTATATTTTCTCTACGGTAGGGTGGATCTGTGTCATCATGGCTTAATCTAATACTATACAATCCAATTAGTTAGTTAAAAATAGACAAAAGGTGGGACGAGTCTAAAACATTCAGCAGAGTCTTGTGACTACACCTTTCAGTGGTGGAGGTTGTTCAGGCATAGTGCATGTTGGCCACTGTCTCATTGTTTTTTTTTTTATTTAATCAGGACAAGCTTCTACTCAAAGTGTGCCCATTTGGGAAAAAGAGAAAACTGTATCTCATATATTTTTTAAGACTGACCCAGACTTGCTGAATTCTAACTCAACAGGTCTGGGAAGCCACATAATCTAGACCTGTATTACGGCATACATGCATTATGCACAATAGCAGTTTCTGTGCAGGGCATTTGCAAGACAAGATTTGAGCCTCGCAAGCCCTCTCTCAAATGGAGTTTTATTATCAAGCCACAATGCTCAAGTATGGAATTCTTTTCAGGAAGTCACATTTTAATTTATTTTTATTTTCCCCCTCAGAATACAGTCCATATCATTGGGTCAAGGTCAAGGCCCAGTAGCAGAAAAGATGATATTTTCTGCTATCAAAAATGGTGATTGGATTTTCTTACAGGTAAATTTGTTTACTTGGTTCATGAATATTTTTAGGATTCACTTGTTTGATGAGCTTCTCAAATACAGTACCGGTAGATGAATTTCCTTGCTATATTTAGTAAATAACTTTGATTACTATCTCTAGAGACTCTAGATCTTTGTTTAAAAATTTCCTCATAAATAAAGCTCTCACTCTCTAAGGAAATGTTATTCTGACTCCTAAAAATCTAAAACAACTGAAGTATCAACTTCTGATCTGTGAAAATCCTAGAATATCAATGATAATCCTAGAATATTAAAACATGTCTACATGTTTGGTTTGTCAAAATTGGTTACGTTTAGATTATTGTGCATTATTTTCATCTACTAAGCAAGTACTAAAAAATATGTAATGCCATTTTGGGAATCACCAATAAACAGAACAGCGGTATGGATGAGCTAATTAATAAGAGAAAGTTCCACTCACCTTTACTTTTTTTTCTTGTTTAAAAATGTTTTATGTTAGAAAACTAAATGTATCTGTGGTAAAGTTTTATTTTCTTTTCTAGAATTGCCATTTAGCAGCCTCATGGATGTTGTCAATGGAAACCATTGTTAAAGACATTGCTGAAAAGCCAAGTGATATCCACAAAGATTTCCGTCTTTTCTTGTCCTCAATGCCTGCTAAACATTTCCCAGTCAGTGTTTTACAAAACTCTGTCAAAGTCACCAATGAACCACCAAAAGGCATCAGAGCCAATCTAAGGAGAGCTTTTGCTGAAATTACTGCTAGCTTCTTTGAAGAGCATGGTTTGTTTGTTTTTATTTTCTGAGCAGATAATCTTGATATTTTTGTTTCATAGGTCACAAGCTGGAACTTTATTATTCAACTAAAGATCAATGCAACAATCATGTTTCTTAGAGAAATGATGCACTTATTGTTATTATGAATTTGTTTCTATGTTAACAATTGTTTTAATGAGAATCTTTCTAATCAAATCATGATATGTCAAACCCTCAAGGGACAGCCTCACTATCTATAGTTCCAATTTTTTTTTTTTGGTGTCTTACATAACTGAAGAAAAAAAAAACATTCAGCACCATAAATAAAACTAGGCTGAGATATCGGAAAAAGTTATAATGAAGTATATTTAATATAACTAAGTGTGTCTGTAACTGAGTTCAAACTATTTTTTTTTTACTATAGTTCTGGGTATGGACTGGAGACGAATCATATTTGGCATCTGTTTCTTCCATGCAATAATCCTTGAAAGGAAGAAGTTTGGACCCTTAGGGTGGAACATTAAGGTACTGTGAGTCTACTTAGGCTTGAGCGTTAAATTTAGTCAATTTGACATATTTGCCTTATTAAGCTTGGTCATTTTTCTTTTACTTTGATAGATATGTTATAATCTTAAAAATGGTTTTGCTTCTAGAGAGCAAGTCTAATAATAATCTATATTAAATAGTCAGATTTTTAGTTTGAATATAGGCCTATATTAATATTTGTTTGACTAACTACGATTGTTGGACAATTACATATTAAAGGAGCTACCTAATTGTGATTAAAATAGTTTTCAGTTTTAAAAATACAAATATGTTAATGCAAATTGTGTTTTCTGTTCAGTATGAGTTCAATGACAGTGACAGGGAGTGTGCTTTGCTAAATCTACAAATGTTTTGTGCAGAGGGTTCCATCCCATGGGACACATTAATTTACATTACTGGAGAGGTTAGACATTATTAATATTTTTATGTATCTTTCTTAATAATAATTTCTTTTTAGCCATCAGATTGAATGGTTCTAAACCTTAGACCAAACTATAGAAAAAATATTTTAGCTCTCTTTTTTTTAACATTAAATATATATCCTTTCAACTTTTTCAAATAAGTTTTAAGAAAATGTAAAATGTAAATGTTACTCTAGATTACTTATGGAGGTCGTGTGACCGATGCCCAAGATCAACGATGTCTGCGCACTGTGCTGAAGACTTTCTTCCAACCAATCACACTAGAGCCAAATTACAAATATTCTACATCAGGTTAATCTTCTTTCTTTCTTAATTTATTTTAATTGCATAATTCTATTCAACTTCCATAAATTACATGATACCTTTTTTTCTTTAATATATTGTTATTTAGTTGCTTATGAAAAAAAAGATAAACATAATGGTATTTGTTACTTCTTCATATTTGATGAGACTCTTTAGACATGAAAACGACTAATCACAGTTTATAAATACTTTAATCTTTATTAACACTGAAAACACTTTCTTGTTAATATTCCGCCACTTTGGTTCTCTCCTCTTTTCAACACGCAATCGCACCATTTCACATTTACACTATGGTGCGCACATAACACACACCCCCACCCCCCCAACCCCCACCCCACCCCCGTTTAACAAGTTCGATGTACATCAAATGTCCAAAATACTAATCACCACATATCTTATCAGCCTATTCCAAGTTTTTAAAAAATCTAAATTTTCTGTAACATATAGAACCATAATGTAATAACCAAACAAAATCATACACAATGTCATGTTAATATCAATACAATAACAACATGAAATACCAATTATATTCATCACAATAATAACTGTTATTATGAGCAATTGAAACAACTTCTGTTAACATATATCTATAAGTAATCATATTTCTATTAATGATTTGCTAAATAGAACTGTATCACATTTCATTAATACACTCCCCACTCATAATTTTATGCCTGTACAAAACACTCATTCCAGCCGCAATCAAATAGTTAACAAACTAAGTCTATCTTGCTCCATGCATATTTTACCCCAACAACATGACCCAGCATGTAGCTAACTCACAACACTCTTAATACCATAGATTTAACACAATGCTATTTACTTCTTAGTATCATCAGGCCTATATAATAATTCCAGTCTTAACGTTTCCTTTTATGTATTTCTACCACACCATTTTGATAATTTTCTTACAAATGTAATTTTAATAGAATAATTATAATCAAACAGAGCCACACAAAATTAAATACATTGTGCAAAATCTACGTATCTACTTTCCACTACTTATATTCTTTTACATATCTTATATAGCCTTTACTAAACTTCTATAATATAGTATCCTTAACCTTTATGCATATGTAACAATAATATCCAATTCATTACACATATATTTATTCATTGTAGAATAGAACAATAATTAGTATCCGTCATTCCCACCTTTTCTAATCATATCTATATAATTCTAACATTATTGACATGCCATCCTTTTCGCTTCCCTCCTTTGCAATGATGTCCCATTGTGATCCCACTACCGAATGATCTAGCTGTACTGTTTTCCAGCCTGCTATGATGT
Organism: Biomphalaria pfeifferi; assembly: GCA_030265305.1. Lineage (NCBI taxonomy): Eukaryota > Metazoa > Mollusca > Gastropoda > Planorbidae > Biomphalaria > Biomphalaria pfeifferi. Next base: position 2,106,910 of record JASAOG010000006.1, read on the forward strand.
CCCATTGTGATCCCACTACAGAATGGTCTAGCTGTACTGTTTTCTAGACTGGTAATATCCCTCTCTTTTCTCGTATATGCTTCTCCTTTCTCGTATACGCCTCTCCACTATTGTACCTTAATTCCTTAACTCTGATTAACTGTTGACACTGTTTTCTAATATGCCCCCTTCTCCCACAATTAAAGCATAAGATGTATGGACTTGTACGTCTGTATGTGGGTTTAAATCGCTTTCCCTGTACCACTGATTGCATTACTTTACTTTGATTTGGACCCATTCCAATAGCATTTCTTTCTACCTTATCTATTAATTCTTTCTTCTCGTGCTCTCTGCTACCCATGTCGTCTGATGTATGGGATCTTATTTCTTCTTCCACATCCCCCTTTCTACCTCGAGTAGACTTTATCCCATAATATTTCTTCCTATCCCAATCTCCCTTACTGAACACATTTTCACCCCATGAATGTTCCCAATAATTAAATCTATCTCACCCTGCTCTACAACACAAGCTTCCACTGTCCCCTTAAAATACGGTGTGTCTATACTAACTTTAGCAATCGGTAATTGTACAATATTCCCATTAAACATAACACACTTCCTAGATTCGCCTGTATATTCATGGTCTTCCACTAATTTCTTATTCACTCCAATAATAGTGCTCCCTGTATCCCTGATGGTCTTGGCTTCCTTGTTCCCTACGAATGTCTGAAAAACCTCCAATGTTCCAGTATCAGAAGACAATGATAAGCCTTGCTCTATTCCACCTTTCTCTCAGTCCTTTCTTTCCTGTTTCCTTGATATCGTCCGTTGCGGTTATCATATTGTCTTTCATATGAACTACGTCTATAATGTCTATCCTGTGTCTCCCTTGTTCTGTGAGAGTTATTCTGTGTCTCACATGTTCTGTTAAAGGCAACTATTTCTTCTATATCACTGCCTCTAGATAATTTCTTCTCGGGATGTGCCACTTTATAAGCCCTTATCAGTCTTACTATGTCTTCTATGGATTTCGGTTTCCTCTCCAACAGAAATATTTTTAATTCCTCCTGACACTCGTAAATCACTTTGTCCAGCATGAGAAATGTCTTAAGACTGTCAAAGGTTTTTTCTACCTCAGCGGCCGATTTTATCCAGTTATCGAAATGGCTGCTCATTTTGTCCAAGAAGGTCTGCGGGTCATCCTCTGTTTCTATCTCACAATTAACTAACTGTTGGCGATAGAAAGCTTCTGTTTTCCCGAAAGTTCGAAGTTCTTTCACAATACTGTAGTTACCCTGGTTCATACATACTTTTGAAGGCACCTTCGCTGTAAATGATCTCGACAATAAGAATATCCATTTGTCTTCAGGGTACTCCAGTTCTCTCATTTCTATTTCGAACTTCTTCAAAAAAATGTCTATGTCCATTTTGTCTTCGTTGAATATCAAACCTTATTTTGCCAGTTTCTTTCTTTTATCACTCTCTTTGTCTTGGTCTGTTTTTAACTTTTTCTCTGCCGTCTCTTTTTCAAACGTCAATTTCTTTCTCTTTCAATGGCAACTCATTCGTTTTTCTTCTCCCTTTCAATGCTACTATCTCCTTATCCTTTTCTTTTTCTCTTTTGTCCTCCTTATCTAATCTCTCCTTTTCTTTTTCTCTTTCCATTGCTAATCTCTCCTTTTTTTTTTTTCTCTTTCCATTGCTAATCTCTCCCTCTCCATCAACCTTTCTTTCACGTATTTTCTTAGTTCTGCCCCTTGAAGGTCCAACAACTTTCCCTCTTCCTTCAACGATGCTACCCCAGCCTTGTCAGCCATAGTCTAGCGCTATTACTATTAATATCGAATCGAATCGAATATTATCCTGTCTCTAGATCTAGACTTTTAATATCTCTACTGTCTGCTGATAGGAGATTCACTGTGTATAGAGGGATACGTGGGTTTTGCCTTTGCGTTGTGCTCCACTTGTTACGTTTTCATATTGGATGAGACTCTTTAGACATGAAAACGACAAATCACAGTTTCTAAATACTTTAATCTATATTAACACTGAAAACACTTTCTTGTTCATATTCCTCCGTTTTGGTTCTCTCCTCCTTTCAACACGCAATCGCACTATTTCACATTTACATTAAGATGCGCACGTAACAGTATTTTTATCATTAGAATAGTAAACTAGTGTTTAAGAATCACTTTTATTGTAGCATGTATTTTTCTCCTTTCATAGGTATCTATTATGCCCCACTTGTTGATACCATTGGAGAATATAGGCAGTATATAGAAGAACTTCCTCAGATCGACCAGCCGGAAATCTTTGGCATGCATGAGAATGCCAACATTGCATTCCAGATCAATGAGACCAATGCACTCATTAACACTATCCTTGATGTTCAGCCAAGACTGTCCTCAGGTGGCTCTGGCAAGTCCAACGATGACATTGCTGATGAACTTGCCCAAAACATCAAAGGAAAGCTCATGGACAAACTGGACATTGAGTTGGCGAAAGCAGAGATGTTTCAGGTAACCAAATAATTTTTTCTTGTAATAGTATCTGTGCTCTGTGGTAGCTTCTGAACCTAGGCTTAACCTTAGAAATTTGTACTTTAGTCCACTTATACTTGGTAAAGATTTGTACCTGTTTATATGCTAGTCATTTATGTATGTGTAGTATTTAAGTATAGTCCTCAAGACCAACTTTAACTTTCAGCTGGACGAGAAAGGGCGCATGAACTCGCTGACAACAGTATTACAACAAGAAGTTGATAGATTCAATAAACTTCTCAAAGTTATTAAGGTAAACTTCTATCAACCAGCCTAAATACATGTTGTTACTAAAAGTGAACATTATAAACATTTAACACCAAATCTTGTCATTGTAATATTTTCTTGTAGAGCTCATTGGAACAACTACAGAAAGCAATCAAAGGTTTTGTGGTTATGAGCGAAGAACTAGAGCGTGTGTATAATGCCTTCCTCAACAATCAGGTAATACATGGGCATATATGTTGGTCAGACATTTAATTTTTTTTTCCAAATATTTTTAGTATTGGTTTGGATACAAATTTTCTTCTTGCTAAATGTTGAAGGATATTTAGGTAAACATTTCTAGTACATTTCAATTTTGTACTAATCAGATGATAGAATGCTCAATGTTCAAATTCTGACATTGTTATTTATTTATTTCTCTCTCACCAGGTTCCAGGATTATGGGCCAGTGCAGCTTATCCTTCACTCAAACCTCTGGGTTCATGGGTGAAAGATTTGGTACTCAGATGTGCTTTTATCAACAACTGGATTGTTCATGGACTTCCAAAATCTTTCTGGTTGTCTGGATTCTTCTTCCCACAAGGTAAAATTTGTTAGTTTATATTGTCTGGTCACTTTTATGTAATATAATTACTTGAAATAATATATGTAAAGAAACTTCTAGCAACACAATCATGAAATAGATGTAGTACATGTCTCTAGATAAAATTAAATCATCAACATCAAGCTCCATGTGAGTGTAGACTTGAGAGACTCATCCTCTCTTGCAAAAGCCCTGGACCCTACTGTTGTGCATAGTGCATAGTGCATTTACATCACTGTACAGGTCAAGAACATGTGGCTTCCTAGAACTGTCGAGTCAGAATTCAGACAGTTTCCTCTTCTTGCGATTCGTAGTTTGGCCTGAACTGTGCAAAGTATAAATCAAAGAAATGGTGGCATGTCCTGCATTGTTCTATAACCAAGGCTGCTTTCACCATAGGAAGGTCTGGTCAGGGCATCTCGTAGACTTCAATGATAAGACTTGTTCCAACACTCAAACATTTTTCCATCTATATCATTTGGATCATGTAAGCTTACAGAATGCTTGGTGGGTGGTGTTAGTCCGCACTGTTGGGCCAAAACGTCAGCAACAGTGTTGCAAGTCACACCTGTGTGATTCACTACCCACTGCATTGTTACAAGGGTGCCATAACATTGGCAATAATAAGAAATAGAGAAGACTAGTAGTGATAAAGATTGCTGTGATCTAGGAGTAAGCTTTGTTGTCACTAGTCTTAAGATGATGTTATTTGGCTTGTGCTATTAGATTGTATTGTATTGTATTGTTTTCTTCTGGTCTTAGAGGACATTGTTGGCTTGTGGTTTTAGATGTGTGTCATGTGATTTTAGAAAATGTTGTATGGCTGATGATCTAAGAAGATGTGAGGCCAGAAGTCTTAAAGAATGTTATTAGGCTAGTTATGTTCTAGAAGATGTAGTGTAGCTAATAGTTTGAGAGGGTGTAGTCTAGGAGGGTGTGTTCTTGTTAGTAGTAGAGCTATTGAAGAGCTAATTGGAATAAACATTCTTCAAAACTTAAATTAACATTTGCTATAATCAGGATTTAATCTTGGAACTTTTAGTTTTAGCTGTTTGAAAGGCAGGAACAAAATGTTATTTGAGCTACTGTTATTGTTGTGGATGAGTGATGAAGCTTAAGGTATACAAATAGTTAATTACACACAGATATGCTTGTTATGTTTTATATTGTTGACACCAATCTTCTTAAGTTTAATATTTTGTTGCTATTACCAAACCTCAGGCTTTCTAACTGGCACCCTACAGAACTATGCCAGGAAATACAACCTTCCCATCGACCATTTAAGTTTTCAGTTTAACATGATCAAAGTGTTGAGAGACCAGGCTGAAGTCACTGTACAGATGCAGTCTCTCAAGTTTGGAGAAGAGATTCCGCTGGACAAAGAGGTAAGTTAATTGCTGTGTTTTACGTAATCTTCTAGATACTGACTCATAAAAACATATATTCTAGATACTGACTCAATAAAACATATCTATGTTGGTCGCATTTTAGCTGGTCAAGAGTAGTAATTACCCAAAGTGAAAATAAAATGTTATATTTTATCACCTCACTTGCATTCTACAAACATTTTGATGATCATGTAAAATCCGTGGCTGCAATAACTTTAAAGAGCTACATTTGAATGTCTGTTATGAACACCAACTTCAACAGAAACAAAAAATACTTTCAGCCCAAATGTTGTTTTCCCACTGATATAAGAGTGCAGCAGACACTCCATGCTGATCCTGAAGTGGTTATATTAGAAAAGAGAAAAGATATCCAATTAGTTTAGGTGTAAATTTTTATTTTTAATAGAAGGTGTAAAATAAAATAGAATCACATTATCATACAATTGCAAATCAAGTAATGACTGCTTTTGGTGCTGCTCGAAGATTGAGATTGATTGACCTAGTTATTCAATACTCGATTTTTTTTTCCCACAATTATTACTTAAAATTAAGTATTTGTAGCCCTGAAATAATAAGATCTTTGTAATTTCCTTTGAATAATGAATAGATCACCTTACCAGAGGATGGTGTTCTGGTCCATGGACTGTTCATGGATGGTTTTAGGTGGGACTGGGATGAGATGGTCTGTACAGACTCCATTCAAGGTCAGGAAATGTACATTCTAGAATTAATAGAAACTATAACTTGATTTTGCACATTGTACTTTGCTTGATGTTTCTGTACTTAGTATGTTTGCATGTATTATTTGGCTCTGTTATTGCAGGTCAAATGAATTCCAGTCTTCCCATGATGCACATGGAACCCAAAATGGACTATGTGCCCAGTGAACTCCTGTACACTGCACCTTTGTATAAGACTGCTGAGAGGGCAGGTGTACTCTCGACAACAGGTACTGAGGCTTTCTAGAGGGACATTACAGAGTTGGGCAAAAAATGTTTTATTTTTATTTAATTTTCTCAAAATTTTTTTTTTCTTTTTAATCTAATTAAATTTCATAGGGGTACGGTATTTACAATTTTTGAGTATTTTAGACAATTATTTTTCTTTACTGAGGATATAGTATTGTTTTCAGTTTTTAACTGAGTATTTTATCTGACATGGGAGGCACGGTGGCTTTGCGGTAAAGCACTTGGCTTCTAAAATTAGGGGTCCCCGGTTTGAATCCTAGTGAAGACTGGGATTTTCAATTTCAAGATCTTTTGGACGCCTCTGAGTTCACCCAGCTCTAATGGCTACCTGACATTAGTTGGGGAAAAGTAAAGGCGGTTGGTAGTAGTGCTGGCCACATGACTTCCTTTGTTAACGGTAGGCCACAGAAACAGATAACCTTAACATCATCTGCCCTTTAGACCACAAGGTCTGAAAGGGGGAACTTTTATCTGACATAATTGTACTCAATCTCTTTACAGCCAATAGTAAATTTTAATTGCTTTTTTATGCTGTGTATAGCTTTCTTGTCTATTTGTTTGCTTACTTCACTAAGATGTTGAATATGGTAACCTCATATTACTGCAACGACTATTTCAGGTCACTCCACCAACTTTGTTGTGCCTGTACAGTTACCCTCAAACAAACCTCAAGATTATTGGATAGCTAAAGGAGCTGCCTTGCTGTGTCAACTCAGTGATTAACTAACATAAATTTGTAGCTTTAGGATTCATCTATATGGGTTTTTTTTTTGAAGAAATAAACTACAACTTTCTTGGAAAACATGCATCCAGAATTCCTAAAAAAAAAAGTGTTTCTTGGAAAGGCATATTTTTTTATGAAGATTGTTATTGTATAAATCTTTTTTTTTTTTTAGAAAAATTCATCAATACAGTTAGATGTAGATCTATCTTATTTGTCTGTGATATATTTCTGTTTGTTTTACTAGTAATTGCTTTGTATACTGCTTTGAATGGCTCCTAATGGTCATCCAATTTTTAGACAGCTAGCTAGTCTAGTTATATGTTTTGTTTAAAGTAATATGAAGTTTAAAATGTTTATATTATAAAATAATGATACCAATATTCTAATTATTTTTGGCAATTTATATTTTTGTGAAGACTAAATTCTGATTGTTATTATGAGCATCAATTTTATTTCATTTATATTTCATGTTAACTTGTTTTATGCAGTCTTATTATGATATCCCATTGCATTAATTTCATAATCTTTGTTTCAGTCTTGATCATATATTTGCAGCACAAAGTGTTTATTTTTGAAGGAAGATGTATGGCTGGCTGGTATAAACCACTTTGCTACTTATAAATTTTGAATCTTAAATCAACCTGTGTTGTGTTTGCTAAGCACTTAAAGGCATCACAGAAATCAAGAGACCCTCTTTTACCACATCTACAAACCTTCTCCAAGATACCCTCTCTCATCACATCTACAAACCTTCTCCAAGATACCCTCTCTCATCACATCTACAAACCTTCTCCAAGATACCCTCTCTCATCACATCTACAAACCTTCTCCAAGATAACCTCTCACCACATCTACAAAAGAGATTGCACCAGAGAGGAGTAATCTTGCATTAAAGATGTTTTGTACAAAAGCAATTTTATTTTTAAAAAAATAATAATTTTATGTTTGATTTCTATAAACAAAAAAAAATAATCTAGATGCCACACACACAGCTAGCAATTTATTGTTCCTCCTCCTTGTTCAATGACTAAAAACCTACTCATTTGTTGCAATGTTTTAACTCTTTTTCATTCATTGTTACTGCATAAATGTATATGTTACAGAGTGAGACAGATTTAGTGATGTAAATTGATCATTATTATATTCAAAATATGACCTTATGCTGCATTCTTTAATAAAGCTCATTACAAAGCAATTGTGATATTCAACCTGTGTTGCTGTACATTTGGTATGACTTTAACCTGTGTTTAATATTGATATAAAACTTGTCATAATAAATATTCTTAATATTTGTATAGATCTCTTTGTGTATTTTTTTTTATTCAGAAATGTTTACAATCAAACAATACAAATTTTATACAATAAAGCACAGTTGAAAAACATTTTTATGTGTTTTTTTTTAAAGATAAGACATTGATAGTACTGTACTTTTGTTTTTTTTTTATCTTTCTTTCAATTAAAATTACAGACATTTCCTTAAAATGAAATAATTAATTTAAAATATCAGTTTGTAGACTTTCTATGATGATTTTCTCACATTTAATATAATGGATTACACTCTTGGCATAGTTTCAAGTTGATATATTAAATTTATATAGTCAATTGATTAAAGTTAGTCAATTATACCTACATGATGTTTTGCAAAAATTTAAAAAAAATTTTTTAAAATCATATTTAAATAGATCAGTCTGCATAAAACAAATTTGAAATATTTCAGAAGTCAATTTATTGTAATCAAAAGGATCTTTATACACTAATTTGAATTGTTTAGCATTACATGAGTGTTATAGCTTTTTTACATGACAACACAAAGTTTGGTAAATGAGATCTTTCTTAATTTTTGGACCTAAAGATAATTTGCTTTCTAAGCTTTTTTTGTAAAATAAACACTGTTTTGCATTCATAAATTTGTTGATCCAGCTCTTAAGTTCACTGATAAATTACTTTAGAAGTGTGTATTTGATTTGCAAAGTTTTAATTATTCAAAATTATTATTATAAGCACAAAATAACTGGACAAAGAAATGAATACAACAATCCCAGCAGTTTGGATCAATATTTTATTGATAAAGTAAATCAAAAGAAAGATTAAGACAGTCAAATCAGAATGAGTATAAGCCTTTAACCTTTTCAAAAAATATTAATACATCTTTACACTTCCATTATTCTGGTAAAGAATTTTTAAACAAAATTTGAAAGTTGGCCGTCTTATACACCATTTCCTTCCACAAATCTTCTAATAATATATTCAACAACTATCTAAATGTATTTTGACAATAAACTTGATTTCAACAAGTTCAAAAAAATATTATGCATTAGGCAACAGATGTTTTTTTTCTTAGTTTACCTTTAATTACAGGTACAGATTTACATAAATAAAAGGAAATTATAATCTTTTCTTGAACACACAAAACAGTTCCTAATTGAAACTAGTCAAAATAAAGGAACGCAAATTTTTTTTTTTTTGCTTTGAACAATCCAAATGAAAATAAAACTTAAATCTAAATAAATTTCAAGCAAGGCAGAAACTTATAATTTGAAATTGAATTAGTTCTTAACTTGATTAACCTGGGGGCCAGCCCAACTGTCGTCCACCCAGAACATGAATATGGATGTGATAGACCGACTGACCACCATGGGCACCGTCATTGATGATGATCCGAAAACCTCTCTCCAGATTTCTCTGCTTAGCCACTTGTTTAGCCACAATGAGAAGGTGACCCAACAACTGGAGATACACAGGTCAATAGACATTTCATAATAGCTAGCAAAAACATCATTCAATGAACTACAAACATGAAAGAATAAGTTGATAGCTAAATAATACATAGACAAAGACATGCAAAAAAGTTAATAATAATAATAACAGGCACAAATTTAAACATTAAAGAAATTACTCACAATCCTGTAAAACAAAAGATTTATAATCAAAGATAATGATACTAAAATATTTTTATTTGACAAGAAATTATTAAAATGGTAAAGATATGTAATTCTTATCATAATTTATCACTGATAAAAAATTACATTTTTTTAATGTATTGAAAAATCATTATTTCTTCTTATCAAAAAAATTGTCATGTCTTTAATTATATGTTTGTAAAACTATGCCATTAGAGAACATTTATCAGTAATTTAATGAAATAAAAATGTGAATTTACTTCAATAAATTATCAAGTTTCATGACCATACAATGTGTAATGCTTATAGTTTTCAAATATATCACTGAAGAATTTTTGTTCATTAGTGCTATAATGAAGTTTTACAGCCACTGAAACAATGTAGTTACTAATGAAGCAGTAATGTGTTAAATTTTGCTTGAAATATTACATTGAAACATTTTATGTTCTATTACTTTCTACATTCTATAAGTGTCAATTAAGGAAGGAAAACAAAATGTGCCGACATGGAAGTTCAATTGTATTAGCCTGGGGGCCACTCCATCTGCCTACCACCGGTCACATGAACATGAATATGCATAACAGCCTGGCCACCGTCTGGACCATCATTGATGACCACTCTATAGCCTTGGACCAAACCTTTATCTTTGGCTACTTTCCTGGCCACCACAAGAAGGTGACCTAACAACTGTAACAGTTCAAGTGCACCAAATAAGTTAATCATAGTTACAATGAGTGGTGAGGGGCATGCTTATCAAAAAGATTAAAATATGATAATAAAACAGGAAGTATCAAATTAAGAGTAGGAAAATTATGTTAGTAGAATAAATTTTTTTTTTCTTTTTGCTAAACATTTTACTAGTAGTTTTATACACAACTGCAATTAACCATATTTTCTTAAATAAATGTTACTATTAATGTTAGTACATTTTTGCTGCTTTCTTAGAAAAAGAACATGGGGGAGTTCCCAGAAATTCAATTAAAAAAACATTTCTAAGAAAACCTGAAAGGCAACATCACACTCATAATACTTAAATATTTACTATTAACTCTATTAATCAATAAATAGCTCAAGGAAATGATTTATTGATTTAACAAAGCCGTGCCCTTTTTTAAAATTTTGTTTTAGAAATTGTGCCTAGATAGCCAGATGTTGAAATTAAAACTGAAGCTTCATTCATTCTAAACCTACAATTAAAAGTGTAAATAGTTTTCAAACTGCTACTAGCTATTAGTAAATGATGAAATATATGTTATGTATATTGCTGAGATGTACAAGAATGCTAGAATCTGATAATTGCTCAAATCATGACTTTAGATAGCTAACCTAAGAACCTAGTGTTTAAATTGGAATGCTGCAAGATGAGGCACGTTAGAATATACACATAAAGTATGGTGGTGGTATTTAAGTGTTGATTATGGTGATGGTTAGGACTGACAAAATTGATTTGATCAAATAGATGACCAGATGATTCGCAAGGTTGATCATGTTTTACTGCAGGGTTGATCATGTTTTAATGCAGGGTTGATCACATGTTAGTGTATAAAATCAAGAAATTGATCTTTCCAGAAAACACAGTAAGGTGATAGTAATAAATATAACAAATTGTTACGAAGTAAAGTCTACAGAAAAAATTTTAAGTTTATATAATCATAAATGATCAAGGGCATGGGGGGGGGGACCTTGTGATATGGCCATAAAATTTTAGTTTGCATTTTTTGACATTGGTCAGAAGGTCATATTTAGTACACATTGTAGCATAAGCCAAAAGGACCTTGTGATATGGCTAAAACTTTTTTTGACAATGTTCAGCAGGTCATTGTTGGGCCCTATTGCCATTGCAATGAGAAGACAAATATAAAGAATGGTCAGGCATGTCATTGAAAGAGATTCTATTCACTGCAAAAGACAAAGAGGAATGAATAAAGACGGTTGACATGATTATGTTTGGTGCCACAACAATTTAAAAGACTTAAGAGATAGATGAAAGTTAAATAATATACAGTAAAAAAAAAAATCATAGGGTTTTGTACATAAATCTTGCACTTATTAGTAGTTAAACAGCACCAAAGACACGAAAAAATGATCTATGTTGAATGTTGCTAACACAGTGTAAAGAGTAGTTACTTTCACATTATAAATGCACTTAAAGGTTAACGTCTGTGATGTCTCTGAGTTTAATTCATTACAATAGCTAGACTTTCATGACACAGAAAGGACAAGAGGCAAGACTCTTTAACTTTGCATTATAAGAAAGATTAGACTGCTAACCAGAAATGAAAAAAAAAGATTATTTTCCTACCCTTTGTCTTATATAAATAACACACCAGCCATGATGAAATAAACAAAATGAAAATAAAGCAAAGTATGACAAAAGAAACTGCTTTATAGATTTCTGTAAAGAAGCTGCAACAAGTACTTAGCTTCTCTCTCTTACAAGGAATAAAATTCATGGATTTGAAAGCTGCTGAATGAGACAAAAAGCACAGTACAAGTACTTTATTTCATGGTTTTCTGACTCAATCTAGTTGTTTAAGTTACCAATAATGACAGTACAGGCCAGCCCTTGATCCTTTTCTTGACTATTCTTAAAACCATTATTCCAATGCTTTTTTTTTATATTGGCTGCAATAAAGCTTAGGTAATTAAACTTTAGGGCACTTCTAAATTCACCCAGCTCTAATGGGTACCCGACATTAGTTGGTGAAAAGTAAAGATGGTTGGTCATTGTGATTCATTAACCATGGGTTACAGAAAGAGATGACCTTATTATCTGTCCTGTGTACAAGCATGGTCTGAAAGTGAAACTTAACTTTTAATTAAACTTTACATAAAAAAACATTTCTGAAATGATACTCACTATGTAGGTAATTAAATGTAAACACTTCTGATATGTTACTGTCACGTATCAATTTAAATAAACCTAGTCTAGGGCAAAATAAACTTCGGATTTAAATCATGCATTGGAAAAACCCATGACCTGGAGAAACCCATGATGTCACACATCCGGTGACAGCGTAACATCTGGCAGGGTATGATTGGATTGGTTAAAAGCAAGCGTCTGGGGAGGAGTGAAGAAAACGATTGGGTAGAGAAAGTTATTTCCTTTATTTACCTGTTCATCTGCATCCTCAGCATCAGATAGCTTCACTATGGGCTTTTTAGGTACAACAAGAAAATGAACAGGTGCTTGAGGAGCTATGTCATTGAAGGCAACACACTGTCAAGGAAAAAAAATTAAATTTTAGAGAATTTCAAAGTAGGGTCAAAGTTCAGAATGTAATATATCCCCCCAACAAATCTTGGGAAGATGGTGAACAGGGTTCAAACTCAGGACAAATAGGATGAGTACTAACTGAATGCACCATATGACTTCGATCTTGTTGAATGGATAGGTCAAAATAACACTTAATTAAGTCAAGAAAAGCAAAGATGGTTTTCCATTGGCCACAAAAATAAATGAACTGTTTACTTGTATATCTTGCTCTTTATATCTAGTGTCCATCCATAGTAACCAAGTGAAGCCCTGCATCAAATTGTCAAAATTTTATTTGTACACAATATCTTAAATTTCATGACAATTAAACTTTACACAATTAGAACTTCCATATACTTTAGATTGACTCAATAGCCATATGCTCATAGGGGCCTATGTTATATATAGATTCTATATTATCTATATCTTTATATATTATAATTATAATTAACTATAAGTAACTATACTATACTCTAGCTCTAGAAATACACTCTACCACTACTGTCTGATCTAGAGTTAGAGAATCTTGATCTAGTTTGATATATTATAATAATATTATTATTACTACAAGTCTTATAAGATATTGTTACGAATCTCACTATCCAGGCTCTCTGCAAACTGCACCATAGACCACCAACGTAAAGAACTTGACAACTCAGGGCTCCAGAGTAACGTAACACTTTAATAGTTGAATAAATAACAGCCAATACTGTACAATTGGCAACACGTACAATGTACAAATATCTCTCCGATAACACTGTATCAACTCTTGCACTGGCCTCTCCGTCTTGTTCCGGGCTTGCACTGGGTTCAACAGTTCAGGACTGACTTCACACACTGGGCTCGTTGTGTCGGACTCGATCACAGACCAAGATCAAGACGCCAGTCGTCTCAACTGTACTTTATAGTACTCCGCACTGAACCGGCGTAATGCTCCGTACAGAACCACACCGTTGAACTGTGCTGTAGTCGACCGTGTTCTGAACCCCTGCCGTGAACCGTCTTGACTGGACACCTCCTCTCTTTATATAGGGTCCCTACTGGCCTTCTAGAACCGGACGTAACATCGCTCGACGTTTCTAGCTTCGTCATATGACTACATCCCTCGTGACGCTCCTGAGCTTTGTTCACGATGGCGATCCTTCCCAAACCGTCCTGTTGACACTCGACTCGGCTGACCATCGTAACTCATCACGGTTGACCGCTTGTTTAGCGCTGGCCTGGGGCGTTTTGCGTCGGCTGACTACACTCACACCACTACCCCCATCTGTGCCACCACCAGGTTTATAACAATATCTATCTTTCAAGTCTTGAAAAAAAAAAATAAGCCTAGACTTTTGCATTATTCTTATTATATATAATATATCATAATATCTAGATCTAGTCTTCTAGACTCTAACTCTCTAATACTAATCTAATACTGTACTCTGACGACTCTGTTAAATATAAACACTGTAGTAAAGTAGAATAGTTATATTTATACTCAACTTATAGTCTAGATCTAGATTAGATCTACTAGATCTAGACCTCTACTAGACGACTAGAGACTAGCACTACTCGACTACTCAGTCTCAGTACTACAGTACTAGCACTACAAGTGTTACACTGTTAGTGTAGTAGTAAGTCGTAGTGAGTAGTAACTAGGCCTCGGCTCTAGTAGATCTATAACGTGACTATTGAATTGAAATTGCATATTAATTATTATTGTGTAAAAAGAAAAGAACCTGATCATCTTCATACAAAAAATCTGTTTTAATTTCACCCCGAATAATTTTTCCAAATATTGTGTCGCCACCGGGCTTAGCAGACTGTGCCAGTTCAACCTCAGACGCCATTTTCACGCAGAATAAAAAAAAAACAAAAAGATTCGCAGCTCACAAGACAAATCAGTCACAAATCCTTAGGAACAGTTTGGGTTTTTGCTGACAACAGTTTCCGGGAAAATCTAAAACACTTCAAAATTTGAAACGCATTCTCTTTAAATTTCTCTCAATAGACTCTAAATAAACTAACCGAATATGACCCGCGGCCTTCGGGCCTGGTTTTACCCGATTTGTAAAAAAAAATTTCGCTCTTTAATGTAGCTAAATTTATAAGGTATTTTCTTATATTTTATATTTTTACCCCCTCCCCAACGTTTGGGGAAAAAAGGGGGGGGGGGCTGTACACTACGGTCTCCGCCATGATCTAAGGAACAATTATGCCAAGTTTTATCAAGACTAGTCAAACGGTTTTGATTTCTATGCAGGTTATACATTTTTTTTTGTATAGAAATAATCAGGTGCTTTTGTCATTTTTTTACCCAAACATATTCAATAGTAACAAGACAATTGTTTAAATAAAGTAGACATACGGTCATGGGTGCAGGGGATGTGGAGTTTTGTGACTGATTTTTTAAATTTGATTTTGTTTATTTGAGATGAGATTTTATGTTAAACCATCACTTGCCCCAGCACTGCCAATAAGAGGGTTTTGATTTTAAAATCTCCCTCAATGTGGTCTTAAGGTTAAAAAACCCTCTTCTATAAAAAAAAAAAAATAATAATAATAAATAATGCAAACGACAGTCACCAAATTCCATGGGCGTAGCCAATTTAAGGGGATTTGGATTTTAAACCCCCCTCCAAATGTTTTTTTACTACAAAACCTCCTTATTCAATTTAAGAATACATTTAAGCATATATAGCAGTTTCCTAAAGGTAGCCTACAGGGATTTTGAGTTTAAAACCCCCTCCAGCGGGGTTTGAAACTAAAAACCATGTCTTCAAAATAAAATTAAAGCAAACTAAACACACAAACTATGAGTGTAGACTAGTGGGATTTTGACTTTAACCCCCCTCCCCTAAGTTTAAAACACTCCAGGTGGTTTTGAGTTTACTCCACACACACACACACAGATCGTTTAGTGCAGGGCAGGCCCTATCAATTGTGGGGCCCTCGGTCCTATGCGAAATGGATTGCGCGGAACCCATTCAGAGTAGGATATATAATAAGGATAATAATTAAGTGAAAACTACGATTTTGTAACAGAAAATAAACTCCTCTTTGCATTAGGCTACAATTTATTTAATGAAAGCTGACAATGCCCTTTTTTTTTTATCAAGCGTACCATTGGCGTTTACCATATTGAATGACACCCCATTAAAAATGACAACGTTGTTTATATTTTAAGGAGATTTTTATGGGTTATCAAGAGATTTACAGGACGTTTTAATATACTTTGCAGTTTTATACTGGTTTAATTTCATTTCATTTAATTTAATTTACACATAGAATAGGCGCGGGGCCTATGAAAGTGCGGGGACCACTGCGGCCGCAAGGTTGAAGTGGCCTAAGGCTGGCCCTGGTTTTGTGGTTTTAAAAAAAAAAAACTCTTATTTATTATTCTAAAGTAAACAACAGTCACCAAAGTTTACGAGCGTAGATAAAGGGTTTTGAGTTTGTTTAAAAAAAAACATTCAGAATTTTGTTAGTTTAAACCGCCTCCCCCCCCCCCCCCCACACACACGCACACACAAAGATGGTTTAAACGATAAAACTTTCCTTTTCGATATAAAATCTAAAGCAAACTAGTCATCAAGTCATTAGCGTAGTCAAGAGAGGTTACACATTTCTACCAGTCGCTGGGCTCCATTAATAAGGTGCTTTGAATAGTAGATTTTGTTTTTGAACTAAACTTTTTAATAGCAACCTAGGATAATGCACTAGCTGTAGATACCTCAGAATATGCATTTTTTAAAAATTAAATATCGGAAATATTGCTTAGCGGCGGGGCTGAGCCCCGAACACATACATATGCCTATATATATAGCTGGGGGGGGGGGGGGGATCCCCCCCCCCCAACCATTTCCAATCAAAATTCCTGGCCATGCCCATGCCTACGGTACCTGGTGACCTTGCCTTGCTAGGTTGAATAATTTGTTAAGGAAAATTTATATTTATCCGGACACATTTTACAAACATTTGTGTAATGGAAGCGTCTTCCAATCCAAAGACTGATAATATGTTCTGTTAGTCAGGAGAGGACTGGCTGTATATAGCCTATAGGTAAGGGCTAAAGCCCGGTGGACCAGTGCCTAATTAGCTGCCCACATCAAATACAAGACCCGTAAACGTGATAGGCCTCGTTTTACCTTTTACAAAAGATCTTTACATATACCTACTTTACTGTGTGATAAAAGTCGTAGCCTATATACTGAATTAATGGATTCACATACAATGCTTCTGTGATTTTAAATTTAAGGTGATCAGACGTCCCGATTAGGCGTGACAGTCCCGCTTTGAACTGCCTGTCATGCTTTTCATAAAATGTCCGGGCGGGACGGCCACGCACCCTCCACTTTCATTTTTAAAAAAGTGGATCAAGCTCACGCTTTTATTTTAAAGTTTTACAAAATCTTTTGACTAATAACTTAAAAGTAATAGAATTCGGCGTTTTTTTCTTCTTGATCCTTATTTCATAATCGTTGCTTAGCAGGCTCCTGTGTTAAAGCATGGGAGGTGCTTTTATTTTGCGGCATCCGGCCTTCTTCTCATAAACTGATGTCAGTTCTGTTTTCTTTTAGATTTTTGCCCTTTGTCGTTCCGAAACGCTTATGCTTTTCATCCAATCCAGTATTCAGTATTCTTTGTCTTGGCTTTCCATTTTGTCAAAGTCCAAGGACAGGGTAAGAAATGTCGTAGTTCGTAGGAACCTATAGGCGGAATTTCCGTTTATAAAGACAGCAAAAAAAAAAAAAATCAACAACCACAGAGGAGTCTGTCTCTGGCATTTTACAGAAGAATGTGGTGCTAGAAATGTCGATCACAGTTTTGTCAATTAAACCAAACATCTGAATGAAGATCGTAATTTTCAAAGTTCGTAGCTAGCCTCCATTAAGGTATTTCTCTCATCATTTAAATACATAGGCCTATATGATAAATCAATTTTCGCACACTCTAAATGCACTTTTGCCTATAATGAAGTTTTCCATAATAATTTCTTGTTTAAATTCATTCTATGGACTACACTTTGAAATTGTTTAAAAATGAATGACCAAAAATTAAAAAGTTGAAAAACTAAATGTAAAGCAATCGTTACTAAAGGTTTTTTCCCTTATAAAATTAACAAAATAAAGAAGCAGTTAAGTGATGCTTAGTTTTTGGCAGCGTTCACGGATGCATCGAGCCAACAATAAAGTGTGAAACTGATTCCCTTGATAATACAATTCTTAGTGCCACGCTTCGTGCCACGTCCTCCAAAACTGCTCTCTTTACCAAAAAAGGCCCGTATAAGACACTGGCCCAAAACACCCCAATAGAAAGAAAACTTTATGGAGAGCTCCCTGATTTGGAAACCACTGCGCAGTTCATCTCATGTATTGGTCTAGACATCTGAACACTCCAACATAACAATGAGAACGAAGAAGAAGAAAAAACGCTTCGCGCAAAATCTTTATTTAAAAACAAAACAAAATAGAAAGACCAGGTAGCTTTGAAGCCTTTACGTGGAGACGAGAGCTTATTTAAATTATATCCTTCTTTGAGATCATATTTCTTTCCTTAAGAAAAGTTTTTCACCATAACCTAAAGCTTCTCTGAAAACCCATGAGCTGAATTGTGGCTGCATTTGGTACACAACATAGCGGCAATAGTTCATGCAGAAGTTCTATTTATTGAGGGACAGAATGTCAGTGCCTATTCGACAGGTTAACGCTTTCAGATGGATGGCACATAAAGATGTTCTATCTTAGAAAACGATACAGAAAGCCTGCAATTATTTAAATTATTGTATATGCATGTCAAACAAGGAAATCCTATGCCGAACTGGGAGTCGAACACTTAGTGAGGTTGTGACAGAGCGTCGCATGAGGTTTGCGGGAAATGTTTTACGTCAAAATGAATTACTCACACTCCCCGTTTGAATGATTCTTCTCGAATGGTCAGATTTCTTTCCCTAACGTTGACGCCCTTTGTGTGACAAAAACGAACAAGTTCGCGGCAAGGTTTATTATCTTAATTTGTCCCACTCCGTTATACTTTAACATTGACATGAGCTATTCTTACTACGGGAAGATAAATGCGCTGAAAACGTCAGAGTAAGAATTCATGAGGCTCAGAACAGAGGAAAACGCTTGGCAAGCTAAAGGCACTTTCCTAGACTACCTTGCTGAATTGAGAAAGAACCTATAGCCTCTCTAATTCTACCAATCTCTTGAAAAATCTTTTTCGGTTATACAAAACACTTTAAAGTTATCTACAAAAAGCTATTTCTGAAAAGAAATGTTTGAGAAGCACTGCTCATTTGCTTCGAATGAAGTCCGATGATTCTCACACTTCAAATACGACCAGTCCGACCCTTTCTTAATTTATTTTGTGACATGCAATCTTTTTATTAGGAGAAATAGTACAAGCTAGACTTAAGAAGAATACGTTTCTAAAGCTCGGAAATGCTGAAAAGCGCTTGGCACCAGGGGCTCTGCCCGGGACTCCGCTGGGAAAGCTTTAAGCGCTTTTTCAGATCAGTTGCTGGCTAAGGAGGAGGCAAATGTACATTTTCTGGTCTAGATGGTAGTCAAAGTTTGTATAACACAGCATAATATTAAATAATATTTCCGTCTAAAAATCAAAGAAAACATGTTAATGAGATAATATATGTTAGTCTATTTCTAATTTTAAGAAGCTTTCATTGTAAAGTATAGGCCTACAATAAATATTGAATAGGTGACATAAACAATGGGATTTTATATTAGAATTGACACTAATTTAACAATCAATGAAAGTCATCAGCTCACTGTATTGGTTGAACACACAAAACAAAAACAAATACAAGAGTGTTTATTGGGAAATGTTTGGCGAACGTCGATTCGGAAAGGGGGGGGGGTGACACCCTGAGCTAACCGCACCTGGTGACACCGATCCTACTGACGCTACTAGCCCACAATACCACTTGCAAAACTCAAAACAATCTGGAAAGACAAAGGCATATTCCTAGATACTAAAATCAGACTGATAAGCGCTCCTGGTCACGGCCACATTCTTATTTTATATGCTTGCAAATCTTGGACGCTGACTGTATATCTCAAGAAGATAATAGTGAACAAATAGATGCTATCTTACTAGATTTTTCTAAGGCTTTTGACAAAGTTCACCACCATAATTTGCTTAAAAAATTAAAATATTTTGGCATTAATGGCCCACTGCATCAGTAGATTAAAGATTTTCTGATAGGGAGAGAACAAACTGTAATAATAAATCAACACCGATAACAGTAAACTCAGGTGTACCTCAAGGAACAGTCTTGGGTCCACTACTATTTTTAATTTACATAAATGATTTACCAAATTGCATTACATCAGGAACAAAAGTCAGATTATTTGCAGACGATTGCATAGTATATAGAACAATAAAACAACACAAGACACAGACATTTTACAAAGAGAATTAGATGAATTACAGAAATGGGAATCAAATTGGAGCATGTCTTTCCACCCAGAAAAATGTCAGTTGTTAAGAGTAACAAAAAAACTAAAACAAATTAATTCCACTTATCTTATTCATGGCAAACCAGTAACACAGACTAAAAACGCAAAATACCTAGGTGTTATAATAAATGAAAAACTGTCATGGAATCCACATATTGATGAAACTATAAAAAAATCAAACAAAGCATTAGGATTTATTAAAAGAAATTTCTATAAATCAAATAAGAACATAAAACTAAAATGTTATTTAACCTTGGTTAGGCCAATAATAGAATATGCATCATCCGTTTGGGACCCCTCAACTCAAGAAAACATTAAGAAACTGGAACAGACACAAAATAGAGCAGTGAGATTCATAACAAATGAATATTCACATTTTACTAGAGTAACACCTATAGTAAAATCACTAAATTTAGAAAGCCTTCAGGACAGAAGACTCAAAAGTAAAGTAGCAATTATACATAAAACACTGAACCATAATCTTCAAATACAAAAACAAAATTTAATAAAATACTCTGAAAGACACAAAGATAAAGGCACATTCCTCTTCCCATTAGCTAGGACAAATTTGTACAAGTACTCCTTCTTCCCTAGTGCTATTAGAGCATGGAATGGGTTGCCTGAGCTAGCCAGGAAAACCAGTGACTTGGCAGAATTTAAGTCATTGGTTAATATGCATGACTAAATGCATGACGCGTAGGACGTAATCATCTTCTTTTTTGAAGTAACGTCTGTATTATATAAGATAAGATAAGAAGAGGATCCTAGCAATGGAATTAAGATGCTACAGAAATATCCTAGGTATGAAAGAAGCGATCGCATCACAAATTAATAAATTAGAAACCGTACTATGTACAGCAATTGGACACTACGATGACCTGCTAACCACTTTAAAAAACAACGCAAACGTAAACTATATTATATAGCCACATCACAAGGTCATCAGTGCTCTCAAATACCAGGAAAAAGACCAAGATGCAGACAGGGGAAGCGATATGGGATGACAACATAAAAAAAATGAAGAGATTCGACCTGTCATTGAATGAAATTCTATCAAATAAAGATTGTTATTATTTTTCTAAAACTAACAGCGTTTGTCCCAATTGCAGACAGATAAAAACATAGGTTACAGAATATGCGATTTTCGTAATGATTCTAGATTTTCAGTTGTTTGACCATTGAATTTCACTACAAAAAAATGTAGACATAGGCTTAGACTTAAATCAGTGATGCCCGAAATGCGGCCCGCGGGCCGGATCTGGTCCGCGACGTGGTTCCATCAGGCCCACCGAAATGTTGGCACAAAGTGTAGAAAATCCCCCATCCAAAAAGAAAATGTTGACAAATGTATCTTTACCTACGTTAGGGCCCTCAAATTTTCTGTAATTAATTGGTACAATATGACCTTTAATATTTGGACGGTTAGTGAATGGAACTCTCAATGTAGAATTTACCAGAAAAAATGAATGGATCTTTACTTTTTGTGGAATATGATAATAAGCCAAGAAATTTTATTTGTAAAGAAAATGAGTCTGTTTTAAAAAGAAAAACATGTAAACGGCAGTATAAAACAAATATGGCGACATTCTTGATTAAAGCCTCGAAAAAAAAAAGAGTTTAACTACGCCTACTGATTGAAGGATCGGTGGGAATATTTACTCAAAAGAGAAAATGAGCATTTGTAAAGCTAGCTACAACGTTGCTCATATTTTAAGGACATAATCATCTTCTTTTTTGAAGTAACGTCTGTATTGTATAAGATAAGTTATCAAGCCATTTTCTGGCGCGTGAAAAAAAAAAGAAATCATTTATGTATGGGATTCAAATCAAGTAGTTTCAAATTCAAGTCAATTTCAATTCGTATTTGTACCTTTTCGTTCATGTGGCCCGCGACACGAATGTCGGAAATTAAAATGGCCCGCAGGTCGATTTAGGTTGAGCATCACTGATTAAAATTTTTAAAATGATTCCAGGTCTAGTATTTATCTCCTCTTTGACTTAAATGGTCATAGACATGGCCTATTCACTTAAGACTTACACTATTTGTAAATAGCTCTTAAGCAAAAAAAAAAAAAAGGAATGCATTTCTTTCTTTTACATTTTAATATAACTAAAAATTATTATAATTCTGATGTTAATGAAACTTTTAAATATCGAGACAAACAATTAATAAACACCGTAGAAGTCTTGAGTGTTTCCCAATGACGTCAGAGATTTCCGCAGTTTCGACTGAAAACGAGGGTGTATTTTTTTTTTGGTACAAGGAAAGTGCTTTCGTTCGCCTGATTGTGGGTAAGCTGCTTATTTATTTATGTTTTTGATCAGCTATAGATTTAAAAAGAATGATTCTTATTTAAACTAATAGATCTAGGTCGGTACAGGTGCTTGCAGGTTTTACAAGTAACAATAAGTAATTTTTGGAGGCTCGTATTTTTTTCTCTCGCATTAGTATAAAATAAATGGTTAGCAAGAAAGGAGTTATGGAACTTAGTTATACTCCTGCAGGAAGAAGGAAGTTTACGTTGCTTGTTGTACCTGTTTCCTGTTATGGTCATTTCTTATTTTGCATAAAATACGACCAAAGTTTTGGTTAGTTTTCGTTGTATTAATCATATTTCATGCATATTTACTTTATTACAGACGGCCAAGTTTGCCTGGTGCTGCATGCCAATAAATAATGCCAATATTATATATAGAGATGGATCTATACTATAGTATAGAGTGTAGTATAATTTTTAATACTATAACTTTAAGTATAAATTATAAGTCATAAGTATAATATAACTATATCTTGTCTTATCTACTCTACTAAGTAATTCTACTCTCTAGTAACTCGAATATAAAACTATTTAGAAGCTAATAGTAGTAATAGTAACTATACAACCTACTAATAAAATAAAAAGTATAATAATAATGTCAATAATCATAATGATAATCTAGTTAATCTTATTAATCTATCATAATTCATGATCATAATTCTCTACTCTTTACTTTTACTTAGACTATAGTGGAGTATGTCCTGTAGATTATAATAAATAACTATACTATAATATATTATAATTAGTATTATAAGTATACTAATAATATTACATATAGATCTAATAGTAGTCTATTAGAATTTATTAGATCTATTATAGATCTAGCTAGACTCCAGACTAGAGTCAGTCACTAGAGAGTCTAGAATAGATATATATAAAATCTAGACTATATAGATTCTAGACTAGACAAGAGACTTCATTACTCCATACACTGATACAGGCATATAGATCTATAAATTCTATATATTATTAATATATTTATATATAATTATAATCTATATCTATAGACTACTATAGAATTATTTTTATAGATTCTAGATATATTCTATAGTATAAGTATAGGTCTGCCAGACATAGGTACGGTAGTCTATACTACTATAGTATAGTACCATATAGTAGAATCTAGATCTATATATGGCAATTTTTTTATTTTATTATATGATATAATATATTAAATAATATTTGACTCTATATCTATAAGTACTATTATCTAGACCTAGACATACTGATACTTGACATCTATACTATAGAGATCTAGAATCTAATATCTTTTACTAGATTAGAATGATTAGATCTAGAATGTCTAGCTAGATCTATATTCTAGATTTAGATCTAGATTTGATATTGCATGAATCTAGTACAGTAGAGTATCAAATTTGGGTCGAACTTGAGCCTATTTATAACCTTTTCAAAGGGTTGAGCAATAGGAAGATTCTACCTTGTAGCCAGGAATGAGATATTGGTTCTTCACCGATTTCTTCTGTCCTGCGGCTCCCTATCAACTAGATTACCATTTCTTCACATCAGTTTTCAGCCTAAGCTATGTTTTCAGCCTTTCCAAGCAAGGCGGGAGGCTTTCGTGTTTCTATTTATATAATTTACCACCACTATCCTTGTGTGTGTGTGTGTGGGGGGGCATCAAAATCAGTGTGGCCCCCACTGAGGAATGGTGTGATGGTCAGGACTAGTTACTTTCTTACATCCTGTCCACCATGTAATGTTAGTTCAAACCTACTTTGGAAGCTCACTGGAGGCAGTGATCTATCCCAGTTAGCTTATCTGTCTCCTCTAACAAACTGGGGTGCCCGTAGGAGGCCCGGATATACCCCCTAGGCTAAACTCCAGATCTAGATCTCTAGAATTTCTATAGATATATTGATCTATTTAATATAAGTTGTATTTTTAAAGTTTAATAGTAATTAAGTTATAACTAGATGGCACAATGATATTTTTTTTCTTTAGTTTGAGACATCATCAAGAACAAAACTAACAAAAACAACTAAAGCAACCAATTTAAATTTCAAAATAGTTGACAATTTAAAGACTGTAGATATTTAAGGTCAGCACTGGTTTTCAGTTGGGGAATCTTCCTTTCTGTTAAAATCTTTTTAAAAAAACCATTAACATATGCCCTGTTTGTTACTTGTTTTATTCCTGTAATGATATCTGTTTTTTTTTTTTAATACTGATTTGGGGGAAAACTCATATATATATATATATATATATGTATATATATGTATATGTATATATATATATATATGTATATATATATGTATATATATATGTTTATGTATATATATATATATGTATATGTATATATATATATATATATATATTTTTTTATTTTTTTTGTAAGACATACATACTAGGCTAGATTGCTTTTTTTTTTTAAACCCATCTTCACGTAAATGAATGGTATCCTGTCATCTTATGTCCTACCATTTTATTGGTTTATAGAAAAGGTGAGACATCAGCAACAGTTTAAATAGGTATCATATAATTGAGCATGACAATTAGCTTTAACGCTTATGTTCAATGCATTATGGTCCTATTACATTTGTCTAGGAGAAGTTTTCTGTGCTGCCTTTTCAAAAGCATTTAAAAAAAAAAAGTTGTTCAAGTCTGAATTCGAATTTGAACCTCTAGGGTGGAAAGTTGACTTGTTTGCCACTGAACTATCCAAGTACTTATAAAAATAGAAGGTTTATTATCTATTGTTACTTTCATTATTAGCAGTATTATTGATTTAATCTTCCTTGTCCAATCTCCCAGTGAAGTCTAATTTAACTTCCTAAACAAGTGTACTACCTTCCTTCATCTTACTAAAGTCTGCTTGCTTTCTCTAGTCATTCTAGACATTCACATTGTGATTTGATTGGGGCAAAGAGAATATGAACTAAAAATAAGTTGAAAATATCAATAAGTAACATATATTATCTGGTTAATTTAAAATTATTTTTACAAACTATATATAATTATTTATAATTATAACTATATATAATTTGTAAAGCTAAAGCTTGTCTACCATTATAAAGATTTCACATTGGGGTGGAGGGGTGGAGTAGAAATGCTAAAACAGGACTCCTTTCATCCATTTTGTATTTAGTAGGTCTCAAATGTTTCCTAGACGTCTGTTTTTGTTGTAGACATTCTATCCATGCTGAAATTTGAGATATATTAAATGCTGAAGAGCTAGCAGACTGTCTCACTCATCACTAAATCTCCCACTTAAGGGCACTAAAAAAAAATTAAAATTCCACCCAGTTACTCCTTAACATACACTTAGAATAAATAAGCACTTTTTAAAATCAGTTATGAACTATAAATGAACACTAGGGTCAATTTTGGTTCGCTTACTAATGTTCTAATTTTTTAAAATGGTTTATTGGACTCGAGTTAGTGTTTAATTTAATGTTTTCATTTCCTCTTCCTTTCATCTTATAAAGTACATGAATATATATATATATATATTATACAAGTATGTAATTTATAAGATAAGGAAAGATTAAAATAAACAAAAACAATGCAAATTATTTTTGAGAACATGGAATGTATAAATATGAATGCATGTGTGTGAAAAAATTACTAGTGTATGAGACATAAACTCCGAAACATTAGAAGCACAATATGTCATCAGGTATTTGCTGGTTAGAGGAATATAGGGTCCTTGAAGGATAAATAGGCCCAAACATAAGGAAACATTAAAAATCATTTTTCTTAAGAATTACTTATTGTTTTTGTGTCTGCAAAACATTCAATTGCACTAGCAACTAAATATTTAAGACCTGTTACCTATTACATATAGATTATTTAAGGTATTTTAGTCAGATGAGTTTGAAACAACTCTCTCAATTTAAATAGTTATTACTTTTATTATTAAAGTTATGAAAAAGAAATCTCAAGTGAAAACTTACTTAATATTTGCCTACTGACATATAGAAGAAGTCCTAGATTGAACATTTTAATATTAAATATATTAGATATTTATTTGTTAGGATGTAACAGACTATTTATTACAAATGTATGCTTATCACTATAAAATTTGCATGAATTGAGTTTAGCATGTCTTGTGGTAATTTGTTTTCACAATTTTTCAAATGTCATGATTAAAAAAAAACAGCTACACAAAGTTAGAACATTTCACAAAATATGAGATTATATATTTTGGATGCTAGAAAACATTGTGGATTTCAAACAAGTTCATAGATATAGAAAATATGAACTATGTTTTACTGTGCTGATTTTTCTTCTTCTTCCTCGTTCTCATTTTTATGTTCAGATGACTAGATCAATATATGAGATGAACTGCCAAGTGGTTTCCAAATCAGGGAGCTTTCCATATAGTTTTCTTTCCATTGAGGTGTTTTGGGGCCAGTGTATTATACGGGCCTCATGGTAAAGAAAACAGTTTTGAAGGACATGGTCAGCATTTTCTGGTGACACTCCACATGGGCATATTTCACTGGTTCCAATTTTGAGCTTCCGGAACATATGTTGTCTCATTCTGTTGTGTCCGGTCCTGAGTCGAAAGATCAGACGTTGAACCTTGTCGGGATAGCTTACAATAGTCATCATCTTTCTTGTGATTCGGATCAGAGCTTGTCCATGTCTCATTTAGTTTATTCACTATTTTAGTTTCTTCATTTCTTCTGGATAGAGTTGCAATGTTGTTGTTGTTTTTTTAGCTCGTTCTCCCACTGGTTGGCGACGTGTGTGTCACAGCCTTCTCATTTCCTTCTAGCTAGACTGCGCTGATTAATCTGTGTTAGTCCAATCAGTTATTACGCAGTCGAAAAGTAGAGAACCATTGCTATAGTTTGGCGCATAGAGTTTACGTCAGTACAGTGTCTGACATTGTACAATTAGCCATTGTTTGAACCCTTGATTCGTTTTTTTCCCAGAAGTGTTTGCTTCAAACTAAAAAAAAACAAACAAACAAACAAACAAACAAACAAAAACAATTGCGTGGAGAAAAAAAACGATGCTATCTTTTCATGAGGCACTTGACACAATACTATACTAGGTAGTGTTTAATCTTATCTCCTCATTTACTCTCAGACTGACCATATCCGTTCTAAAAACAATGATTCAATGAGTAATTTAGAAGTGTTGGTCTTTTGTGGCTTAGCAGTTAATCAGGCTTTAAAAGTCATTCGAATTTTAACATGAATGAGGGTTTATTTTTATGTTGCAACCATCCTATTGTCGCACTGTCTGTCTGACCTTCACCCCTGTCTTATCCTTTTTTAAAAAAAATTTCGCCCCCCCCCCCCTCTACCGTCTTATTATATTTTTTTTTCGCCTCCACCTCCTTCTTATTCTTTTTTTTTTAAATTTCTTTTTTCTCATTTTGAAGTTTGTGTTATTTGGTTCGTACAAACCTGTGTGATATTGGAGAGATCGTTTCTCCCTTGCAAGATCTCATGTCACTGACGGTAATTCTGTTGCACCATTTCGCACTGCCTCTCATGACACTCAGTACTCTGGTTTGGCACTCAACAATAAGCAATCCTTGGTCACATGTGAGTGTGTGCGTTCGTTTTTAATTAACAGAGCGCCATCTAATTATAATAATTGGCCAACTGCAGAGGTATTATATGATGGTTGAAAAGGAAATGTGAACCATGGTTCGAGTGGCTATAGATCGCAACTATAGTGATATAAAGGCTTCATACAACTATAGTGTGGTTAGCGATGCACAAGCTTCACACAACTACAGTGAGTTTAGCGATACAAAGGTTTCACTCTACAATGGGACGTTTTTAAAAGTCGAGGCTTTTTAACTCTAGGTGCTATTTTATTTGACAATTTACTTTTTTCCATCAGCAATTATTTAAAAGTTTTTGTTTTCACTGGTGCTGTTATTCATGGCGTTCTTTCCATAAACTCTCTGCCATCGTGCCATTTCCTCAACCCGCCGGTCCCCAGCCATACATGGTCACTAAAACCCAACTATCCTACAATGCTGTAGAAATATTTGACTAAATGCCAAGAGGAAGCTCGTTTTTTTTTTTATAACCTTCATATCTCTACCGCTGAAAACATTTTCCCTTTTTTTTTTTTTTTTTTTTTAACATTCATTTTTGATTAGTTGAAAGTTGGATCGACTTTTCTCCCTCCGTTTCTTCCTGACCCTTACTTTGGGTGATATTGATTCTTGAAGAATGAATCGGTTACAAACTAGTTTATTTCACACCTTTGCTCAGAACATTGTGATTCTGAATTGTCTGTTTGACCCGTTGACACAAAAATATCTGTCCCGATTTTCTTTTTGGTCTCATTGCTATCATTGCACAAGGCACGTTTCTGGCATTGTATAAATCCTTTCTTTAAGTTTATTGTGTAATGGGCTCATTTGACAGTTAGTTCTTCGCAGCTTATGTGTTTAGTATCTTCTATTAGATAGACGCTGGTTCGTTTTAGCTGTGACTTCTACATTGAGAAAGGCTGCTATCGTTTTAGTGTTTAACTGTACCAAACCCTCGTTAAAGGACTCCAGCTCCAATTATTGCAGGCTTTAAAAAACAACAAAAAAAAAGTTAACTTTTTCAACTTCAGTGGCGTCAGTTACTTTTTTCACGTCAGTTTCACAAAATGTGTCTCTTTCGCCGTCAGATTTATAACCTTTTGAGAAACTGTTGGTCATTTACAGGCACAACTATTTTCAGCAATATGAACTGGGGCTCCTCCACTCTGGACTGCAAATAGAATAAATGGCATTAGTGGACGGGTTAATGTTCCTGGATTGAAGCTAATAATTGGTGGTTTTACCCAACGATTATCCCCCCATATTCAGGACCAATTGTACATTATTATCTGTTATTTTCACTCGGCTCGGCCCACCACTTAAGTCAATTGGATCATACAATTTCTTTTTTTTTTTTTTTTTTTTGGTTAGCTTAGAGGTGGATGCCTAAATGTCCCGTCGTGACATTCACTAGGAAAATGTCGAGGTTACAGTTGATGAGGGTGGCAGTGGTGGCTTCGGGAAAGGAAATGTTGAAATGACTCTCTACAACTATTTGATGGGTGGACCAATGGATGCTTTTCCGTGCAAGTGGTTTGGATAGGGAGCCGGGGAAGGGGGGGGGAGAGTTAAAGAGAAACCGAGAGTGAGAATCGCGGAACATTTTAGACTCCCTAGTTGACATTTCGTACACCAATGGACGTAGGGGCGGAAGGGTCTGAAGCTTAGCACCATCACTTAACTCTTGAAGTGCTTTTGTTGTTCCAGTCATTCGGCCACTCAGAGTCGTGTACTCTTTGTTGTTCTAACACACTGGACATTGCCACGCTAGAACGGAACTACTTATTTATGGCACGGTATGCGCCTTTACATTGGAAACTTGTTAGCCAGCTTTATCACCATCTGCAATCTACGGTCTGGCGTTTTAACTCATTGCCTCTTTTCCTTCACACAGCCATATTCTACTCTAGTCCAGTTATAGGCAAACCTTTTGAGGGGCGGGTTGAAAAATTAAAGGAAACATTTTGGTGGGCCATTTTTTTTTAAATTAAGAAAATACAGACCTTTAGTGTATGATTTAATGATATAAACATTGAACTAATTCAATGTGTGAAGCTATGAAGGTTTTGTTGATAGTTCTTTTTAATTTGGTTCAGCCTTGAACGTAGTTATTATTTAAAGTGAACTAAGTTGTTCAATCGCCAATCTATTTCTGACATAGCTGCCTATAAATATATATTCTGATATAAACATTGGACATAATCTTTGAACATGAGTATTGTTCCCGGTCGTTGACTTGTAGCACCAAACTGGTGGTAGACAACTAAACAGACTGTAGGCGTAATATATCGTAACTAATTAAAATTTAAATAACTTGAATAACTTCCTTTTGAACAATACTAATGTAAGTTTATAATATAGACCAAATCAACCTGTGATAAAATTAAATAAATGTTGCAGACATTAGTAATACTATTTCTTAACTCACTACAATAACACAACCTTTCAGTCTCACGTTCTGGAAACGTCTCCTAACTAGAACCAAATGACGACAATGCCACCTTTGTTGCATCATTCACAACCAATCGCTAACCTCTTCCCACCATCACCATAGAAACACACACACACTCCATAAAAATGAAATATTCTATTTGGAAAAGTCCATGAAGACGTCTGATTTAGAACATATTGAAATATTTGAGATGATCATTACGTAACAGTTCAAATTTTTTTCAAGTTGCGAATCTGGTTTTAAAACTTCTCAATCTCAAGCCCGCGGACCTTAGTTTGCCCATCACTGCTCTAGTTCTTTTGACATACATTTAAAAAATATTATTTCCAAATTTAGAGAAATGCTAATTTGAAATGGTTATTTGTATATATCAGTACTTGGCCCTAATAGTAAAGAACATGATCATTTTGTTTTTTGACTTTTGGATTTCGTGTGTTCCCTGTGACAGTGCTGCTTGGTTGTGACGTTTTAAAAAGAATCTAATAACAATATGCTAGCGGCTAGTCCTATAGCTCTGTATTACAAAGACTACATATTGTTGAGGCATGTAATACTTCAGTTTGATGGGTGGCCACTATCAGAATTAGATATAGACCTTTTTCACGTGTTTTTGTTGTTGTTGTTTTTTTAAACGTGGAACATCGTTTACATGTGTCCAGAGATTGATCACGCTGTCCCGCAAAACGTTTTGAAGAACCATTGCGATTGCTCCAAACAGAAGAAGGAAGTGAAACGATACACTCTGGACATTGTGTGTGTGGGTATAGTTCCCGTGACGAGTGATCAATAGAGGACTTCATGTTTAGGTTACTTGTTTCATGTTTGTTTGAACACTGTTGTGGGATGCTGGTGTTCACATGAGACGTTGTGTGCAGTTTGCGAAAGTATATTTGATTCATATATTTCGCCACGTTGGTGTTGGCAGTATACACTGGGCACTATTAAGGTTGTGTATCGATCTAATGGATTTGGGGAGGGGGGAGGCATTACCATTAAAATTGTCTTTATTAACACTTTTTTTTTTGCTAGATTAAATAATGATTTACAGAACCTTTATAATGAGCTTTCCCATCCGTTCTAACGCTAATTAAGTCGTCATTGACCGATCATTTCAAACAGGATAAGGAATGATTCATTTTAGGCTAGGGGTGGATAGCGTTCCCTTTGCATGTGTTATGTGTTAAAATTTCCTTGTTTGTGTCCATTTCTTGTAAAGTTTCCGTAACATTGTGCCGGCATTGTCGTTCTGGTTGTCTGCCGATGTATTTGTAATTAACTATTGGATATTAATTACTTGTTTGGTATCGAACAAGAGAAAGAAATTGTAATTGGCTGATGTGGTGGAAATTGAATTAGTCACCTTTATACTTTGTTTTAAAAGTTTCAAACTAAAAATAGATAGCTATTAAACCTTTATATTTTCATAAGCACTTCTGTGGTACAGTGGTTAGTGTGTTGGGTTGAGGCTTCGAGTTCGAATCCAGGTCGTTAGACTTTTTCTTTTTTTTTTTAATAAATGCATTTAAAAAGCGATCACGATAATATTCACACAGGTAGCACCTTCTTTCTTCCCCAACTGGTCCAGACACGTGATAGGATCATAGCGTATAGATACAGCTAAAAGCATGAAATAGCACTAAACAAAAACAATTGGTAAAAATATTTCTAATCGAACAGATTTATTGCTTTTAGTCTAGATTAAACTTTAGATCTATTACAAATTTAATTATATGACTGATTCAAACTAATTGATGCAACTGCGCATAATAACATCTTTGTTTGTTTGCTTTTTAAAGTATTTTTCATATTTTCTTGTTTAATATTGTTACGAATCTCACTATCCAGGCTCGCTGCAAATTGCACCAAACGACACCACCAACTTAAAGAACTTGACAACTCTGGGCTTCAAAATAACCTAATAGTTTAATGTCAATAAATAACAGCCAACACTGTACAATTGGCAGCACGTAACACAAGACTGTACAAATATCTCTCCGCCGTATCAACTCTTGCACTGGTCTCTCTGTCTCGTCTCGGACTTGTACTGAGCCGTTGTAACGAACTGTAGATCGGGAAGTTGTGACTGACTGGTCTCGGATACCTTCGCTCTTTATATAGGGTCCCTGCTGGCCTTCTAGAACCGGGCCGAACGTCGCTCGACCATTTTGGGGGGTCATATGACTACATCCCTCGTGACGCTCCTGAGCTCTGTTCACGACGTC
Organism: Biomphalaria pfeifferi; assembly: GCA_030265305.1. NCBI lineage: Eukaryota > Metazoa > Mollusca > Gastropoda > Planorbidae > Biomphalaria > Biomphalaria pfeifferi. The sequence continues at coordinate 2,139,455 of JASAOG010000006.1, forward strand.
GATCCCACTCGAACCTTCATGTTGACACTCGTCTCGGCTGACCGTCGTAACTCGTCACGGTTGACCGCTCGTCTAGCGCTGGCCTGGGGCGATTTGCGTCGGCTGACTACACAACACACCACTACCCCCATCTGTGCCACCACCAGGTTTATAACAATATATAGATCTATGTATTTCTACCTTATTCCGAATTCCCTTTTTTTCATTTTCCCCTATTGATTAATAAAGTGTCCCCCTCCCCCCTGTCCTATTCACTGCACAGTTGTACAATATCACCTACTGCTATGTGCACAACATCAGCAGCACTTCGATCCAACAAACATTTGCTGTTGCTGGTTTAAAAAAAGCGCGTATGTCACCGCTACTATAAGACTTTGATGATCGCTAAGAAGATAGCTCTTACTAATTACTTCCCCCACCCCCCGTTATTTTTAGTACAACTAGTTATGTCTATACAAAATTGTCTATATAAGGAGTATACTTTACATATATGACTCAACGTCAGTGCATCATTAGTGGCTTGCTGGCCGCGACTTGTATTTGGAGACACATACTGTATGATCTTGTCATTGACGTTTACTCACCTAACCTAAGCACCAATGTTGAAGATAAGGCTTGCTGGATGTGAGTGTTATTTGTATGCTATCATAACGTATGTCTCTTTCATCTTCTCTCTTTGTCTTCACAAGGCAGGCAACTTAAAAAAGGTGAACATAGTTCAGCATACATGCATCAAGTTCCACCACCACACAAATACTACCCACTGTTATATATGGGACAGTGTACTAATAGGAATATAAATACACAGAGTAATGTAGCCTTTTGGTATGCATTTTTGTTAAACTGTTCGATTTGATGTAGATCTGAACATTTCCTTTTTGTGTTTAAATATAGCTATACAGTCTTAGCATACCAAACAATTGTGTTGACACCGTTTTGGTAATATTGATTTAAAAGTATTAGTTACCGCTACTTTCCTTTATATATTAATGAGGAATACAATATATATGGAGGGGGCGAGATAAGCACAGAGTTACATTTTGAATTAAACTGACGAACATTTTAAGAAACTTATGTATGTCGACCATTCAAATCTTTTGTATTTCAGAAGAGCAATTAACGCTTATAGTGTAATGATATTTCAAGTTATCTCATGTCTTCAATATTATTTTGTGTAATAGCATTTCTATTTCCAACATTTGCTGTTTCTACAGCAGTGATGAATGTTGCATTTCCGAATCTGTGATTCCTGGGCGCTAACTAATCTTACATTATTTTCGGGCGCTTTCTATTACCGTTTGACAATTAACATTAACAACATATCAAAGTTGTTACTCATGCCAGGCCTCTTTAAATAGTAATAATTAAAAAAAACAAAACTTTTGGGTCATAACTTGTCTGTTCAACTTTCTGTATTTGATTTGATGCTAGCGCTTGTATCTGAAATTGTCCACGATCTTTTGTTTCAGTTTGGTATCGGGAAAAAGCGCTTTTGTTCTAACCAGCTTATGGGCTGAGCACATATTGTCGGTGTGACCGAAACGTATTTAATGGAAATACAAAAGAGGACAACTTTGGAAATGTGTTCAGTCTCATCAAATGTTGTTCTACTGCTGAGCCACGGAGAATACAATCTTGAGAAGTGTGACGCCACTTAGAAATATCTTAACTCTTTAGGGGTCACTGGCTGAGTTCTTTAGGATCCTGTTCTTCTAGTTTAGTCTTGAACAGCTAAGACACAACGAGAAATCGTGCCTCCTTTTAACTGATTTAAGTTTAACAAGTTGCATTTCTATAATATCTGAATATTGAAATACATCTCCTACTCTTACTCTCTCTAATGTCAAACTTTGTTCAAGACTTGGTCATGTATTTTATGTTTAAATGTTTATTAGCCTATTTCTCGTTCAGTGTGAACGTGTTGATACACAAAGCCACTTGACATTTGTAATATCAGATTGCGTTCTTGTGCTGACAACATACACTCTTATGCAGGGGCGGACTGGCTATATGGGCATTTTGGGCAAATGCCCGGTGAGCCGGTTTTATAATATTCTCTTGTTAAAGGTGCCTTCTGAACGTCGTGTTTAAAAAATAAATCTACATTGTAATAATAATTTAATATTTTCCGAAATAATGTAATAGCCTACATTGTAATAGCCTATATCCGTAGACACTGCTACTAGTAAGCTTCATCCTTTTAGGACCTACACACTTAACTCATTTAACGATTAAAATCAACATAAGCGCTGTATTTCTTCATTGTATGCATGCGTTTAGTTATCGATACGTTATTAAACTTAACAGAATGATCTTGGGGTCAGGTATACCTAGAATTGGATGTCCATTGTATGATATATAATTTGTGGACCGGAGTGTATAGAAATGCCCGGGCCGATTTTAACACCCAGTCCGCCTCTTATGTATTGACGAGTGTTGGAAGCTCCTCGCTGGGTCATGAGTTGAGTGTTGACTATGTTCTGGCGTAGCTAATAGCTAATTCAAACTAACCAACTGAACACAGGCGAAAAGGCCAACAATGAAATGAAACAATCATGGGTGTTGATGATTCAAACATTTAATCTGGTAATGAAAGGGATCCGTCTATGTCGTCGCTGTGGCTAACCAAATAAGTCCAAAACTTCTCGATTGACAAAACTTGACTGTATCTAAAGACGCTACCATATGAACTGTTTTATTTCGTATCTAGCTCTAGTCCTTGTTTTTATTATGACGTCTTTTTATAAAACTTAACTCGAAATACACAAAACAAAATGAATCTTAACTTTTACGCGCCTAATTACTTACCGTAATCGAGTGTATCTTGACTAGAGTTAAAAGTTATTTTATTTATTTTCCATGTGTATGACACTTGCTCTATTATTGTCTAGGCATGCAAGATCACCCCCAAACGAACGTATGCAATCGTTTGTAATTGTGTCCGTTTTTTTAGAATCTGTTTGGTAATGGTTATCAAAACTGGGAAAAGGTTATAAGAATTAATATGTTAAACAAAATATTAGTATATTTTAAATGTATGTTTTTGTTATTAAACCTGTAATAAAAAATATAGGTTCATATATTGCAGACTTATCTTCTAGAAATGTTTGAATGTGAATCTCTTTGAGGTCAGTAAATATCTTTAGCACTAAGCTTTATGCCGCTGACACACAGTGTATTGCGAGTGGACATTATAACTTTGTACTTTTTTTAGAAAAAACATTAGTTCGAGTAAACATTATCTTTTGCGCTATGTGAACATTCAATCTGTGCAAGAAACGATAAAAAAACCAACACCACCACGAGATTTCGATAAGACCGGCCGCCGCCCCTTCACTCCCGCCCTCCGTCCCAGTTCATTCAATCTGGAACACTGTGACATGCGCAAAGGTTGTCAGTGGTGAGCAGTCTCAGCCACTTTTTTCTGAATGCGATGTTTGTTACAGCACTTGCTCTACAAACTCGCTAGTCTAGCTACACTGTTGAATCGTCTCGGACAGGGTTTTTTTTTTCCTCTCCTATTTTCGACTTTTTTTTGTTGTTGTTTCTTTGCTGTTATTTCAACTCAACGCAAGGACTTACTGGCCGCCACATGCGCGAGAGCTCTGCTGGAAACGCAACATTTTCCATGTAGTTTGAACATTTTTTGTAGGATGTTTTTTTTCAACGTGATTTTGTTTTGGACTTGGCGAATCACTGCTGTTGTCTACTGTATCTATGACTTTTTTTTTTTTTCGGACAGTTTTTCAGGTTTTTTTTTTCTCTAGCAAATCATTTTTATTTTTCGCTTAACTTGAATTCTTGTTACGCTGAATTGTAATAGCAAAATTGCAAAAAAAAAAAAAAAAAAAAAAGTCATCCATGACATGGAGGTCACGTGGTGGCTGGTTAAAGGAAAACGAGAACTGATTCTTACAGCTGCTTTGATAGGGTTGAATATACAATACCTAGGCCAAGCGAACCAAGTTTTCTGGTATGGTATAACAACAATAGCCTCAGTGCTCGAAGGACTCCCGACCAACCTGGAGACACAAAACTTTAAAGCAGGAAAGAGAATGGCGTGGTGGAGCGATAGCTTGGTGACAGCACCGGACCTTACGCGTAAGTTCACTTTGATATATACTTCGCACTTTATTGGGTGCATACATGATTTCTCTGGCAGTGATTCCAGTGTTGTTGTTTTTTTTTGTGTACATGTCTTCTTTGTCAGAATCTTACATTTTCTTTACAAATAAGATACCACTTTCTCTCTAGGCCTACTTATCTAGAATTTACCACGTAAAATAAAACACTCATCTGTATTATTACCTTATAGGACAATTCAAAAGATTATCTTAAAGTATTTTACTTGAGGCGTCCTTTGGTAAATCGCACTTTTGGAATGTGTCGCCCACCGACAATATTTCGTGCTTTAATGCTTTTTTTTTTATTGTTTGCCTTTAGTTATTCTCTTATTCTGTTTATTTCTCTTTGTTTTGCGCCCCCCCCCCCCCACCCACCAAACAATCACGTTGATGTATATTGTTGGTGAAAAATTACTATCTCGGATAAATTTTTTCAAAGTATACAAATAAGTGATTTTCATTTTCGGGAATTTCCGAATGTAAGTCGTTATATTAATTCAAGAGTTGAATAAATTAAAGAATCAAATTTTGATGACGCAATAAACTTTTTTTTTAAAATGTAAAATTCATTGGTTATTAAAAGCAAAATAATCGCTCTATATGAAACGATGAATATTCATCTGTTCTTCTCTATAAGTTACAATTCTCATTAATCTTTGGACTTATGAATGAAGCTTATCCGTTTAGGAGGTATTGTATTTTTTTAAGTATTTTTTTGTGTTTGCTTTTCTTGGTTCCTGTTTTATACATCTCTAAATTATTTTTTGTTTTGTTTGCGTTTTCTGGTTTCCTTTCTAGATAGGCAGCATTTCACACCATTTCTTTTCTCATTCTCTTCAAAGTCATATTTTCTAATTTCTTGGCTGCCCTTGTTTGCTTTACGTGCCCAGCAGGTAGTTTCTGCCCCTGTTCAAGGATTTCCAAGCCAGTCGCCCCGTGCCCACTTAGACCTATCGTTGGAAACACATGTTGTTTTATTCAGCCTGCAAGATACAGATAAGCCAGTCTTTGCTGTTCATTTTACACAAATGTGGGTGGAAAGGAAAAAAAAAATATATCAAAGAACCCCCCCCCCCCCCCCCCCCATACCCCATCGCCGTCTTTACTACAGTCCTTGTATTGTTTCGTACCGCTCTATTTCAACAGATGTGTATGAAGCCGGAAGTACAGTACACTCTTGATTAGCCGCCAAAATGTCTGTTGCATTAGTCCGCCTATGGGGCTCTCTCTCCACAGAGTTTCTAGTTTTCGTACATGTATAAAGCTGTAAGCCGCCACTCTGAGGTCTCACATTCCTATACAATCCAAACTGGAACAACGTTTATGCTTGAATTTATCTCACGCTGACTGTAACGTTTATGCGGTGCTACTGTTTACAAAAAATTATTATAAGAATTGCTTTTTTTTTTTTTTGAACTTTTTGTCACGTCAATATGCAACTGTTTGTTATAATTGGTGGATATTTTGTTTTAGTTTCATCCTTTATCGACCTACCGCCCACAATTTATTTCTCTTTAAAAAACCCAACATCGCCCTATCCCTTTTCCGGACAAATAAAAAGGGACGTGAGAAAGTAAATTTTAATAAAATATCATTTATTAATTGATTTTTCACGCTGTCACTAACAGATCGTTCAATTAAAAATTATTATCTAAAAATTTGTCAAATAATTGAAAGAGATTGGAAACAAAAACTATTCTCATTGTCCTGTTTTTTCCCCTCTTATCTTTTAATAGACGCCCTTCTTGACTTTGTGAACATTAGTATGTTTAGTTGAATATAAATTAATAATATTGTTGAATTCAGGCATCATACATAACATTTACATATTAATATATTAACACTTTTGTTTACTGGTATATATTGTTGATAAAATAAACTATTATTTTAAAATTTTATTTAAAAAGCGTATTACCTTGTTTATGTATTAAATATTAAAGTTTTTTTTTTTGCTTAAGAATTAAAAACGAAATTGTGTATTTGTGAAAAAAAAATCTTGAAAAGTAGGATTCCAAATATTAAACACATATATGTGGCTTAAAAGTCATATAAAAATAAATGGTGGTTTTATTTTAAAAAAAAAAGGGATTCCAAATAATAATAATTTAAAAAAGAAAAGATCTCTAACGTTGTTTCTTTCTTAAATTATTTTATTTTGGCTGCGTTAACTTGGAAGAAATTTGTATTCGTTTTGTTTCAGAGTACCTTTTTCATTTCAGCGTGACCCTTTTCTGTCAGCCCCCCCCCCCCCTTGCGCCTAGCGCCCCTTTGGCTCCCAGCTCCCAATTTTCATGGAATTCCCCCCCCCCCCCCCCTCCGGGAGTTTGCCCTAACAGCATCTAATCGCACAATAGTTTTGTTAGAAACGATCTTTATACTGTATTACATTTGATAAGTATAGAAAAGTACAATTTTAAATCGCGACATGAGTATAGTGACTTTTAGTCTCAATGACCAATATAGTTTATAATAGGAACTGTAAAAATGTGGTATTGTGCATGTTATTCACGTCAAGGAAGTACATATGTATGTATATATATCTTCCGAATAGGCGCTCATACACACCAGGAATGTCTACATGTCATCGTGACTTCTCCGTCACGTGCACATGCAGGCAACATGCCATTGTAGCTTTCTCAAACCACAGCCACTTCTTAACACCTCGTTAAACACGGACACTACCCCCCACCCTCTCTTTCCTCAGTACTCTTTACCGAGCGTTCACACCCATGCACAATAGCAGTGTTTATCTTCTCTGTGCATTTTATATAGATCAGTGGTCCTCACCATTTTTGAGACAGCAGTTTTTTGTTTTGTCTGCCGTTGTCGTAAGCAAAATACTTCATTATACATCATAGTTTCCAAGATTTTTTTCATATTCTTTTTTTATTGAATCAAAGAATTAGCACCTCTTGGATAAAAGTTAACGTTTGCAACCCCCCCCCCCTCCCCCACCCGAAAAAAAATCCATACATATTTCTTTGCATTGTCTACTAGTCTACTACATGAGCGTAGCCTGTGTGTGTGGGGGGGGGGGGGGTTCGGGGGCTCAACTTAGGGGATTAGATCTAGATGCTTAAACACCTTATCCTATTAGAACAAAAAACAACGACAATGCTATAGCCACAACATTCCATGCGCGTAGCCAAGAGAGGTTTGAGGTCTAAACCTCTCCAATAAAGACTAATGAAATACTACACTCAATAAATTCCATGTGCGTAGCCAAGAATGTTTGAGGTTAAAACCCTTTCCGATAAAAGGAAAGCAAAGCTACAATTACTAAATTTAACTCCCCCTCTCCAATAAAAAAAAAACAATGGCAAAACTATAGTTACCAAATTCTACCAGTCGCTGGGCTCCATTAATAAAACAGCTAATAGCCGATTTGATATGTGATCTAAAATTTTTTTAAGAAGAGTAGCAGGATAATGCTCTATAGAAACCTCAGAATATGCATTTTTTTTTAGTTTCAAATACCGCTAATAAAGCTTGTCGGCGGGACTACATAGCGCTCCCCCAGACCCCCTTGCAAGGGAAAAACAGGGTGCCTACTGTTGTTCCACTTACTTTAGAAAGAACCTATTCTATGGTACAAAAATGGTCCGAAAGAATGAAGGAACTGAATGTAATGAAGATTAATTATATATAAGTAAATATATATGTTTATATGGGGGGGGGGTCAATGAAAAAAATCCTGACCACGCCCATGGTCTACTATGACGAATTTTCGTTGAGTATGTCAGAACGAGGCCAGGTTGTGCTGTGAGATTCGTGTTAATGGCAATGGGCGTGGACCACTGGTCCTTCAGACCTAACAGATTGAGAAACACTTTGGTGAATCCATTTTTTTTTCTTTCTCAAAATTCCCACGTTTCTATTTCCCCTGAAAGTCTGGCAGAAACGACAACATTGCAGACACAGTCTATTGAAATGTGTAACCCTGTAGTTATTTACTTACGGACGTTGCCTCGTGACCACGTCATGGGATGAACCTTGAAGCTCGTGCTTCTCACACATGAAGAATTGAAGCCAGTACTTTACTTTCTTGGTGACTTCGAGGGCTGTATTGCTCAATTCTATAATAGACCTGTTAATAAATCTGTTATAAAGGTGAGCCATACCGAAATAGAAGGGACGTGCCTCTCTGTTCTCCGTATGAGCATCTCCAAAGTAATGCAATTCATTTTTTTTAGATTCCAGAGTCGACAGCCTTTAAGTAGACATCTTAATGAGAATATTTTTAGTTCAAAAAATTGTATCCCCCTAAACTCCTAAAGGAATTATTTACTCTTGTTATCATGTGATATGATCGTGACATAATGTAGGCCATTCATTTCTCACTCTGTGATTAGTTTATTTAACGAAAGTTTTTTTTTTTGTATCTACAACATATTCATATGTAAATTCACTATTTAGCAAGCATGTGTGCTCACTGTGTGGAAATCTCATGCAGAAAGATACTAGAAACAAAAATAAAAGCCTTTGAACTACGAAAGTTGTAGAGCTTTTGAAGCGAACAGTTATTGTGTACGTCAGGTTTTTTTTCTTTTTTTTTTTACTTGCAGTGACTTTGATGGTTCAAAAAAAAAACAACAACTTCTCTTGTTCTGTACTATATACATGCAAGAACTGTGTTATTTCTAAACATCATAGTCTCTCTCTCTCTCTCTCTTTGTATCTACTAAGAAGTTTAGTCATGTGTTTTGCTAACCTCCAGCTGTGGGACACACAGAACTTTGAACTTGTGATGTCGACTCGTGTGTTTACTTGTATGTCTTGGTGGTGGACAATTTGTAGATTTTTTTTTATTGCGACTGTCGAACGATGTAGACTTTGTTGTTTTGAATTTGAGTTTGAAATCAATCTGAAAATGTGTAGTGCGCAGGGATTCAAGTCATCTGTGACCCAGAAAAATACGTTCGATTAGCTTTCACAGCTAAGTTGATAGTTCACTCAAATGACGAAGAAAAGTGACATATTTGGTATTTGTTTCTTTGTTATTTTTTCATCATTAGTATTCTCTTGAAACTAAAATACTAAAGTAAATTGTTGAGAGCTGTGTCCTGCTTTTGGTGGACTTGAACGAACACAACGGAGGGAAGATGAACACAAACATTGTGCGTATGAACGGTTTACTTCAATAATTTGTACACCATAGAGATCCCCAAGAGAAAGAATAAATTAGCATGTAAAGAGGTTGAGGTGGGGAGGGTCTAAAAATGTGTGTGTGTGTGGGGGGGGGGGGGCAACTATTGTGACTCGACTAAGACAACTTCACTTGTCTCAACTCTACTAGTCTATTTCATAAAGGAGCCTTTTTAAATTTTTTTCAGGATGAATTAATTTAAAGTATCTTGACTAGATGTAGTAAAAAGATTTAAGGAAATTACTAATGCTGTTCTGATTGCAATCAAGTCATCTATGTTTGCGATGATTTGGGCAGCCATTCTATATGCTCTTTTTTTTTCTTTTCCTCAAACCACTTGACTTCTAATTACTCAATTGATCATTTAAAAAAAATCAGATTTTAATACTTTAGCTCATAATGATCATAATGACTGAATACTTCCTACATTCGCTTATTTACATATCTGCTGCACATCTTCCTTTTTCTAACTCAAGAAAACTATTGTAAGTCAATAATTAATGTACGTAAAGAAATGCCAGAGAATAAATACAAATACATGACTTTGGTAATAAAAGCAATATAAATCTCTTCAATGAGCTTTTACTGCTTCTTTGTCTCAGGAATAGAGCTTCCTAAGTGTCAATACGTCCCCTCTGAGTAGCCTAGTTCTGACATAGATTTTATTCACTTCAGTTTCCTGGCCAAGAGGTTCTGGCACTACAAGAGCCGATTCTTCCACCGGATCAGTTGTGTTTGAAGTTTATGTTGTATTGGAGGCCTTTTTTTTTTGTCTTCCAAGCACATCTCTTGGATCTATCTCACCGCTGGCCAACAGCTCTTCAGAACCGGCCTTGTATACTTAGAGGCCCATAGGCGAAGTGAATTTGGTGGCCCCTAAAAGCGAAAAAAATAAAATTACGCAATTTATTAAAAACCTGCGTGCCTTTATCTAAATTGACCAATAACTTCATGTATCGCGATTTCCGCAGTAGAGACCAAGTTAGACCAGTCAACATAGAGTCATAGTGCTCCTCTATGGTTGAGATCTGATCCAAGGTTTGCCTTTTTTTTTTCTCTAAAATATTTTTTAGCCCTTTGCGAGGCCCCAACATTTGGAGGGCCTTATGCGCCCGCTTTAGTTAGCCTGTACTTTTCCAATTCAATATAATTCGAAGCATGCCCTGATTGACTGGTCAAGAGCTAAATAACTATTTGTATGGAGTTAAAAGAAGCTAATTTTAGTTTATAAAGTTTATCGTAGGTCTTTGTAATAGTATAGCTTGTATTATTAAAGAAAGTCTACAAATGTATTAAATCAAATTTGATGCCCCGTACAATGAGTTCTGTACAGTCATGAGATGTCATATCCTGTCAATAAAGCTACAATTAGAAAAAAAATATCTCTACTCGAAAGACTAAAAAGGGAATAGATTTTCAACTGCGTTGTCACTGGAGCTCTTTAAATAATAATAACTTTGAAGTACATTTTGATTATTCCTACAACTATGTAAATCAGATGTATCACTTCGTCCCGATACGCTTAGAGCCCTCCCTCCCCACCGCTTACCCGAATAGCCTCAGCTTTACGTTCTCATTCATTGAGGCGCGGGGCTTGTAGAAACCTGAGTCAAAACCAAGCCTGCCATCCTAACTGCCGAGGTGGCTGGCAGGCACACTCCCATGGCTTGGCATTCCTAGGCCATGATGAAATCTCTCTCTTACAGTGGTGCTATTTTTCCCCTCTCTCCTACCCGTCTTTTCTTCAGGTGTACACCGCAACTTGTGTTGTTTAGATGACTGTGTTCTACAAACTGCTTGCCTCCACTAGGTTTTTTTTTCTTCTCCAAACTTAAAAAAAAAACAAAAAAAAAACACCATTGGCGTTAACAAGGTGCTTCGTTAAGGATATGGGTCGCACTTGTGCTTGCATTGTTCTTACTACAGATAGTAGTCCATCCTAAAGAAAGTGATAAATAAACAGGACATAAACATATAGGAGCAGCACAGGCTCCATGTATGTATCAAACATGTGAAACAAGCTTCAACTATTGGCAGGGGTCGAGTTAATGTGCACAATCGTATTGTATTAGATCACGACTTAGATGCTTGTTTGTAAAATGCTTTGCATGCTTCGGATGTTCCTTCAGAGGTGAAGATAATCTACTTCCTGGTTCGAACCTCCCGCAGGACGATGGGGGATGGCAGCGGGCAGGGTATGAACTCTAGACCATCGAGACAACAGAACGACAGTCCAGTGCGCCTACCGCACGACCAGGCAGTCATGATCTAATAATTATTTGAAAAAAAAAACAACAACAGTTTGCATTTGAATAAAAAATAAATTCTGGGCCTATAGGCCTGCATATGTCGCATTAAAATAATTTTCAGAAATTTGAATTTACTTTTATACAAATTTAATTCGTTTTAATAAAAAAAACTAATATGTTTATTTTAAAAAATTGGTATTTCAATCACCGGTACATTTTTTATTACGCCTCTAAAACAATCATGTGCCTCAAAAGGACGGATTTCTTAAAGTAATGGTTGAACATCCACAACATCGATCTAGTCTTAATGGCTTCAAACACATCAACTTATATCCTTAAGAAATAAACAGAACTAGATGTAGGCAGCTGACATACGAGTACAATGTATTGTATTTAGTTGTCAGTCGAATGTTGAGCTGTTCTTTGTGCTGCCACCTTTGATGACCTGTAGCACGTCAGTGGACACATCCACTAGATCTACACCCTTTTCATTCCCCATTTTCCCCTCGTTTAAATTTGACCTCTTTTGTAACTGACCGACAAAAACAAACAAAAAAAGATCAATCGATAGCGCGCTTCTGTGTTGACATCGGAAAATAAGTGCAATTACGTTGAATGGGTATAATTTGTTGACTACAGGGCCGTGGGGGGTTAGCACGGGAGACTAGATCTTATGCTCAGCAGACGAGTACGCCCAATAGAAATGTGAACACGCTCTGCACCTACACCAAAGGGAAAAAAAAAAAAACGTGCGTGTATTCATCTTTTTATTTTTAAAAATAGCTCCCAGTTAGTGAGTAACGTAGTAGGCGGTGCAAGGATTAGATCGAGAGATCTAGAAATGACTTGAAGGAGATAGTCGCATTCTTCCTTGTTACTTTCTTATGACTGGGATTATAGATCGACTCATTTCTTGGGAGATGTAATATAGTGTGTGATTCTTTGGATATATACCAGCAGCCCAGCAGGCGGAGTGCCTGGGGGTAAAATTGGGTCCGAAGTCTGGAATTCGATACGTTTTGTATATTTTTATTTGTCCCCCTATGTCTAGCCGGAACAAAGTGTCTCCAGTATAGTATAGCCTTTGACCTTGTGACCTACATACCAACTTGACATCTCGCGGAAAAGAATGATAGTTAGAATAATAAACAACGTAGATCTACTTTAAAAAAGAAATAAAACTCAGTTTTTATGATTAATTTAGACTGCCTGTATAGTACATGATATGTTTCTCTTGTTAATTACTCTGATTATTTACACACAAACACACACACATCCGTAGGCTACTTATGAATCCCCCTTGTTAGACTTGTTAGCAGACGATTTCGAATTTGACTTGTTTATGTGGATCTCTACGGTACTGAATGCTACTTCACCTGTTTATATGGATCTTTACGGTACTGAATGATACTGTCAGGGTTCTCTTTTTACATTACACATGTATGCGAGTCACTCAGGGCTAAGACTGTACTAGACCTAAGGATAAATGGTCAAAATGCAATTGATAATTGCTGTAGACGTTTCTCAACCCGGGGTAGTCAATGGACCTCATTCACCAGTCCTAAACAAACAACATTTTGCCACGTGGTTCTTTATATCTTCTATACAAATTACGCAATCCATAAAGGCTGTCTCGTGATACGTAATTTTCATTATTTTATCAATATTATCACGTGGCTAAACGTTGTTTGTTTACGATTGGTGAATGAGGTCCATTGACCAGTTAATAGTAATAACGAAATTCATTTGTACTAGACACACATTGTGCTTGGACACTAACTGTAAACAGCAAATCAGCTTTGTCTTGCTGTGTACGTATATGAAGGAAGTGGGAAGAGGGGGTTACTCTGAAATGAAACACCGAGTCAAGTGGTACTCGGAAGAGCGAAGGTTTGAAATAGCTGTGGGTCTAATGAACATTTTAAGAGTCATAGCCATAGGCTTTATGAATAACAGCTTGTGAACCCAATGATCAATTTATATTTTTGTTGGTTTAATAATTTAAAACTAGGCTTAATGAACAATTTATAATTGTTGGTCTCATAAACAATTAATAGCTAAGCCTAATGAACATTTTAAAACTTTAGACCTAGTGAACTATTTACAAATGTAGGCCTAATGAGTAATTTACAATCGTAGGTATAATAAACAATATACAACTGTAGGCCTGGTGAACAATTTAAAACTAGGCCTAATGAATGCTTTAAAGCAGTAGGCCTAACGAACAACTCAAAATGTATAACTTTGAACTAGCATATAATATGGTTTAAATATCACACAAGCAGCTATAGCGTGGTGCAGACTGAGCACCGCATAACCAATGTCATCAATGCTGAACAAAAATCGCTAGCTACAAATTGGGACAACAAATCTTTATGTCCAATTAATGTTTCTACATAAATGCATTAATTAAAATTGCAATTATCCAATAAGAACAACAATACAAACGCATACACAGTCTGTTTGTTCCGATTCCCATCGCTCTCGAATGGAATGACCCTACGTTTCTATATTATATTAGGATTCCATTCAAGAGAGTATTTCTCTTTAGTTTCAAAGAAAGTTGTATCGTTGATGTAGGTATATATTTGAAAAGAAAAAAAAAACAACTAACAAAATATAAAAGATACCGGTAGTTTCAAAAACAATAAATAATTAATTATCAGTAGTAAATTGATTTTTTTTATATTGATTCATGCTTGTATTACATAATAGTGTACAGTTTCCATTTGGTGCGAGAATGGGTACGGGTGAAATAACGTGTTCACAATGTGTACCAGACAGACTTGCTAGAAGCTTTGTCAACATATGTAATGAAACGAATCCCATTATTTAGGTCGCTCACGTCTCACCACCATTCTAGATCTATAGCCCAAGTGGCTACGATAGTTATGAAGTCCCTTTTATTTTGTATCCTTTAACACACCGTAAAACGTAAACCCATTATTATTATTACTTTTAACCCACAGTGCCTGCAATGTATTTCTGTTTTAAAACTTGTTCCTCATCTGTCGTCTGTATGCGTGTTAAAATTAACCAAGGAAGTTAGTAGTTGTAACTTTGTGACGTGTAGGTACTATTTAGTGAACTTGTTCCTCATTAACCGCCCCCCCCCCCTTTTCTCTCTCCTCTACTTTCAGCGCGACTGTGTTGTGTGTTGAAACCACATCATAACTTCCGTAGTGTTTTGTGCTGTATAATATTGTCAATAGTTTTCTGGGAATATCGCCTGGACACTGGCTTGGTTTAGTTGCAGTTTTAGTTCATTAATTAAGACGACTAACGGACAAAACTTTGATCGGATTTCTTGTGAGACATTTTTCATTGTGCTTAGTATTCAGAAAAATGGCCCTGGGGCATTTCGCCAATCTCTATACTTTCATAAATAAAATTTGACCAATCTAATAGTTACCTATACACCTGTACATTTAACCAACCAACCGATTTATCAACTGCTTATACACCTATACATTTAACCAGACGACATGGCCTAAATTGTGCCGATGTGCCAAAAACTCATTTAACCAACCGACCGATCACAACCAACCGACCGATCTACCAACTACTTACCTACCTGTATAACAAACAAACCACATACCTACATACTTACTGCCTAAGCTACCAAAATATATCTCACTATCCACCCGATCTACGATCTCTGTATCCATTTACTTTATTGGTATTAGATATTTCATAATACTTTGTATCTTTTGACATCGTGGCAACTGGACCTGAACGTAAACTTAAGTTTACTTAAGCCAGCTAACCCATTTTACCAACAGTTATAATATCAGGTGACAGAAAGACCTGGCGTCTTTCACGAATTATCTGTGTCAAATCTTCGTTTATTCCTCGCTGTCCACTATGCCTTGGACACAAGTTTTTAACTTGACTGCAAGGAAACAATTCTTCAACGTAGCCCTGGATGCATTAACTCCATTACCCAACCTCTTTCTCCATTGATCTCTAAACAATATTCTCATTGGATGATAGACTTTAAAGATGTTTTAGAAAATCGACCTATGATGTCGAATGGTTAAAAAAAAGGTAGCGTTTCTTCTCTGAGATTTGGGACGTCTATTTTATTTGGAGAGACGGAGGTCTGCGTTGTTGATAATTTGTACTTCTTAGCATCTGATATTCGTGATGAAAATATTGAAAACTGCCTCGTTCTCTACATTACCTACCAAACACTGGCCCACGTGTAGACCCTTTGTGGGCCATATGTGAGTTTGTGTAAAAACACACTCTCTTTGTAATCTTTTTTTGTTTGTTTTAGTGTTTATTAAATTAAAAAAAAACAAAAAACACTTGCCATGTTAGTAGATAATAAAAGCATTTTAAATCTGCTATAATAGGTCAAGTATTTATTGTTCACAAAAATGATTTGCGCGGACTGCTTACATGATTTGATGTGGATTTGTTTGCATTGGAAGTTGGTCTAATGCAGTAAAATCTCGACCCCAAACTCGTATGATTCTGCCCGTTCTAGACTTGTGTCTGTACTCCCGTGGTGTGGGTAACATTTAACATTTTGGCGTTTGCATCTTTTATTATAACGCGCCCTTCCCGTGGGTGTTGCCGCCGTCACGTGTCCTTCCGCCCTCCTTGCTCACTCTGCGACGCCGCCCTCGCCCCATTTCACGTCGCGATCTAGCACTTCACTCCGTGATGTAGACATTTACGTGTTTTTTTTCCTTCTCGTGTGTGTAAGAGAGACTGCGTGTGTGTGTGTTTGTTTCACGAGTGTGTAGCTGTAAGAAACCGTATGTGTTTCATCCATTGGTCGCCATTTAGTGACAGGCTGGATTCCGTTATGTAATCTACTTTGCTGGACGCTAGACTTGGCTAAAAGTCTAGGCTCAGTTTAGACCTTTCTGGGTCCACTCTAATACAAATACAACAAGAAAAACAACCCCGAAACATTCTCCAAGAGATATTCATTAATCGTCATTTTATTTTATTATATATTTATCACTAACTATTGTAAAAAAAAATACAGCTAAAATAATAATACAATAATGAATTGTTAATGTGAAAGTTAAATCAAAGTAGATTACATAACGGAATCCAGCCTGTCACTAAATGGCGACCAATGGATGAAACACATACGGTTTCTTACGGAGTAACTAATTAGCCCATTTTATTTTTTTTTATTGATTCTTGCGTTGTCATCGACCATGAGTGTGTAGATCAAATATGATGACGAGTAGATAAGTAGAAATGGTCAAAACATCGATTTGCAAAAGTCCATGAAAGATACAGAGCGAGTTAATGTTCGTGTTGTACAAGGGAGACTAAGGAGACTGCCTGTGTGAGCACACATAGCAAAGCTCCAGGCCGAAGACGAGCTCAATAGCATGTCCTGTCCACTCGAGTTTACCACAATGACATAAGGTGGCTACATATATTTTTTTCTCTTTTCATCTCCATGGTCCATAAGATATCCTCAAAATGACCGAATGACACCTGTTGGCCCAGAAGAGAATATCGTTTCCCGCCATTGATCAAACAAAAATCAGCCCCTGTCATTTGGTGTCCGCCATTATACAGCGGTCAGTCAGATGAATGAACAGATAGCTGCTTTCCTATAGGGCAGAGCTGTGTAGAGCGAACATACTATGGCCTAGAGATCAATACTGACACAAGAGTTAGAAGATATCATCCTTTCATAATTTCCTCCCTATTCCTATTGATTTCTGGCGTCCCCCCATCGCCCGCTGGTCGTAACTGCTTTAATGTAATTCTTTAGTTACACGTCTGAATGGTGTTCTGGAGTGGTCATTATCTATCTATCTATCTATCTATCTATCTATCTATCTATCTATCTATCTATCTATCTATCTATCCATCCATCCATCTATCTGTCTGTCTATTTTATTTATCTCAATCAACTTTTTATCTTATCATACATCTTCATACCTAATGTTATCTAATCGACTGTATGTTATATATCTTAGCTGTCTGTCTATCAGTTTCATCTAACTTGTTTATCTTATCTTATTGCCGGAATCTTATCTTATTGCCGGACTATCTTTATTTATCTGATCTAACCTATATCTATCTAATCTTATCAAATAGCCTGTCTATGCATGCTATAACAAATCTGACCCGTTTTAATAATCTAGACGTGCACAGGTTTTTGTCTTATTACTATGGAAATGTCATCCCTGAATCACTGCCGCTTAAACGGCGCATGGATCTTGTATGTATTAACCAGTGTGTACATTATCGCCTTCGTTGTGCAATTAATGCAAACGTACTTGTACATAGGCAATTAAACCATTCCATTATGTATCAACCCTTTTCGGGTATAAGGTATAAAGTAAAGTAATGATATTTCCATACATGGTGGCAAAGGCGAACTCTTTAAAGCTTTTTGGTGTATCCGGTGTGTTCATAAGCTATCTTTTTTTTTTTTTTTTACATGGGTGGAAAAAGGTGGACGGCCACTGGACTGCTTTAACGATTTTCATAGAAATTTGACAGTTTACGCATATCTTTGGGAAAAAATGACTAATTGGTCACACAGGGAAAACTCTGGTTTGACCATTATGATTTTTCAAAGTATAATACTCTTTAAAATTACTTTTCATCTGGAGGTCTAGACAATCTATATCTTGAACTCACACACGTCAGCGGGTATTACCGTCTGGGTGACCCGACAAAATAGCGCCGACAAAATAACGCCCAATATCCAGGGTATGTCGCAAGACAAAATAGCTCTGACTTATATATGTTGTGTATAAATGTACCAGATTATTAGTAATTGGTAGTTTAATGTCCTGGGCAGCATTTTTGGTGATGTCTTTATCTTTTTCAATATTAATAGATCTGAAAGTATCCCATATTTGCAGAGAACGAGAGTACTTAAAAATTGTATATCATTCCCCTTTTTCACCAATGTTGAAAATGCATAACTTGCTAAAAATAGGATTTTGAAATGTGGTGACCCCGTTCAAGGGGTAGTTACATAATGATGTGTTTTTTTACAGTGTGTTATCATCATAGTGTATACAGTATATTTGTACATAATATTATCTCTGCTTCTAGGACTAATTGTTCTGACTGAATGCCTACCCCAGAACCTCTCACTCTATAGAGAACCGTTGAAGTAGCCAACGTCATTAGCTTATTATAATTTTTGCTTACTGTTTGCATATTTATGTTTTAAGCTATCTTAAGTGTTTCCTGCAAAATGACTGAAAAATAATAATAACATTAAAACAAAAAAAAAATATTGGCTCCATTCCTATTTTACGATATCTAGAGTATTTCTTTCAAAATGACTGAAATATATTTTTTCTGCGCTATTTTGCTCGCGCTATTTAGTCCGCGCTATTTTGTCGGGGTACCTACCGTCTGTATTTAATAAAGAGTGAAAAAATACATTCAGGAACATTTTACGCACCGTCTTCTAAGTCTGGATCTAAAGGCATATCACCTAACTAGAATCTTATATACCATATAACTAGGTCGATTTCAGGTCCAGTATTGCAGTCTAGACTACTTCCTGGATCTGTGTATCCAAGCTAGAGTTTTATATACAACGAGTAGATTTATACATGCATTAAACCATTTTTTAAAATCCTGTCATTCATTGAAGTAATCGCTCTTAAAAAAAGTCATCAGCCTCACAAAGGAAGAATTGTCTTTAAAAAAAGTTTAAAAAAAATTATTTGTTACATTTCCTCTTTCGAAAAAAAAACAACAGGGTGGATCGGTGGACACGGAACTCTTACGATAAGTGATCTTGACGTGTGTGGACTGATCGTGACGTGTGATCTTGGCTGGGTGGACTGATCGTGATTTGTGATCTTGCCTGGGTGGACTGATCCAGACTTGTAATCTTGGCTGGGTGGACTGATCGTGATTTGTGATCTTGCCTGGGTGGACTGATCCAGACTTGTGATCTTGCCTGGGTGGACTGATCGTGACGTGTGATCTTGGCTGGGTGGACTGATCGTGATTTGTGATCTTGCCTGGGTGGACTGATCCAGACTTGTGATCTTGCCTGGGTGGACTGATCGTGATTTGTGATCTTGCCTGGGTGGACTGATCCAGACTTGTGATCTTGCCTGGGTGGACTGATCGTGACGTGTGATCTTGGCTGGGTGGACCTATCGAGACACTCTCTACACGGGCTACTTTATGTTATGATATTGTGTGAACGGCATGTTGGGATCTGGACAATAGCTAGTTTACGCCATAATGTTGGGTTAATTGGGTGTGGGTTGCTTTCGCTGTGTTCCTGGTGTACACTGCCTAGTGCTCTTTGGTGAGAAGTATGTGCTCTTTGGACACTTGCTAGTATACGCAATGCAATGCGGTGATAGAAAATTTGAACTAAAGCTTTCTTTAAAACCTAATGAAAGGTCTCTTTTTTTACGCTCAAGCACGTTAACCCACTATGCATTTTCAATGATTTTGTATCGCGTTCGGATGTTTTTTTCAGTTGTTAGTTTATGGGTGTTATTGACTGATCCCGCTGTCCTCTGTACCATGAACCTCAAAATCTACTTGTTCTTCGACTGAATCAGACAAACAAAAAACACAAACCAACCAGAGCATTCTGCCCTCATTTGTCTTGTGTATGAATGGAATAAACATGATTTAGTGTTAGTAATGTTTATCGACCATCCTTAATGTTGCACTGCTATGGGAGATTCTGTCTGTCTATAAGCTAGCGAGATAGCGCTTCTAAATATATGAGTCTGTACACGTTAACCAGTTACACACAAAGTTAAGCACTCCTTTCAGATGTTGTGATTTGTAGAGCAGATGATGCAGAGCTCATCTGTTTCTCTGGCTGACGGTGAACTAGGGATTCCTGTGGTCAGCACAACGACTTTTACTTTCCCCAACTAATGTCAGGTACCCACTAGTGTAGGGTTGACTCAATTTGCGTCCTTTAAATCCCGAAATTCAAATTCCATAGAGATTCGAAGCAGAGATGCACTCAACTATTTTCCACCGTTGCTTTGAAGCATGTTCACATTACTGCGCTTAGTTTGTTATACCATTATTCGTAATGTAGTCCCAAGTCGGCGTGAATTGATAACTTAAAAGAGTTCAATAATTTTCATTGTATTTGTAGTAAATGTGTACCCGTAAGTAACAAATATATCCAGTCATTTCAAACACGAATGTTTAGCCTACTGGCATCGCTGAAGGTACTGGGCTTTATCCGCGAAGTGGGGTTTGTCTACGAAGATCTGATTTATGAATTTGTAAACATGTACTATTTACATTAAATTTTTACCAAATTATTAAATTTTTACTACCTCTACTATTTTAACTGTGAATAGACCTTGATTTTAATGATTTAACTGTATGGAATTTGGCCATTGTTGTGTGGAGGGAGAGTGGCCCTTGAGGGACTACAGGCACGACATGGCCTAAATTGTGCCGATGTGCCCAAAATCACAAATCACAAATTGGTCATGGGACGTCCAGAGTGTGCAGTGCTAGACATAAAGATCTATGGGATTTAAAATTTCAAACTGTTTCTGTAGCTTTATGTTATTCAAGTTTGGACCTGATCATACTGAGCAGTGTGAAACTGTTGACCTTACACAGTGTACTTTACAACTCTGAACTTTATACTTCTCGCCCGCATTGAAGGATTGGGGGGGGGGGGTAGGGTCTGGCGTTTAGCATTCAAAATTGTCCTTTTCCTTTATGACATGACCACTTGGTCTGTCGTACAGGCCTAAAGGTTGCATCGGTTTTGTCAATGACTCGGAGAGGGGGGGGGCGGGGTAGGTAGGAGGGATGCTGTCTCCTCACTAATTGACGACGTGACCGAGTCATTGTGCTTGCCGGTGCGCGCGCGCGCGCGTGAGCGGGTCCTCCCCCTTCCCCTGCTTGTCCCACGTGGCCCTCTCCTCATTTTGGAGTGGGATTTATTTGATTTTGTATCCGCCTGCTTGATAGGCCGTACGTTCTACTTGCATATCGTCGGAACGAGCAGACTGCAGGCTACGGTGTCGAGGCGGAAGAAACAAGTCTGCTGGACCATGTCTGGGATCTCAGGCTTCTGTGTCCTCTGTGTCCTCTGTGTCCTCTGTGTCCAACTTGAACCTGACATGAATCCAGTCCTGTCCTTCCCAGGTATGTCTCTGTATGCATGCTACTCGTTAGTAGGCCTTAGATTCGATTAGTAGTATGCGGCGTATTGATCGCGTGAGAAGGCATACATACATATGCTCTTGTCAATGAACTTGAGTTGTTTCTCAGGCGTGATATTTCACTTGTCATCTATGTCACTACATTACCTAAAAGGTATCTGTTGGATGCTTCCTATTGTTACCAATTGTAAGATAGTCGTTTCTTTCCTTCAACTTTCCTCTCCCTGTAGTAGTGCCTGACTTACAGCGTCGTCAGTGTAGATCTTTGTATATTCCTCCCGCACTCACAAACAACAGTAGACTTGTACATATTAGATATTTTATGTACATTCAACAAATTGTTTGCTTCTGATAGACCCAGTGAAAGGGGAAAGTGGACTTGAAGCACACTCCATAGTCACACGTGTGTGTGTGTGTGTTACAGTGACAGCCGCGTGTGAGAAGATGTGACTTGTTCCTAGTTAAGATTGTTTAGGCTGATGTAGAATTTATTATTTTTTTCTTTTCAAAGTTTATGTAAGGTAGCTCTTGAAATGTTAACTGCTTTAATCTGAACACTAACAGTGGCTCTGTAATTTCAAATACTCTCATGTCAAACAGTCGTATGTTTGCCGTCTAAGAAATATGCAAGCTATTGTTAAGTGCATGGCCACTTTTCACTTAAGTAAGTCTATGGGGAAAAAAAAGGCTAGGCGTGTTTCGGAGTGTGTCTTAATGCTGAGAAACATAGTTGTGTCCTGCGGTGTGTCTTGATGTTAAGACATAGTCATGTCCTGAAGTGTGTCTTGATGCTGAAAAACACATTTATGTCCTGCAGTGTGTCCTGATGTTGAGAAACAATTATGTTCTGAAGTGTGTCCTGATGCTGAAAAATACATTTATGTCCTGCAGTGTGTCTTGATGTTGAGAAACACAAATATGTTCTGAAGTGTGTCTTGATGCTGAAAAACACATTTATGTCTTGCAATGTGTTTTGATGTTGAGAAACACAATCATGTCTTGCAGTGTGTCTTGATGTTTGGAAACACAATTATGTTCTGAAGTGTGTCTTGATGTTGAGAAACACAATTATGTTCTGAAGTGTTTGACTTGATGCTGAAAAACACATTTATGTCTTGCAATGTGTTTTGATGTTGAGAAACACAATTGTGTCTTGCAGTGCGTCTTGATGTTGAGAGACATAGTCATGCCTTACATTGTGTCTTGATGTTGAGAAACATTGACTTGTGTGTCTTTATATTTTGTTTTAACACAGACTTGTCGTGTACGTCTTGTGCAGTGATGTTCTTAAACGGCGATGCCGCGATGGTAACCACGGCGATGACAACCACAACGTTGGTACAAATATAGTTTCCCGAGACTTGTCCAGCAGTATGTCTATATCAATTCACTAAACTGCCTTTGCGCTATTCTGTTCCCCATCCAAGTCGCTCGTCATTAGAGCATGGGTCTCGGATATCATCAAGCAATCAGTGCTGGCCCTCTCCTATTCCATGGCCTACGTGATAACATATCTTGTGTAGGGTCTACTCACACGGTCAACGGCAATACAAGATGTGGGAGGGGGGTGTGCTAACAAAGGGAACATTTATATTCATTTAGTTTATGGTCTCGTGTGTTCTGTTCTCAAAGAGTCAATGGCAAACAAATGTTGATAACATCAGAAAATAAGTTCTTGGTTAGAGCTGTTAACTATCTAAGTTTATCTAGTGCACTAGGTCTAGTGTCAGACAAAGTCAGTCATTCATTGATATATTTTATTTCTTGCTTCTTTCAGTCGCATTTCCTTTCAAGTTCAGCTTTTTTTTCCTTTTACATTCTGGAGTAAAACCATTTTAAACCCAGGAAAACTTACCATTACACGAGCTAAGTTATGCCTTTTGTTTTCCCTCTAGATTGCTAGCATTGTGTGATCCTTAAGTTCAGAACACTGGAGCTGGCTGAAGAGAGGAAAAACAACAATAATTGAAATTGTTATTGACTGCTTGAAGGTTGAATCCTAATGCTTGACACATTTTTAAATCCTGGAACATTCTAGAGAATTATGGGCCAGTGAAGACAAATGTTGAAACCTGTACATAAAACTTTCCTTATAGTACAAAAAAAATGCAGTTTCTAGTTTGATTGAGCTAGTTCTATTAGCTCTTGACTTCAGCATCAGTTGATATGTGTTGAGTGTTGTGTAAGGAAGTTCTTTGTCTAATTCAAAACAACTTTGTTCCACTTGTGTAATACTTAGCTCCATTAACCCCACAGATTGTGTCCCTCCCCCTTTTCCATGCAGCTGGTGTGTGTGTATGTGCGTGTGTGTGTGTACTTGGTGAGTTTGAACACATGTCTTGAATCATTATCTGACACTTGACCTTTGCTCTGGATACATATATATACACACACACACACATATTTATATGTCTGTGCTTGTAGACCACATAAGTTTCTCTTTACATCTCTGACTCTCTCAATAGTTCCCTCTATCTCATGCTCACCCACTCTTTCTCTCTACTCTTCTTTAGCTAAATTACTAGCTTTTGATTTTCTCAGCTGACTGTTTCTTGTAATATCTTTTTAATAAACAATATTGTAGATTTACATCAAAATGTTTATATTGCATCATTGAGTTACTGCACCCAGTGGAAAGCTGAAGAACTTCCTATATGGAACATCATCCTTAAAAGTGATATGAAATGAAATTATAAACAGTTATTCTTTTTTTGTGTGACACAAATATTGAAAACTGCCATTGGAAAAAAAAATTGTGGTTTCAAAAAACACACACACACACACTCACACACACTCACATATACACACATACATATATACACACATATACATACATACATATATATATATTGTTAGACACCTTATTTATAGTATTAGTTTTTTAGCGACGCACCATAGAAGACGTGTATTGAACAGGACTAGTGACTTTCGGGATATGTTGGGTTAGAGACCAAAAAATCAGTTAGCAATAGAATTCTCTAGGGTAAAGACGTCTTTATTTTAACAGAGACTTTTACTGTGGCCTTTTATTGGAATAAATATAGTATGAACTGTTCATCAGTGTTGACCACATCTCTTTACTCGTTAAATCGATCGTCTTGTTTATTCTGTATTGTTGATCAACTACATTGAATACACCCAAACAATAAAACTCAAACGCTTGCAGAGTAATTGGTTGAAATTCAACAGTCATCTATAGTTGACCTCAAGACAGCCTGAACAAGCACATCACAATATATATATATGTAAAAGATGTGTTTTTCTATGTTTATTAAAGTGGAAATAATGTTTCTATTTATTGACCAAATTGTTTTTATACCATTCTCTCCCCATTGTCTGTGGGTCAATAATGTAAAATGTGTGACTTCCATCAAATGTAACTTATGCTCCCGCTGAGGCTTTGAGTACTATTTAATTAGAAACACACACAGAAGTGAGGAAATTAATGTAATGAGACACCTGGTGCCATAGTGAATCATATAGGGCAAGCTGCTGTGTTAAAGGCAGTTAACTCTGAATGGAAACTTTGAAAGGCAGACAGTGTCTGTGATGAGCAGGAAGGGTGATTGTGTCTGCTTGTTGAGTGATGGACACAGTACCCCTGATTGTGTGTTGCTTGGTGGTACTGCTCCACACTTGTGTGGGTGTGTGTGTGGTATCATGGTTTATCAAGTTGAGTGTGAAGTATACTCTTCCTGTTCTTGTATGTAACAATGATCTCTTACACAATAACCTAGTTTGGCTTGTATGTATATAACTTTGTACAGCTGTTCAGCTTGAATAGATGGCAATAAGATTTGCCTCCCTTTCCTCTCCACAGGCTGGAAATCACTTCTGATTAAAGTTTCTTGTTATCATTGAAAAAGTGTATCTCATTACTGGAAATAAAATGACTGATTCATTCTTAGAACCCTCAAAATGTCTGTTTGTTCCATTATAGAGTGTGCTTCTAGTCTTGGCAGGTGATGTTGACTGCCCACATCATACAAAATATCTTTTGCTGAAAATGTAAATAGTTCTAGTGTTGAAGCTGATATTTGGTAACTTTGGATTTTATGTACAAGTTTTGTAAAAGATGTCAGACATTTCTAGTTCATTAGACCTTAAAATTTCAAATCAATCATTTGAATGTTATCTGCTAGTGTTCTATATTACTATAATTAGGATCCTTGTTCTAGTTACTTTTGTGCCTGGTCATGGTGCACTGAACTGTCATTCAGTTGTTTCAATGGTCCAAGATTCATATCCTGACTGCTGCCCCTGCTTGCTGCCATCCCTTGTTATCCTTCTGAAGGTTTAGACTAGGAAGTAGATTATCTTCAACTCTGAAGGAACATCTGAAACATGGAAAACAAAACAAAATAATTTACTGTGTAGTCCACAGGCTATTGTCTGCTTTGAAAAATAAAAGTAAAGCATATCTTGCAATGTATGGGGCAGATGATGTAAAGGTTTCTGTTTCTATGGCCAATGGTTAATGAGGGTGTCATCTGGCCAGCATAGCTGAAAAAAAAATTCATGGACATAAGTAGAAATATACAGGTCATCTTTCCTTTTTTTATGAGAGTTCCCCACTTCCCTGAATAGTTGTGCACACTTGTGCCACGCCCCTCAACCTACTAATGGAAGAATGATTTCATTAGTGTGCTGGCATTGCTCTCTGCTAAAGGATATGTTTTCTGAGTTTATTTATTTGAAAGTGAAAGCAGAAATTTTGTTTGGTATCCTGAACAATTAATTCTATGAGCAAAAAAAGAAAGCTGACTCTATTCTCTGTCTTCTTAAATTAGTGTGAATATTTGTCATTGGGTAATATATGTATTACTGACAAAAAATGTGTATGTTAAGAATGAATGTTAACATCTATTCTTTGAGTACAAGAAAAAATGTCTACATGAGAGTTTAATTAAGCTTGAATAGTTATGCTAAATATTTTTTGTTGGATTATTTGTAGATGTTTTATTTACAGTCTATCAGATTTTTTAAATTGAAGAACAACCTGTGTTAGGAAAAAATCTTTTAAAATATTCCCAATCTTTTGCTCTGAAAAAAAAACAACAACCAATCAGCATTATTCCCCTCGTTTTTTTTTTTTCAGAAACAAAATGTAAAGATTTTATTTGTCTTGTTAATAGAAAATAGATTTTAATCTATATAAATCTCTTTAAAAATAATTTTCATTCCTTAAGTTATCTTTCTTTTTAAAACAACTATTTTCAGATTTCCTCTCAGACCCAAACCATAATTTAGCCGTGGGAGTAACCTAACACACTGGAGATTCTCAGTGTTTGACCTATTTAGATTTAGACAAGAAACAAAGAAAGAATTTGACAAAGGCTGTGTCTTAGACCCCTGTCTAACAGGGTCACATTCATTCACCATGGCTACACTTTCCCTCAAGATAAGTGTGGTGGACCAGAGTGCTATCAAGACCATGCAGTTCGAACCGTCCACCATAGTCTATGATGCCTGTAAAATAATTAGAGAACGCATCCCAGAGGCAAACCCTGGCAACCGTAAGTATATTTCTATAAACATTTGTTATCATTAGAAACAAAACCAAGTTGCCTGCCTGAAATATTACTGTAAACTTGTGGAGAATTTCTATTAACCCTTTTTGAATGAAATTGATTTTTTTTTTCTGTATATGGTGCAATTAACTTTTGGCTGACTGCTATATTTTTTTAAATTTTAAGATAAGAAGACAAATATTGTCCCCATTTAATTTCCATTGCATCAAAAAAGCTTTAGATAATTCAAGTATGAAATCAATCTTTTGTTGTTAAGCCTTATATGACAGTCCTTTCAATAGAAGACTTACTTAACAATGTTTTCAAAAGGTCAATATTATATAGCATGAAACACACTTTTCATTGTTCAACAAAAACATTCTTTACATATATTACTAATTTTATTTTAATTTGTTTTGTTTTCTGAAATAGCGTCAGAGTATGGCCTATTTTTGGCAGACGAGGACCCTAAAAAAGGAGTTTGGCTTGAACAAGGCCGCAGTTTAGAATATTATTTGTTGAGGAATGGGGTGAGTGGAATCAGTAACTTTAATAAATGTTTTAGATATTAAGTTTCATATTCTCCTCATTGCATTCATGAAAAGATCCTTACTAAAATCTTTTGCAAAAGAAGCCAAAAGTATTATATTTCATGCAGTAGATTATAATTATATAGATAATTAGCCTTACACAAGCCAATTTTACCCAAGCAAATATATTAGTATATGTCTTTTAAATCCTGTTTTTTTGTTTTTAACTTTAGAAGTTAATTTACAATTTACTTTCAAAGTCACAAGTAGTTTTTATAGTTAGGTTTTTAAAACTATACAATTTGGGGACTCACTGCATTATCCAATTCACAAAAATGGAAACCTTGTAGAGACACCCATTTAAAACCTAAACCAACAGGTATTGCTCTTTGGACCAACTCTAAAGATGTTATTAGATGCTTAAAGAAGTTTAGAATTATAACTTTGATGACTAGAAGGAGATTTATAATTCATGAACAAACATATTGAAATTAAAGATTAATCTC
Organism: Biomphalaria pfeifferi; assembly: GCA_030265305.1. Taxonomy (NCBI): domain Eukaryota; kingdom Metazoa; phylum Mollusca; class Gastropoda; family Planorbidae; genus Biomphalaria; species Biomphalaria pfeifferi. Next base: position 2,167,650 of record JASAOG010000006.1, read on the forward strand.
TTGAAATTTACACTTTTCATTTACAATTTTTCAGGATTTATTAGAATATAAAAGAAAGAATAGAATTTTGAAGGTGCGCACATTAGATGGAGTGTTAAAAACACTTCAAGTGGATGATTCTCACACTGTAGGCTCACTAATGATAACCATCTGTACAAGAATGGGTAAGAGTTTCAATTCTAAATAAGCATTTCTTTTTTATCCTTTTGTACTATACTATTTGTCCACCACTGTACACATTCTTTTTGTTTTGTTACCATTTACTATTTTTTATGTACCAAAAACATGTAAGATGTTCAATACTTCAATAATGTTTCAGGCATAACAAATCATGAAGAGTACTCTTTAGTCAGAGATTTGCCAGATGATGAGAAAGAGAAAACGCTAACCTTGAAGAGGGACAAATCCATTGCAAAAGACCAGAAGAGGCTAGAAGAAATGAAGAAAAAGCTGCACACTGATGATGAATGTAAGTTTGCACCCTAAAAACAACAACTCACAAAACTCAAAATAACTATCTGGATTGTTAGCACCATGGTTCTGGTTAGAACCCTGCCTGATGCCATCCTCTGCAAAATATAATAATCTTCAAGGAACATCCAAAACATATAAACACAACAAATTTTGTCTTAAAACATGTGAAATATCTTAGGCCTATTTGCTTTTACTATACATTGTTATGTTTAAAAAAATAAAACAATACTATTCCATACTTAACTGCTCTGGTTTTACATAAACTTTTTTATTGACGTTATCACTTTTTGTCTTCCTTTGTCAGTGAATTGGTTGGATCATTCGAAAACATTGAGAGAGCAAGATATTGATCCTAATGAAGTCCTTTTGTTGAGAAGAAAGTTTTTCTACTCTGATCAGAATGTTGATGCCAGAGATCCAGTTCAGTTGAACTTGCTTTATGTACAGGTTAGTTGCTCATGAATGCCAGTATGCTATGGCCCTAACTTAAATAATAGCAAGCTATAGAAACATTTTTGAAAATGTATTATGAATGTCTGTTTATTGTGGATTGCATTTGAAAATACTGTGTAATTGAAAGGAAGAGACATTTTGTCTTATAAATTGGAGATGTTAAAATTTAAACAATTAAATTATAGCTTTTATATAGCACTACTTTCATGCTTATTGCATGCTCAGAGCGCTATGGTCCAATCTCATTTTGGGGGGGGGGGGGGGTTATCTCGAAGGTTTTTCTGTGCTGCCTTTAGGCACTCAGTAAACAAACTCTGCCCAAGTTGTTTGTCGAACCTCGGGCTCCCTTCATAGGTAGCCAAGCTAAGTTCAATCATACTTAGCCTCTTGGGCCACGCTTCCTTCAAAAGAGAAGATAGTCTTACACATTTTATGTGTATCCATGTGTTAGTCTAGTTGTGAATGTTAATTAGAGACTTAAACTCTGCTAGGTCATTAATATTCCTGGCTGATTCAGGCAACCTGTAAGTGAAAAATGTTTTTGGAGATGATATTAACAGAGGCAGAGCAAAAATAAATAAGCTTGATTATTTAACCTTGAGGTACTAAACTGTGGTCTGAAATTTTGAGCTATGACACATTGAAAGGATTTCTGGGTGTTGAGAAAGCCTCTTTTGTAATAAGAACTGGCAACTGTGCCCATATACACAATAGCTTAAGAGAAAAAATACTGGATGGGACCAATTAACAACGGGTACTTAATTCTCATCATCTCATCTCATATATCCTTTGAATTTTGTTGTAGAGGTGTTGTGAAAGTAACAAAATCCCTAAACCAGTGTTTCCCTTTTTCCTTAGCTGAACACTTTGCATATTCTGAGTATTTAGCTGAATACTTTGCTTATTTTTTTTAGAGAGACTAATTCACATGACAACCTACTAGTTAATTATTCCAGTAGTTCATGGAACACCTATTCAGGCCTCCCAGAACACTAGGGTTCCATGGAATACAGTTTGGGAAACACTGCCCTACACTTTTCCAGTCAGCTGCTGTTCAAGAGAGAGTTTGCTCTATTCTTTTAAGTTGTCCAGCCATTTTAATTGCATTAGAGAAAATATGATGTTGGCCCAAAGAAGATACTAAGATCTACTTCTTATTAATAGATTTTTTGAAGCAGTAATGATTGAAAAAAAAAGGAGCCAGGCACACGTAAGTAACACTACATTCTGGCAGAGTCACTAAAGCTGCTGATTTCAAACTGTATTGGTCTGTGCTATACTTTTTTGTACCTGAATAACTCTGCAAAGGGAGGACAGAACGACTGTGTTGGCAACAACATTTCAACCTTTGCCAATACCCATGCTCACATCATGTCTATGCACAATTTAAGTAACCTCACTTTAGGAAAATTTTTACTATGCATTTCCTATTTAAGGAACTTTCTAGTTTTTGTTGATAGATCCTATGGGAATTAAAAAAAAACACCTTACCTTAAAACTTCAAGTAGACATGATCATTAAATTATATCTGCACAAAAGGTGTAGAAATAGCTTTCCCTTTTTCACTATAAAATCAACACCTAATGAAAGTGAAGCTTCATATGTGTAATGCCTGTAGGTGTTATATTTTGTTTATATGTCACTTGCCATTCGTGTCATGTTAGAAGAGGTTTTTAAAAAGCTAATAGTTCTCCCACTTGCCATTTGTGTCATGCTAGAAGAGGTTTTTACAAAGGTTATATTTCTCCCACTTGCCATTTGTGTCATGTTAGAAGAGGTTTTTACAAAGCTTATAGTTCTCCCACTTGCTATTCTCGGATCAAGTGGAAACTTACACAATTATTCACTGTACCTAATGAAACAGGAATAATAAAAAATTAACCAACCAATTAATTAATTAATTACTGGTAATTAATTATTATGTTTAATATAGATAAATAGAAATACATCTTACAGTATTGAGATATTGCTTTAACTTTGGAGTTTTTCCCCTTAAATGTATTCAAAACATATTTTGTTTGTTTTAATGTTATTTGGTGCATACATTATTTCAAGCAGGGTTGTTATGCAAGGTGCTTGCAAATGTTATGTTGGTGGAATTAATATGCTGAATGCATTCATATCTTGGACAAATAGTTGTATTAACCCAGTTTTGTTAAAAACTAATCATGCTGTATTTCTTTAGATCATAAATAGAATCTTATTAAGGTCATCATTAATTTGTGGTCCAATGTTGTAATAACTTCATTCTTTTTCCATCTTTCTAAAATTAGTCTAGGGATGCCATTTTGAATGGAACCCATCCTGTGTCAATGGAAGAAGCCATCCAGTTTGGTGGACTTCAGTGTCAGGTACAGTTTGGTGATCATGTGGAGTCTAAACACAAACCTGGATTCTTAGAGTAAGCTGAACTATATTTTATCAAACTTTTTTTTTTGTTCAGTTTGAAACTATTGAAGACTTTTAGTTCTGTTATAAGAGGTGAAACAAATTTTTTAAAAAGTTAACAATGTGGCTACATTTGATTTAGGTGATTTTGATATGGTAGTATCAACCCTCACCACTTGATGTGGCTAGTAGGTGGTAGTGTCATCCTTCATCACAGGATGTAGTTAGTAGGTGGTAGTGTAACCTTTCACCACTGACTGTAGTTAATAGGTTTCTATTTTTACAACTAAAATAACATTTATTTTAAAATTAAGAATCACCTTTGCAGAAAGTTGTATGTTGTTTTAGATTTGGAAATAAGCCTTGGGAAAAATATGGGCATCTTTAAATGTTAACTCCTAAAATGACCAAATATTGTCTTTAATTTGGAGTAGGAAAGTCTCTTGATCTTAAGTTTGAACATGTTATCTTTACTACTTTTTGATTTGTTGCTATTTTACCAATGTTGTTGTGTGAATTTTTCAGTCTCAAAGAGTTTCTCCCCAAGGAGTATGTCAAGATTAAGGGAATAGAGAAAAAAATATTTATAGTAAGTTTGATCTTCTGTTTAGTATTCTTTCATATCGCTACTGCCAATAAAGTCTGTGCACCTCATAGCACTATGTAACAAAGCTGTCTATTTAAATACTATAAATAGAGTTGCATAACACAAATAAAAAATAACTAAAGTAAATCTTTGTGAAAGAAATGTTTTCTTGAAGTAAAAAAAAGTGAATAATATTAACAGTCTTTAATGTTGTTTTTTTAAAACAGGAACATAAAAAATTTGTTGGCATGGCAGAAGTTGAAGCTAAAGTGAAATACACCCAAATCTGTAGGTCATTGAAGACTTATGGTATAACTTTCTTCCTTGTCAAGGTAACACCTGCTTTTTTAGTCACTGCTTAAGCTCTTGTTGTACTTACCACTCAGAAAATAAATCCTTTTCATTATTTCATTTTATAAACAATTTCCCTATAGGACATTTAGTGTTTCACCCAGATGTGTTTCTAGTCCATAAATGAAAATGCAGGAACACAGAAACAATGGCTTGAACTTTATTTATCCAATTTGATCAGGCACAATAGTTTCTCAGAATACCAATGCTTTTGTGTAGCAAAAATATATTCATACAATAATGCATCTTAACTTGACTTTTAATTGAAAGAGCTGATATGTTTAACACTGCCTGATTGTGTGGTTTGCACGCTGGACAGTTGTTCAGACTTATTGATAGTCCCAGGCTCAAACCCTGCCCCATCCCTCGTCATCCTTCGGGAGGCTTGGACTAGGAAGTAAATAATTTTCAACTCTGAAGAAACATCCGAAACATGTAAAACATTTTACAAAAACCAGAAACGTATATTCTCAACACAGCTAATTTTTAGTATTGTACAAAATTTCCACACAAATTTAATTGTATTTACAGTAGTCTATTTTCTTTATGGAGTCTATATTATTAAGTGGGGCTGTTAAAACAATGAGTGAATTTTTTTGTTTCTCTAAAAACCACATTTGTATGTGTTTGCTGAACAGGAGAAAATGAAAGGCAAGAATAAACTGGTACCAAGGTTGTTGGGTATTACTAAGGAAAGTGTTGTCAGAGTGGATGAAAAAACTAAAGAGGTCAGGACCAAATCTGATTTAAAAACATTGTGCATTAATGCATAGATGAGTTTTATTTGTTTCATTATGACTAGATTTTCTTAATATAGTATGTTTTGTTGACTGTTACTCTATCTACAATCTTAGTTCATTAGTATATTTACTTATAGGCATTCTAGTAATTTTTTTTTCTCCATATTCCAGATTTTGAAAACCTGGCCACTAACAACTGTGAGAAGATGGGCAGCGTCTCCCAACAGTTTCACTTTGGTATTTCTATAAAACATTTTCTAAAATATAACATATTGTTTCTACATACTTTTTTATATTTGGTTTAAATATAAGCAAATATTATAGTTACATTATTTTTTAAATCTTGATTTTTCATTAGCTGTGCCTCTAGGTAGGAACTTTATATTTGGGTTTAGATATTTTTAGAAATAAAAAAAAATTTATAGTATAAGTGGTCCCTTGACTTTCACAGAATGGCCATATCACGGGTTTAAAAAAAAAAATGGAAAAAATACATGACATTTTTAACACCATGCATTTTACTGTTGTTACCCAATGAACAGAATGATTTATTCTGGGAAAAAACAGAATACATCATTGCCAAACTTTCTGGATGTTATTGGCTGAAAAAGCCATTTAGCACATTAACTGGTTGAATACGCACATACCAACCAGCCTGGCACATACCAACCAGCCTGGCACATACCAACCAGCATCTGTCCTGGTAGTACATTTTTTTATCTCTGTATTTGTGTGCGTTATTTGAGAATAGTTTTCACCAAAACTATTATAAAGACATACCCAAGATGCCCCCTAAATGTTCTGCGCTGAATGTAGGCAGCAATAATAAAATGTATAGTTACTGTACATACCAATTCTTTTTATAATCTAATGTGACGTACAGCACAGTACTGTATGGCACTTTTAAAAAGTACTGAACATTTAAGGACTGTTTTAAAAGTAACAGAATGTAAAGGTTATTAAGGTAATGGAAAATTGTTATAAAGGGGTTTAAAGTGTTAGGGGATGTCCTGCAATACTGATCGTATCCCAAAATAAAGTATGTATTTGAAATTAAAAACTGCATCTCCACTTTGCAGAAATTTGACTTAACACTATACATACTTTTCTTCCCATGAAGGCTCAATTTTAGACACATCTTATATAATAATTTTATATAATAATAATAGTCTTTATCATCCATATGCAAACTTATGTCTTAATCAGGATTTTATATGCTTTCAGTTGATATCATTTCACTTTTTTGTATGTTCTGTATATGATTCTTTGTGATTGCAGGACTTTGGTGATTATTCAGATACATACTACTCTGTACAGACAACAGAAGGGGAACAAATCTCTCAACTGATAGCTGGATACATTGATATCATCTTGAGAAAGGTAACATTTAGAACAATCACTTTACAAAATATCCATTTTGGATGGACCATTAAAATAGCAATGTTAAATAACATAATTGTTGCAATACAGTTTTGTAAGCATTCATACATTATTTATGACACTAGTAGGTGGTTATTATGTAAGATGTGTCATTATGCTTACAGAAAAAGGCCAAGGATCATCTTGGTATTGAAGGGGATGACAACTCGACCATGTATGAAGAAAATGTCCAAGCTGGACAGTAAGTAGAGGCATTATTATTAATCTTCGTAACTTTGACTCTAAGAAGTTTACTATTTGCCAAAGACACAATGACATAGTTGATTGCTATGTATCTTTTATTCTGCAGTTTTACTTTGTTTTTGAAAAATTTTTGTGTGTGGACTAATTTTGCTAAATATTTTTATTGAACCCTAAGGTTAACTACCAAGTTGTCAGAAAAGCCAAGTATAGTTTGAAAAGAAATTGGATTTTACAATTAGGATAAAATAGAAAAAAAACTAATGAATAACAAATTTTTTTTTAGTTATAAAAATCTTTTTAACCTTTTCTTTTTGAAATAAGGGATTTTTAAAATTATTTTTATGAAGTTACTTTTTAATAAGTGACCCCACTTCCCTTATAGCTACTTATTAACAAAGCCTTGCTTTGTTTCAGGGCCACCATCATTCAGCACAATATGGCCAATGTGAAGCATCCAAGCTCAGGCAATGTCTCCATGCCAGGTTTGCTCCGAGATGGTTACCAGGGAGAAAACAAGATTGCTGTGGGCTCACTGCAGCGTGGACAGGTGTCCTCACAGTCTAATAACGCACGGAGTGGTTCTGCAGCTCGGCATGTTAGTGGTTTTCCCTACAGCTTTTTTTTTTTACCCATTGGCCTCCCTCTCTCTGTTTCAAATTGGGAATTGATTTCTGTATGGATGATACAACAACCAACTGAGAGATTATTGAAATTGATGTCTTAAACAGAGAGGGAGGCTGTTTTTTTTTTTTAGTGTGATGTTAATGCATTACACAGCATTGTTAAGTTGTTTTTTTTAATGTCTGCTGTGATTTTCTATTCTTTTTTTTTTGTCTCTTAATTAAAATATATTTAACATTTGTAAAGAATCCAAAAGAACTAGCCAAATGCAACTTATTATAAATCTTACTCTAAATGCAAGATTTATTGTGGTATCTGTTAATGTCCACCTAAGTCTTTAATTATAGGACTGTCACTTATTTTTTTTTAATGAAGATTTGGGAACAATGAATTTCAAATATAATATTTACACATTTCTTTTTTTTTAAATTTTTTTTGCTTTCTATTTTAAATAAACCCTTCATATAATTGCATTAGTTCTTTTTAGTGTACCTTAGTATACTGAGTTTAAATTTACATTTATTTCTTGTGTTGATGTTTTTTTAACTTTTGAGTCTTGATATCTTGTGCACACACACAAACTTGTGACATTTGGTGTGAACTTTGATCCTCTCTACTTAGTGTAGTAAACATTCTCACTCAAGACGTTTAAAAAAAAAGTTCTCTTTTTTTATCTTTGCACTGATGATAAAGCGCATTTTTACCCCATTGACCTCACTACTTACCATGCAGTTTACCCAGAAAGTGAGTTTAGTGATGCCAACTTTTAATGTTAACAAAATATTCATAATGTTTTAGAAAACAAAAAAGTGTTTGAAAATTAAAAAAAAAAAGAAAAGAAATTAAATATATGAATAAAACATTTCTGTTTCTTTCAAATTAATTTTTTTTTTAAATTGACAAAATAAGTAATAAGTTGGCAACACTTAACTTTAATTGTTGATTTTACAAGTGAAAATAAAGGAATGAGATATTAACATTGCTTCTGTTGTGCCAGTATTAATAACAGACTTGATATGTGTTTTTTCTTTTCACTTCCCCCCCATTGCTATAATGGTGCATTGTCTCCTATACAAAACCAACCTACAGGGTGATACAGGCGAGTTTGGGGAGATGAATGGATCCAGCAAGAGCTCCTCATACTTTGACCTAGTGGAAGGGGGCCCCACTAGTGGAATGCAGACAGGATCTAGTGTATGTGTCAAACCTAGTGCCGTTGTGCCTTGCTAGACTGGCTTAAGCTTGCTTTAGTTCACACTTGCACTAACAGTTTGGTGTCATGTTTAACTAACCCACTTTCTATGATTTTATCTTAAAAATCATTTATTTAAATTCATGATTACTTTAGAAATGAAGTCCAGTGTTAGTTCAAATTTGTTTCCTTGAGATAAGATCAGTTTTTAATTTGTGTTTGAATTTAACATAAATCCCTTGCATCACAAATTTTTATTACAATAAAAAAAAAAAATACGCCATTCCTAAAAAAAATAACATGCAATACTTCGACTACATGTTATATATATATAGATTATTTAGACATTGTCTTTTTTTTAATAGATTTAAAACATGAAAAAAAAACAGAGAAGATTTCTAAAATTTTAATCCTTGTAATATAAAAACAACTCAGAATGTCTCAGTATTAGACCAACTTAACCATCATTTTACAAACATGTTCCACTATTTCCTCCCTAGCTATTATGATTGTTTATTCTTCATTTTTCTTTATTAATTTTTTTTGCATCTGCCATTATTAATTATTAGCTGCCCATTTAAAAATAAACTGCTTTCTGTATTTGCTAAGTCACTTGGCAATTCATATTAAGAAAAATATGATTGCTATCAAATATAAATTTAATGTATGCCTCTGCCTTAGACACAGTTCCTATCTTAAAAGTTAAAAAAGGTTTTAGATTGGACAGGTAACATTTATTATTATTTTTTTAATACTTACTTAAATGTTCTTTTATGTATTGAGAGCTAAAATTCAAACTTTTACTGATTACCTATAGCAATCTGGAGTTTTTTAAAAATCAAACTAACTTAAAGTATTTAAACTTATTTTAAAAAATTTTATTTTCTGTTATATTTTTATATTTTTTATCATTATAAAATAGCTTTAAAATTATTTTTATAATGCACACATACATTATTTTTATATATTGTAGAACAAAAAAGTCACCTCAAATAATTAAAGTAGTAGACTTTTTGCACAGTATTTGTTCATGCTAACTTCTTTTTATATCCCTGCACCTAACAATCTAAATTTAGTTTACTGTTTGCAATAGTCTTCACATAATGGTGCTGGGGAAAATCAGCATTTTTTTTTTTTATACTAAATTTCCATTTGTTTTCTTTATGCTACTGAAAAATTGGTTTGATTAATCAAAACATTAGTTTAGAATTAGCTACCAAAGAGAAAAGTTCATTTAAACTACTTCTACTATTTTATTAGAGTTTATTTGTAACAATTTTATTTTTCTGTCTTATCAGGTTTAAATTATGAATATTATTAATCCTTACCATAAGCCTTATAAACTTTGGTGATGAGCACACAATTTTGTATTGATTGAACTATTAATTGATAATAATAATAGGGCTTGTCTTCAAGTCCGAAGATTAATGCAGAATGCAGTATTTCCCATATTTTCAACTATTAAATGAACTATCATTACTGGTTTTTAATCAATGTTTTGTTTTATTAATACTGTATTGCAATATTGCATTGTTCATTGTCGTCTTTGCTTGGAAGTATTGTAGAGTCTTTAGCTCATATATATATGTTGTAAAATAGCTAACATAAAAAAATATCAGTGTTGGATTGGGTCCATTATTTCATCTGTTAAGTTTAGTTTGAAGAGCACTTTAAAAAAAATAAAAGGGAAACTAACATGCTTATCATTGGTATAAATCTTACCACAGGGACAGACTATAATTCACACTGAGCTGACCCAAGCGCAAAGAGCTTTCAAACTGACCATCTCTGATGGTCTGGATGCTATAGACTCTGCCCAAGACAATCTAAGTAAAAGGTCAGAGATGCCAGTCCTTGGAGATGATCCGGTTAGTTTTTTTTAGTATCATATATTATTTTTCTGGGCAATTTAATCTGTTTAATTAAAACTCTATTGAAATACATGATTTAATTTTTTTTTATTGTTTTTTTTTTTTTTTTTTTTTTTTTTTTCACAATTCAGTCATTCCCTTTTAGGTCACATTAACCCACCAGTTAAATTTTTTTTTTAAAGCCTATTTCCATCAATGCTTTATCTAATCATTATATTTTGTGTTAAGTACTTTGAAATAGGCTAATGATTGATATGTATTACAATTTTGTTGTTAACACAGGCCTCTAAAAAGTGGCGGGAAAATCAGTTAGATTTATCAAGACAAAAGGTTGGCTCACAGCTATCTGCAATGAATGCGGCAACAGCACAGTTAGTAACCTTGACCTCTGGAGATCAAGAGGACATTGACTACACTGCTGTAGGAGCGGCTGTTAATCAAATGTAATTCATGGAGCACATAGTTGATGTCTTATATTTATTTGTAATTATAATGTGTTTGGTTACATTTATTCAATTTGCGTTTACCTGTTTTATTTCTTTCTTTCAGTACATCCAATGTGGGTGACTTCAGTCGAGATGTCAAGATGCTTGCTAACTTGCAAGAAGAGGATTCTGGTCAAAGGTTATTAGATGCTGCTCGTGGCCTGATTGGTGCATTTTCTGATCTTCTCAGAGCAGCAGACCCCAGTACTACAGAAGTAAATAGCTTTTAATTTGTATTAGTTTTCTTTAAGATTTCTTTGAATGTACTATAAAGTTAAATAATTCTGTAAATCATAAAAGCATTAGTCATTTTTTTCTTTTGTCTTTTAATATTGTAATATTGTTTGCATGTTACTCTCATTTTAACTTACATTCTGATATGTTCATTTGTTGCTATCATCACAGCCTCGACAAAACTTATTAACTGCTGCTGGAGTTGTTGGTGAAGCAACTCAGGAGGTGATCAATGAAGTGGGAGAGTCAGTTGATGATCTAGACAAGATTTATCAGGTAATACTTAGTTGTTTTTTAATTTTTGTTACTCTTATAGTTAATTTTTACAAAAATGCATTGGACACAAAGATACTATTCAGCATCATTACCATATGCTCAAGTCTTATAGTTCATTTTAAGATAATACTTTAATTTAGGAAATGTTACTGTTAAACCTAAAGAAGTAATAAATTAATCTGGCAGAATTTATTAAATATTGGATGCTTAGTTTTAAAATGTTTTTGGTTTTAATGAATCTTCTATGTTTATCTGACAAGTAGAGTCCATTTAAAGTTGTTGTGACTAACTGTCCTTCTATTACTTCAGAAAACATTCTAATTGGAAAGGCATCTATAAAAGGCTTATACATTTTCCACTGGGTGACATATACTGAAATGTTAACTTTTTTGATCACTTCATTGTAGGAAGCCTTGCTTGCATTAGCTAAGGCTGTTGCTAATGCCACAGCTTCCCTGGTGCTGAAGGCCAAGACTGTGGCTCAGACAGCAGATGAGCCCGTTCAGCAGGATCGTGTTATCTCCTCAGCTACTAACTGTGCCTTGGCTACATCTCAGTTAGTTGCTTGTACTAAGGTAAGGATCGTTTAGTAGTTGGCTTTTTTTTTTTCTATTAATACTGAAAGGAAACAATTACAGGCAGACATCAATAGTATTATAGGTTGAATCTTTGAGAAAAAAAATTGTTTTAAATGTTGATAGTTTTACCAGGAGCAAGACATTTTACTTATTACAGCTTTTTGGTCTTATGTTGTAGTTAAGAGGCTTTGAGATTTATACTTCTATGCTTGTGCATGGTTCAAAGGCCTATTGGGTTTCTTAGAATATATTTTTTAGAAGGAGAATATAAAAGATATTCATGTCTGTGGAACTTGAATGACTTTACATGAATAGATAAGAATGATTGCTTGCAGTTAAGTTTGCAAGACAACTTACTTCATTTCTAGCTAAAAGCAAAAAAAAAAAAAAAGAAAGCATTTTTCTTTTGATTTTCATTTTATTTAAAATGTTTCTATAACAATGTTAGAAAAAAAAATCTAAACTAATGGTTTGATTGTCTTTAGAAAATGTCCTTATTTTAAAACTATTAATTTTCATCAATTTAATAGAAAATTGAAGGTTTAAATAATGTATTGGATGGTGTTTTTGACCTCACTAGGTGGTAGCACCAACTATTGGGCACCCAGCTTGCCAGGAGCAACTTATTGAAGCAGCTAAACTAGTTGCCAAGTCAGTAGAAGGCATTGTGGAATCCTCTCAGGCAGCATGTAAAGATGACCACCTGTTACAAGACCTGGGCTCTGCTGCTACTGCTGTTACCAGAGCCTTGAATGACCTGCTTCTGCACATCAAGAAAGCTGCCCACCCTGCACGGGTTGGTTTACACTTTTGTCTTGAGTTTTCATTAACAATTATGATAATTAATTCTTTATAATGTTGCAACTACTAATAACTAGTGAAAGAGGGATTTTAATTTTTCATTGTTTTATATCAAAATTTGTTTTTCACTCTAAAATCTCTGTAAGTGCATGCCTAATAAAGGGAATCAATTAACTGTCTAGTTTTTTAAATTTTTAAATTCCTTTTTTAAAATTTTTAATTTCCTTTTTTAAAATTTAATTTTAATTGTTTAATGAAATTTAAAATATCTTGAGATTCCAAGAAGTTTCATGGTATTCCAACATTGGACTGTTCCCAAAAAATTAACATTGATGAGTTATAGTTTTTCTAGCAAAGCGAAAATAAATCTTATTCTTTGTAACAATGTAACATATATTAAGCCAGGAAAATGTATAATAGTAACAGTTATTGAGGAATAAATAATTACTTTCAAGGTATGACATTTCTATTTTATCAATTGTTCAGGCTAATGAGCAGCATGAGGAGGCAGTGGATACAATCATCAATGTTACAGACCGTCTGTTCAGTTCAGTTGGGGATGCTCACGAGATGGTGAAACAAGCCAAACAGTTAGCCCAGGTAGAACTAGATGATTCACTTTGTAAACATAATATTGTTTCTTATATTACAAGAAAACACAAGAGAGAAATCAGATTAAAACAAAAAACATTTATAGGATAGAAAGTGAAAATGTTAATTTCAGAAAAATTAAATAAGATATGGGACAATCAGAAACCTCAAAATAAGGTCATTACTTTGCTAATAATTGTCTGTTGAAGTTAAATAAGACCAAAATGATAACAATATAATTGGTTTTTCAAGATAACAAATCTTGATTGTAACCAGCCCTATTTAGTATCTAATGATAATGAAAAATAAAACCTTCTTTGTAAGATGTAGGCCACAATTAAGTTATTCCCTACAACTGCATGAATTTCACTCATTTGAAAACTAATTATTGTTAAGTGTATTTCAATTAGATCAGTTTCAATGAAAACACTTTTTTTTTTGTCAAGGCTACATCCACCCTGGTGAGTGCCATTCGAGGACAAGCAGATGATCACACAGACTCTGACACACAGAAGAGACTTCTGGCTGCAGCCAAACAGCTAGCTGATGCCACAGCTAAACTGGTAGAGGCAGCTAAAGGATGTGCCTCAAGGTAGCACAAGTATTTTAATGATGTTAAGAAAAATAGATTGAACACACGTTTTAATAGAATAGTGCAAACCTTAATAATAGTCTCAATGTATTTATGATGAAATGCTTTTTTACACTTTGGCCTCAAACAATAAACAAAATATATACTTATAAATTTAATTTTCTTGTTATGCTTGCCTAAATTTAGTAAAGGCCCTTTTTTTTTCTTCTCAAATGACAAAACATTATATGCTTTCAGTTTACTGTTGACACGCATTTTTGTGTCTTTCAATTTTTAAATCTTGACATAATCTCAAGTTTCATGTCATCTCATCTCTGCCTGTGGTCCCTGTGGCTTCATAGGCCACCAACCAGCTTCCTCCAGGTCTCTGGGTTCTAGGCGAGTCCCTCCTACTGTCCCCATGTCTTGCCCATCTGCTTGGCATTTGCTTTCAAATTGCAACGCCATATGTTCCTGGGATGTCCCTTCTTCCACAATTCCTTGGGGGTTCCAGGTTAAAGCTTGCCTTGTTATGTAGGGTGCAGGCTTGAAAAGGGTGTGACCTACCTATCTCCAGCATCTCTCAAGGATATTTACTTCAAGTAGAATCTCAAGTTTAGAACTGATCAATGTTTTGTCTCCATCTTTTGCTCTTAGTTTATCACTGACCAAATGTATTCTCCTGACAGTCCCAATGATTCAAACCAGCAACAGATGCTAAGGACAGCAGCTGAAGAACTTCGTTCAGCCACCAACACTGCAGCAAGCAATGCTTTGAAGAAGAGACTGATGACTAACCTTGAGGTGAGTGCCTTAATCTCACTTGCTGGTGCACTGTTAGTTTTCAGGAAGTTAAAGCCATCAGACTAATTGCTTGGCAGCTGTAATTTTTTTAGTGTTTGCTAAAACTTAACTTTTTGTTTTGCTATAGAACTGTGCCAATCAGGCTGCTGCTGCAGCGACACAACTTATCAGTGCATCTAACCAAGCCTACAAGACCAATTGTAATCCATCATCCAATCAACAAATGGCCACAGCTGCACAGGTAAAAAAGAAATATTTCTTATGGATGCAGGGGGAAAATGTACAGTGAAAAAGTAAAAGCTGTAGTCATGTTAATATTTTACCAGACTGATTCCTTTAATGTTTTCATCTTCAATAGTTAATTGGATTTGAATCTGGCTTGAGCAGAGTTGTGTTTACTGAGTGCCTAAAGGCAGCATGGGCAAACCTTCTCCCAGGCACCCCCTTCCCCCACTGACTGAGTGGTAAAGTGGTTTGCTTTCGAACCAGGGTTTGAGTCCTGGTGAAGACTGGGATTTTTAAATTCAGGATCTTCGGGCCTCTCTGAGTCCACCCAGCTCTAATGGGCACCTGACATTAGTTTGGGAAAAGTAAAGTTGGTTGGTCATTGTGCTGGCTACATGACACCCTCATTAACTGTAGGCTACAGAAACAGATGACCTTTACATCATCTGCCCTATAGACCACAAGGTCTGAAAGGGCAACGTTACTTTTACTCTTCCCTGAGGACCTTTTTATATGGCCATAGAATTTTAGTTTTATGCAAATGTAGTGCCATGAAAATCAGTAGAATGAGAATAATATAATTCTTTGTTGTTGTTTAATGATGTACTGACAAACTACCAGTGACTATATCTAAAACTTCCACAACATTAGTTTTGAGTTTTTTGCTCACTTTTATATTTTGTTGCAGAATCTGGACCAACAGATTCCAACTCTGGTTCAAGCAATGAGAGCTGTCCAGCGTCATCCTGACAGTGCTACAGCCCAGCTGGCTCTCATCAATGCCAGCCAGGACTTCATCCAGCCTGCAAGTCGTCTGATAGGAGCAGCGAATGCCTCAGCACCCACTGTCTCAGACCAGGCTGCTGCCCTGAACCTACACAATGCTGTGAAGTTCATGTCCAGTGCTGTGGCTGAACTAAGGTCTGCTGCAGGCAAGGTGAGATAGTTAAATTACTTAGTATAATTTATTTTTTATTTCAAGTTACTGTAGGTTACACATGAAATGAAACAATTTTGTAACAAGTAAAAGAATATGTGACTAAGTGATAAAGAGATAAAATCCTGGAGATTAACTCCATAAGTAAATGTAATAAAAATAGGGTATTAGAAATCAGTTACCCAGCTAATAAATACAATATATTGTTGCTCTTTACTCTTTCAAAAATCCTGCCCTACATTACTAGCCAGAGGAAACAGTTGAAAGTGTCTGTTTATATTAACTTTTTTTGCCAGGCCCAAGAAGCTTGCACCTCTTTAGAAATTGACAGTGCCTTGGATCAACTTGGAGATCTGGAGCAAGATATAGCAGATATCAAGCAAGCAGCCATGTCAGGCCGGCTGACAAGACTTCCAGGAGAAACAGTAAGGAGTTTTAGTTAAAATTAAATTGTTTGTGTGACTGTTTGGTTTGTTAGCTAAACTTGTATAAACATGCTGACCCTTTTATTTTGTATTTTCCACTAGGCTGAGGGATGTGCCACACAGTTAGGAACAACATCTAAAACTGTTGGCTCCTCTATGGCTCAGCTTTTGACTGCAGCTGCACAGGTAAGCCGAGAAGTTATCTCTCACATTTAAACAGAAAATAAAAGAATAGAATAAAATAAAGCAGCTTATTCATATTGTTATATCTGCATTATTTGCGATTAAATCTTCTTAACTTAATTGAGTGATTTCCATAAGTGTTAATACCGTTCCATAAAACAATGACAGTTGAAAAGGGAGACTAATAATTTAATTAAAGTACAGACTTATCTTGTATTTTTATATGTATCCTGTAGAAAGAAATGTTTTTCAAACTTTTTTTTCCTCCTTGTAATGGAGCATGTTTAATATTGTCTTGAAGGGAAACGAAGATTATGTTGGTATAGCTGCCAGGGACACTGTGAATGCCCTTAAGATACTAGTGAGCTCTGTCCGTGGTGTGGCTGCCACCACTGAAGACAAACAGATCCAGCAGACTATCCTGGACAACGCCAGGGATGTCATCAACCAGTCCATCCGGCTACTGGAGGAGGCCAAATATGCAATGAATGACCCAAGCAATCCTGAGAATCAGCAGAGACTTTCCCAGGTATTTATTCCATATTATGTTGTCTTTATAACAGTTAAATAATTATAAAATTCTTTGCATTTTTCTGGCTAATTTCAAACAGCTGCCTTTGAAATTGTGGAACTTTAATTATCACTAATTAACCTTTAAGTATCAATCTATAAATTATTGATTTTGTGGGATGGATGTCTGAGAGGCATTAACCATTTGGCTACCTATCAAGGAGGCTCGAGTTCAAGACCCACCTAAAGCTGAGTTGTTAGCTGATCACCTGAAGGCAGCATTGAAACCTTCTCCCAGATACCAGCTCCCCCACTGGGAGACTGGACTATAGTACATTGAGACTGCTATTGCATGAAAGATGCACTATACTAAAGCAATTAGAAATTTTGATATGTACAAACATCATCATAGAAGTACAAAGGTTGCCACTTAAATTATATGTGTCTTCATAATGCTCTCAGGTGGCCAAGTCCGTGTCCAATGCTCTCAATAACTGTGTGAACTGCCTCCCGGGACAGAGAGACATAGACAACGCTATTAGGCTGATTACACAAAGCTCTCAGAACCTTTCCAATCCAAGGGTTTGTTTGTTAATTATACAAAAATTTTATTTTTTAAAAAGTAGCTTTGTTAAGTTTTGATCAAACAATCAGGAAGGTATTTTAAGGGCGTTGTAATAATAATATTAAATTATATTTTTTTACAAACTCCATAAGTTAAATCTGCATTAGAAATTATTAAAATAATGCTCTATAAAACTGTAATCCAAAAGACTGTTTTAGAAATCTTATTTGCATACAACAAAACACAAGTTGAAGTTGAAAAGATTTTTATAGAATTTTTTTGTTGAGTTTATGAAAATAAAATAAAAAACACATAGAAACACCATGTGTAGTTTATTGTTGGGCTTTTCTGTTATTTGTAATTCACACACCTTAATAACTGCCACTTTCTTGGCAACTATCTATTCTAATTAAAGCCAGAAATTCTAGATGTGTTTAAAAAAACCTTTCATTTACTTGCTTGAGACAAAAAGTTCTAAGTAGAATACATTTGTTTCCCACAGTTCCCTCCAACGTCTAAGAGCTACCAGGAGGTACAGAATGATATGAACAATGCTGCTGTCAACTTGAACCAGGCAGCCAGTGACATAGTGTCTTCATCCAGGGTAACCACCCAGCACTTGGCAGAGTCCACCACTAGATACAGGTAATGTTTAGCCTTTTTTCTCCGCTGCAAAACATGCCCCTCAGTTTTATAGTGACTTCCTAAAGTAGCCCAGATTGTATTTGAGTTTCCTTCTACACCATGTGTATCAGTCATGACTGGAAAGATAATGTAATGATATTTTGTCATAAGTCAAATTAAAAACACCTTCACCCACTTCCTTCCACTTTAACCAAAACAAAAAAAATATCCACGCTGTAAAATATAACTAAAGACTTGTTTCTGATGTACATGTTAGTACATGTTTTGGATATTGAAGATTAGTACACAGTAGCCCAAGCCTTTTGCAGATTGATGTGGGATGGCAGCAGCCATGGTTTGAACCCAGGACCATCGAGAAAACGGTCCACAGAGTGCATGCCAGACAGCCAGCCTTTGCCTCCAGCACTATTTGCCCCCCCCCCCCCCCCCCCCCCCCCCCCCCCCCCGCCCAAAATACTTAGATCATTTAAAAGTGTTACAGTTTTTGATGCAAATATGTTTTTTGTTTGTAATAGGTGCTTCTAGTTTAAAAAATAATTAACCACAATACGTTTGAAGCTTAGATTAAGTTAGATGTCAAGAAATATTTCATTGTTTCAGCCATCATTATGAAGACTTTGTCCACTCTGGTTTGGTCATGGCTGGAGTCTCCAAAGACCTGGAGACACAAAACCAAATAGTTGGAGGATTGAAGAGTGTCTCCATGGTGTCCAGCAAACTGATGCTGGCTGCTAAGTCTGTGTCTGCTGACCCCAATGCACCAAACTCCAGAAACTTATTAGCCCAGGCCGCCAGGTTAGTTTCTGTTCTTTATATAACATGATGTTGGTCTACAAAAAGTCATATCATAAATTCCTTTTTCTATAAATATCAAATAAAAATAATCTTATCTTATATATTAAAGATGTTACTTCAAAAACAAGATAATTACGTCCTAGGCATTTAATGTGTCAATCTAGTTATGCATGTTAATCAATGACTTAAACTCTGCTAAATCGTTATCAGGTTTTCCTGGCTGATTCAGGCAACCCATTTCATTTCTAACGAATTTGTTCTAGCGTATGGAATAAGAAATGTGCCTCTATCTTTGTGTCTTTTTGAGTATTTCATTAGGTTTTGTTTTTTCTATTTGTAAATTATGTTTTAGTGTTTCATGTATTATAGCTACTTTATTTTTTATTCTTCTATCCTGAAGTGTCTCTAAGTTTAGTGATGTTGCTAATCAAACTAGAATATTTGTTTATTATAAATCTCACTGCTCTATTTTGTATTTGTTCTAGTATCCTTATGTTTTCTTCAGTTAGGGATCCCAAACAGAAGACCCATATTCTAATATTGGCCTAACTTAAGTTAAATATATAATGCAAAGGGTTACACCTAAGTACAGGAAGTTTGGCACATCAGATGTTGTTGAGAACATTGAAAATGAAGAATAACCATTGAAAAGTATTTCTAAGACAACTGCATACAAACGCTAGTAAAGTTACTTTGACATCTAAAGTATTGAACTTTTAATCATGTATACATAGAACTTAACTGGCCATAACTGAAATATTTGTCTCACTATTGTGTGCTGCAGGGCTGTGACAGAAAGCATCAATCATTTGTTTAGTATCTGTACACAGTCAGCTCCTGGACAGAAGGAATGTGATAATGCCTTGCGACAAATCCAGGTATGTGCATCATTGTCACACAACTGCCTATGTGACTTTTAAAACAAGTCTTAATATTATTTATGTTTAAGGGCTAAAATACTTTTCTTTTGTTATCTTACTGGACTGCACATTTAGAATATATTTTTATAAATTTTGCATTATATAATAAATTAAATTATTTAATTTTAGCTGCTTATGTTATACAATTGTAATTGTATACATTTTTAAAAATTTAAATGGATAGAGTGCATTTGTTTTGTTTATATGCAGTTCTTTACAACATTTATTTTATGTTTATATTTTAAGGCTGCAATTATGAAAACACATTTAATTGTTATTACAGTTATATATCAGGAACCTGACACCAGTCAGTAGATGTCATTGATTGCTGATTCCTTAGTCCCGTTATATCTTCATTAATAAATATGTTCAGAAATGGTTGCAGTCATTTCTTCTGCTTGTTGATATATAGGGAATGGAATTATTATTGTCCAATGTTATCTCAAGCATGTCATTGAGTTTGAAGTTTTTTTTTAGTTAACTTCATCGAGGAAAAAACAAAAGACTGAATAGCTTGATTGCTAATGAAAAAGAAGTCAATGTGTAAATTGCTTGTGTGCTGTTTCAGATGATAGCCAGCATGTTAGACAATCCCAATGAGCCAGTCAGTGACTTGTCTTACTTTGATTCTCTGCAAGCAGTCATGGAGAAATCTAAGGTAATACAATCTACCATCTTTCTGTACAAAGTTGGGTTCTATTTCAATGTTAAACCATGAGCTGCAGTAACAGAAACATTTTTCCTCTGGACTTGTATTGCAGGACCTGGGTGATGCCATGACTGGTATATCTAACCATGCTAAGAAACAGGACATGGATGAGTTCTGCAGCTCTGTACGGAACTTTGCTAACTCAGTCTGTGGTCTGACTGAAGCTTCTGTACAGGTTAGATGATATGTCCAGAATTCCAAGTTTTTCATTTACTGTCTAGCCATTTCAAATTTCCTTGTTTTTCTTTTTTTAAATAGCATAACTAGATAGCAATTGTTTATACTAGCAATAGTTTATAGATTTAGAATTTAGCAAATGAATTTAAACTGAATTATTCTTCAGGCTGCTTACTTGGTGGGAATATCTGATCCAGCTTCTGAACCAGGACGTCCAGGTGTGGTAGACCAAACACAGTTTGCTAGAGCCAATCAAGCCATCCAAATGGCCTGCCAGAACTTGACCAATCCAGCTAGCTCACAGCAGCAGGTAAAAATAAATGTGCTATAAATAACTACCAATCCAATGCTAGGAAAACAAGAAAGAATAAACAAGTATTCTACAAACATCTTTTAGGAACTATGCATACAGACACTGGTTGAAAGCAAACACACTATACTATTGAGCTAACAACACACTTTCCAGAAGTCATTCAGCTTAGAGTCTCCTTGATATGTATCTATTTATTCCACTCAGTAAGCAAGTCATATATACTACTTCATTAATAAGTATTCTCAGAGTACATACTGTTAAACAAAACTTTTTTTTTTTTGTGTGTGGAATTTTTCTCTGTGTTGTATGAAAGGAATGCCACAGTAGCTGCTCAGTGTATTGAATACTAAACAAACCGTAGTACGACTTTTAATATGCAACAAAAGCTGCATGAGTTTTTATACTACAATCTATCTATTTTGTTCAACAATGTTTTTTTCTTGTTTTGATTACATTTAAAAAAAAATTTTTTTTTTCCTCCTTATATATTATGTTTCCAAATTTAAAAAAAAAATCTAAAAAAATGACTAAAAAAATGTTAAATCTAAAGATATGACTAATTTTTTTTTTTAAATCTATGCGTAGGATGTAAAGTTTTTTTTAATCTATACGTATGACTTTTTAAAAAAAAATCTATACATACGATTAAGTTTTTTTTAATCTATACTTTTGACTGAATAAAAAAAATCTATGCATATGATTAAAAAATTTTTTAAAAATCTATACATATGATTAAGTCTTTTTTAATGTAAATGTATGATTAAAGTTTTTTTTTAATCCATATGTATGACAAGTTTTTAAAAAAATCTGTACATATAACTAAAGTTTTAAAAAAAATTTATACGTTTGACTGCTGTGGTCGCCTGGCTGCAAAAAAGAAAGACAAATAAAAAATTATTTCCATTGTTACTCAGGGCACCAACACTCAGGCGCAGGTATGTTCCACTACTACTCAACATCATTTACCTGGTCTAAACTTCCCCCCTCCCCCTCTTTGTTTAATGATGTGTAACATCTTAGGCTTTCTCCTAATACCATTATCTACTATATAATACTTGTTTATATTCTTACAAAACTACTCTATAACTCTAAGCTAATATGTTAAGAGTAGCTCTCAACTTTTGTAAAATTGAATTCTGGGATATATAGATTCTTTTCTATAGTGAAAGAAAAAGTTTAGTGATTGGTCTGAAGTAGACAAGCTTTAACTTTATATATATCATCTATTCATCTGATACAGATTTGCTTAATCTATGTAAACTATCATTTACCCACTGTGGTAGTTTGATATTGGAGTCATATAGAGCATTGATACGAATCAGTATAAAGCATTGTTTAGTGATAGTTATGTTTAGTCTCTATCCTAGTTGGCATTAAAAACAAAAAACAAAACAAATCTAAAGTATATTTTTTCAAACTTATTTGCATAAATCTTGGAAAAAGCAAATCAGCACAAAGGGATACTTTCAGTTGCAAGAGTTATTCACCTTGTTATTAATGACATGATCTCATCAGTAATTTAATCTTCTATTTTGTTTGGCAATGTATTGACTTCATTAACGTCTGCTATAACTTGATTAAATGCTTTCAACTCAACTACAGCTGATATAAACATTAGTGAGAATTGATGTATTTATTCTATGTTAGAGGAGAGCTAATATACTCCTATCTCTAGTAATGTATCATTAAGGCTGACCTGTGTGAATCAAACCAAATCAGTTAATTTCTCTTATTCTCTTTTTTCCATTAACAAGTATTATGCCTCTTGGAATTTACGTTCGATGGTAAGCCAACATCAGTGTAGTCTGACCAGCAACTAAAATAACCAACAAAATTTGTTCATTCCCTCTGCTACATAAAAAAAAGTGCATTTGCTAAATCTCTAGTAAAGTTTATTTAAAACTTTATTCTTCCAGTTTGAATGTCACATATCACTTTTCTTTGTTAAAAAAAAACTAAATATTTTATTTTATGATTATGCACACAAAAAAGAAGAAAAAATACACCCCACATCTTTGGTTTATGTTCTAAACATAGAAAAAAAAATCAAACACCTGAACTATTATATTGCAATAAGGCGTTTAGGGCAAGAGAGGATACAAATGATTGTTTGCAATGAATGCCTCAGAGACTTCAAAATGCATTAGATGTTTTAGTATTTCTAGATACAATGACCAATACTGGAAAAGTATTTTCTCTAGAAGTAGCCAATAAACTGTAGCCTGTAATTCAGAATCCCCATAAATGTTTTCTTTATTTCTCTTTTGTTCCTTTTTTTTAATTACAGCTTTTTAATTTACTGAATCTTTTTTTTTTTATATGTTGTTTGAGTTCTTAAATTTAAAACCAGAGCAGGCTCTGTTTGTTGACACTATTTTAGAAGCTTTACATATTTTGTGTTGTTTTATTTTGTTTAAATAGTAATTTCTTCCTTCCCTATAGCTTCTAGCTTGTTGTTGTCACAGTCTTTATTCTACCACTGTCAGGTCACATCACTTCAACTATGTCATTGTTGGATGGGACACTTTCACTTGCCATCTAAATCTTTTTCTTTGTCTGTGTGTGTTTAACATTTAGACCATATTAATATGTGCTTAAAAAACTAAAAAAAAAAAACTTTAACTGGGTCACACTTCTAAACTCCAACTTTCAGATTTGTTATCAAGTAAGTTTGTTTCAACATTTTCAACTTTTCATTTCATCATTTTTGTTCTGTTTTTGTTTCTTTTATCTTTGATAATTTTTATATTCCTTGAATGTTCTGTGGAAAAAAAAAATGAAATATGGCAAAAAAAAAAGGCTTTTTCTGATTTTTCATTTCAGTTATTACAGAGAATAATACCTAGAAAAGTAATTTAAAATTCTTGAGAAAAATCTTGTGAATAATAATAATAATAATAATAATTAAGAAATCACTTTGAAAAATAAATATGGTCTAATTGAACTAGGATTTAAATAACTGAGACGTTGAGAATAGCTTATCTCTAGATTTAAAACAATAATTTTTAAAAACTTGATTTTACCCTGACATTTCGATGTACTTTGAACAAAATTGTCCCCCCCCCCCCCCCCCTTTCCACCCATTATTACTCCTTCCCACTTTCTCCTTTGTGTTTCTCAGCCATGTATAAAATCAAATTAAAACTTTAGTGGTAAGGAAAAAAATATTCAGTACTAGAATCTTGTACACATAATGTTGGTAGATGTCTGAAATAATTGTGACCCTCTAATAAATAACATACTGACACTTACTTCAAGCCTGCATGATTGGACTCACTAGAATAATGACAACATCTTTTTAGACAGTTTAACTTATCTGGCAGTGTACACTTGTACAACTGGAATGAATCTCATTTCTTTGAACTTGCTGTTCCTGTTACAATGTTGTTTTTTTCCTCTTATAACTTGAAAAACTAAGTCAACATTTCTAAGGCATTGTTTACAAAGAAATGTCTAATACTATAAGACCTTGGACATTGTAGGAGACTAAATGAATAAAATTAAAATTAGTTTGTGTTAATGGATCAATAAAAAATGATTTGGTTCATACGTTCTTATGTAATCTATTTAAAACCTTGGTTTTATTTTCTGTTCATTCTTTTTGTTTTGGCATGCAGTAAGACTAGCGGCTCCCCCCACCCCACCCCCCCTCCAAGTGAGCTTTAATACATTAGTGAACTGAGCTAAAAAACATTAATAATTACAAGGACTATTTATTGACATATTACCATATTTATTGGAAGTATTGTCAATTTCTTTTTTTTTATTGAGCTTTTAGAAGTTTTTGATAAATAGCATTCCTTTGTTATTGGCATAGAGCTTGTAGTAAGACATTTACAATAATTCCATTCAATGTTAAACTTTAATACTGTTCTGTGCTAATAGGTTAAATATTCATGAATTCAATCTTGCGCTGTTGACGTTGAGCCATTAGTCTTATATTTTTGGTTGAAACTCAGCATGTTGATTGTTTTGTTGTTTCTTTTAAAACACTTTTTTGTTTCGTTCTTGTACGTTTTAATTTTTCTCTAATTCTGCTAAAGAAAATATTAACTCTTAACATGGATGTAAACAAAAACATTGTTTCACTGAAGAGTTGGTATACATCACTGTTATCCTTGCAGAGCGTGTTACTGTAAACTCATTTAACGTTGTGTAGAGTATAAAGATTTGATATTTAACCACATTTCATTTGAGTTAATATCTTTATAATCTCTTATTTTCTGTTTTCATACATTTATTCCTTCAATTTATTTGTTATGTAATATTAAAAAAAATAAAGAAGTTATGTCCCTCTACCTCTTGTTCAAGGAGATAAGAGCGCAGAACAGAATTAAGATGACTGACCTTTCATCTGATGCTTACCAGTTAACCAAATGACTTTTGTTAGTTGTTGTCTTGGTTTTCTTGTTGCCTGGATATTTGGCATGGACTTTTCTTTCAGTTTCCTGATTGTATTATCAGTCTCTAACGGTTATTTTATCCAACTTCTATTCAGGTTTTGTCCGCTGCAACAGTTGTGGCCAAGCACACATCCTCCCTTTGCAACTCTTGCCGGCTGGCATCTTCAAAGACTGCCAACCCTGTGGCCAAGAGGCATTTTGTCCAGAGTGCTAAAGATGTGGCCAATAGTACTGCCAGTTTGGTGAAAGCCATCAAGGTAATAGATTTGGCGTAGCAGGATTAATAAAAGCACTTTTGTTTGAAAGTCTACTTATATTAAATTTGAAATCGCTTATAAAATTTGAAATTCTCATAATTGTACTGTTACAAGTGTTGCTCTGCTTGAGATTGTGTGTTTGTTACCCAGGCTTTGGACAGTGACTTCACTGATGAGAACAGGCAGAAATGTGCTGAAGCTGCCAGACCACTCATCAATGCAGTAGATGAGCTGACAACATTTGCCTCATCGCCAGAGTTTGCCAGTAAACCTGCTAAGATAAGTGCTCAGGTAAGACTCACATCTTTATTATTTTAGCCAGACCATTCATCTTGCTTTCAGGCTCAGTAAGTAAAGTCTCAATAGTGAGTCATTTCTCCAGGTAATCTCATTAGCAAGAAAGTGAAATCCATTGTGTGTAGAAATAAAATAAAAAAAATTTAGTGTTTTTTAGAAAAAAAAATGTTATCCTTGAAATAATATTATTCTTTTAACATTGCTGACATTGATGACATTAAACAAAATATATTACCATCATACCTTATTACAATAGTGCTGATTAATAAATGAAATAATAATAATAATAGAAATTTTTAAAAATTGTTTTTACTAATATGACAAAAAGAACAACTATTCATAAGTATTAGGGTCAGTTTATCTCTCCTCTCTTTTTTTCTTTTATTCTTTCTCCCCTTCCTCCCCCAAATATAGTTTTTAAATCAGCTCCTTATTTTTAACTTAAATTAGCTCATTGCCATCATTAATTTAAGAAAAAATTGTGATTTAATCCAACACTCAACTTTTTTGTTTACCTTTTCTATTTTTTACCTTAAAAGTTAAATTATATATTTTCTAGGCTCGTCAGGCACAAGAGCCAATCACACAGTCTGGTAAATCAATGATTGAAGGCGCCTGCAACATGCTGCAAGCGGCCAAACAGCTTGCAGTCAACCCCCGAGACCCACCTACATACCAGATGTACTCTTTCCATTCAAAGAGCGTGTCCGAATCCATCAAACGTTTGGTCTCCTCTATCAAGTGAGTTGTAATCATCAGTCTTAAGGTTCTCACCACAGTAGCCTGTCATACCAGTGGCAACATAAACACACATTATGGAGTTATCATAACAAAGTTGTACATTGTAGATTTTTACTTGATAGAAGCATTCTTGCTGTTCCATCTAATCATGTCTCAGTTGAACACTTTTTTTTTTCTTTGTTCCCTTCTATTGTCTCTTAGAATGACTAACTCTTTTACTTTTTTTCTGAAAAAATGAAAGAAATACCTAATAACAAGGACACACACCAATTTGTAAACTGTCTCATTTGTGTGTATGATGCATCATGTGCTGTTTGTGTTCTTAGGGACATGGCACCAGGCCAGCATGAGTGTGACAATGCCATTGAACATCTAAATATTACCATACGAGACTTAGATCAAGCATCACTTGCTGCCATTAGTCAGAAACTTACACCAAGAGATGAGAAATCTTTGAAGGTTAGAGGATTTTAAAAAATTTCTTGTAACATAAAAACATGAATCTTAGGAAAAAAAAACAATAGCAGTGAAATAATTATAGTGAAACAATTAAGGAAATTTAAAAGTTTTCTTTATTTGTTTTTTTTTTTTTGTACATTTGAATATATTGCAAAAAGCATTGCACATTACTTAACAAGTTCTTGCACTATCTTGAATGCACTTTAAGTTCCTGTTTATTGAACCTTGTTTTCATGAGACACAGTAAAGTGAACTACACCCTGAATAAAAAAGAGAAATGTCATCTAAGCTCTACAATATGAACCCTTATTGTCTCTGATTTGCAAAGATTTTCCCTTATTTGTTCCAGGCTTATCAAGAACAGATGATAAACAGTGCTAGAGAAATTTTAGACAGAATAGATCTGATCAGACAGGCTGCTAAAGAGGAACCACAGAACTTAGGACATTTAGTAAGTCATTCTAGAGGCAGCAACTGCATGTTAAACAGAACAAATAAAAAAAAAAACTGCAATGCAGCCAAAAAAAACAACTATTTTTTCTTATTATAAATATTGAGAATGTCCTGTCCAGACATTTGAACAACTTGAGCCAATAATAAAATCTTTTGATTTTTAACCCTTCAAGTGCTCAGTTTTTTTACAGAGAGTGCATTGAAAAGTGAGATAAAAAATTTTGTGTTTACAAACATTGGAGACCCACTTGCTTATTTTTCTTTTAGAAGCTAAACTATAAATTGTAGCCTATTAAACCTATACATTTTTGAAAAGCTAATTGAATAAGGAATTTAACAGACAATTAACATATATGAATAAAAAATAAAAAATTATTTAAATAATAATACAAACCATTTTTTAAAAAAGCTCAACAAAAATTTAATCCATGAGAATCACAACTAATAAAGCTTGAAAAAAAACACCACATTCAGAAAATTTTAAGAAAAAAATATATACACACATATATATAAGAGTTGTAAAAGTAGAAAGAATGATTATTTACAACTGTCTGTGATATTTAGCAAAACACTCTGGAAACAGTCCAACTTTGCATCCTGTGCACTCCCACCCACTTCTGACACGAGTTGGATGACCAGCAACACACTGTCGTTTTTTCCCCACTGGCAGTTTGCTAAGATCATGTCCATCAAGTGGATGACCTGCTACAGTCTGGGTTAGTGGTGTTGGACCCATTCGTGCGGCCTCCATCTCTGTTCTAGTGCGTTTTTGATGTATCACTTTTTGGGGTAAAAAGTTTGATGTCATGCTCTCTAGTGCAGACACGATGAAATTGTACCTTGAGAGCTTTGGTCTGTCTGATGTGTTGCTATGGTAGATTATATAGCTATTTAGAATAGCTCTTCCAAATAGTGAAAAGAAAACTTTATTTGTCCATTTCAAGCTTCGGCGCTCAGCCATATACATGTAAAGTTTTTCATCGCCCAAGTCAACACCACCATGGCCTGGTTATAGGCATGAATCACAGCAGGTCTTGTTACAGGTTTTTTCCTGCCGTTTACTGTATCAATGAGACCAGCTTTACTAGCAGTAGACAGCAAGATTGGCTTTCTGCTATTATCCTGGTAAGCCAAGCAAAGCAGATTACCTTTTCTGGCTGCGATGAGCTCCTTGTTTTTCAATTTTGTTTTAACACAAACATCTGGTAGCCCTTTTCTGTTAGATCTAACAGTTCCTGTAGCTGTAGTGTTTTCAGAAAAAAGTTCTTCCAATAATTCTATGGAGGTAAAAAAATTGTCTATCCCTAAATGGTGTCCTCTGTTTAACAGACCAGCTGCAGTCATAAGCCTAATAATAAGCTCATGTGTATAAGACCTGCCATTGCCGATTCTTCTTCCTTGACTGCCCTCATATATTTCAAACTGGCAAAGATAGCCATTAGCACTGTCTGATAAGCACCACATCTTATTGCCGAATCTGGCATGCCTCTTGTTAGGCATAAACTGGTGGATATGAGGGGTTTTTCCTTTAAACCCAATCATACTTTCATCAATGCTGACATTTTGAGTGGGGTGGTAAAAGTATTTGAATTTAGCATTGAAATGCTTTATAAGTTCTTGGACCTTGAAAAGCTTGAAACCAATATCATTTCTATCTGGTAACAGCATATTGTCAGCAAAGTGAAGAAATTTTAGAATGATCTGATAGCGATCTCGGTTCATGTGAACAGGGAACCAAGGTGTTTCTTGGCTCAGATTGCATGAGTCACAATATGCGTTGTAGTTGGGCTTTTTATTTAATCCCGTGTTCATTGTCACACCTAAAAATGCCCTGAACTCTTCATTTGATATAGGTGTCCACTTGTAGACACGAGATCTTGGCGTGGTCTCCAGGTTTTCGTGGTTATCTTCGATGAATTGCCTGGCGTATTTATTGGTTTCATTGACAACCAAATTTACAATGTCATCTGTCAAAAAAAGGTTGACATAGTCCACAGGCTTTGCATTTGGAGCTGGTGCATGTTTTGGGCCTGGGTGGGCTGTAAATAAAACTGGCCTGGGACCACAATCATGATCATTAACAGGTCTCCATTCTTCAGCAGAGGGTGTAAAAGATTCTGCCTCATCTGATTCTGAAAATAAAGAAAAAAAATTATCATAAGATATAGATCTAGACTAATTATACTGAAATTATTATATTACAGATTGACTTAGCCTTAGGACCTAGATAGATCTATTAGATCTAATATTAGTAATATCATATTTTAAATTAAAGCTTACTAATTTTCAAATTTTGATCTAATCTAATAATGTAAACAAACAATTTGAGGTGCCACACCCCTTTTATCTATGGATAAAAACATTTGTGTAAAAAAAAAAAAAGATCGATACACGTGAAGGATATTGCCTCTAGACTAATGGCTCTATATTTAGACCTAGATCTAAAACTAATTATCAATATAATTTGTACTTACCAGATAAATCTTCATCTAAATCAGAATCCATAAATTCCTCATCAGTTAGGTTGTCTTTATTCAGATTTGGAAAATCAACTTCACTGTCACTACTCATTTTTGATTGATTAAAAACGTATAGAAAGAAATTAACGTGGCGTCCTTTGCAAATTCAAAGTCGGAAGTGAAGGAAGTAAACGGATATGTACGGTTTTGCAACTAATTACCGAGAAAATACGAAAGAAACGACCGTATATAAACGAAGCCACAATCGTGGCCTCAAGCCTTATAATTTCTGTTTACATCAAGCCTCGATCGTGGCCCCACGCATTTTGAGGGTTAAGATGTTTTAAACAACTTTTGTGTGAATAACTGATTTTTTAATGTTTTTTTTTTTAAATCAGATTTCAACTGTATCCTCTTACTTTGAGCCCTTGACAAGGTCAGCCATTGGTAGTGCCAGTAAAACAGTCAACTCAAAGCAACAGATGAACATCCTTGACCTTACCAAGACAGTAGCAGAGTCAGCACTTCAGTTTATGTATGCCTGTAAAGAAGGAGGAGGTAATCCTAAGGTGAGCCTTTCTTTAAAATTAAGTTTAGACCCATTCAAAATGTCAATCATATAACAAGAACTAAATGTCAACTACTAAGAATCTTGTTATTTTCATTTACCATTTGGTTTATGAATTATTACTTGTAAACCAAGTAACTCATAGCAAATTCAATTGGAGATTTTCACTAAAAAATGTCACCAAGACTCAATTGAACTTCACTGTTGTCAAATAAGTAAAAAAAAAAAAGATAGAGCTCTGATTTGAACACTCAATGTGTGGCTGTTGATCTTCTTAAAAAAATTTTCTTTATTACCACTAGTTATTTTCCCATAACACTTCCTAAGTTTTGTTTCACCGGATACACCAAAAAGCTAGCTTTTTATTGTTTTTCTGCCATGTCTTTAAATCTCCATTATTAACAATGAACCTAATTGTATTTAGAGTAGTATTTCTGTAATTTAACTCTTTTTCTCCTAACTGACGATACCAGCATTGATTCCACCAGAATGTGGTAAATAATTACGGAGAGAAAAGAGTTATATTTGCTACACTTTGATTTGTGTTTTTAGTAAGAGAAGAATGATGAAAGTACATGTCTTGTATTTAAAACAAGATCTCTCAAGAGTGAACAATTATTAGACAGAAAATGATCACATTGAACAACTAATTTGCAATTTTTTTTTTTTTTATTCACTTAAATAAGCCAGAAAACTTCATGGGATGAATTTTTTAAAATTGGTTTTTAGCGGTTGCACAAATACAAACTGTTCACTAATATTTCAAATGCTATTTGAATCCTTCTCATTAAGGCCTCACACACTCATGGTCCTATAGACAATGCTGCTGATGATATGAAAGATGTCCTCCAGGACCTACTACAGACAATGGAAGAAGCTGCATCACAGGCTGGTGTAGTCAACAGTATGATAGACACAATTACAAAAGCCATAGCTAGGGTAATAAGACTGTTTGATAGTGCACAAGTTATGTTGTCATCTATCTATTGTAGTACTGTGGTACTTATATCAATTGGACAAAGATTAAGTGTAACATTGTTTTTGAATAACATACATACTAAAGAAATAAATTACTTGCTGCAATATATGATTATAAAATGCATATTATGACATTAACTTATTCTCTCTTACCTTGTTCAGACTGATGAACGTCAAATAGATAGAATGTCCATCATTGAAACCCTCAGCTTTGTTGACCACCAGACCAATATGGTCAGATTGGCTAAACAAATAGCCAGGACTGCCCAGGATATGGTGAGTATCTTTTTTTTTTTGTACGACTTAATGTACTGGATGCTATAGAACTCTAAATTAATCTCCTTTAGTTGTGTTTGAAGTCTTGACAAATGTTGTGCTATTTTCTACTATTTTTGTCAGATTGGCAAATCTACTACCAATGTGGGACAACTGGGAGTGTTAGCCAACCAATTAACTAGAGACTTTGTAGCTCTTGCAAATGATTCCTTAGGAGCTGCACAGGCGGCCAACAGTACTGAGGTAATTTGTACAGCACAGGTTCAATGAGACATTTTATAGTTCATACAGGCTACTTTTATAACCATAGGCAATACAGTAGAGGATGGCCGTGTTTGCACTCTCTTAGAGCTAATTTGTCAATATTCACATTGACAAATGTGGATTAATTAATTTGGATCTGTGACTTATCTTGATTACCTCTTTAATTATATTATAAAAAAGAAATATTTTGATTAATCTTATTTTAAAGTGTAATTGTTTCTACTCAAGTATTTTTAGATTTAAATGATACTATTTGTACTTTTCTGCTTTTGAATGAAGGAGTTTTAGATCTTGTATACTTCAGCTTTTTTTCTTTCATAATAAAAATACTAAATGTTACAGACATTATGGTTTGACATAAAACATCTAAAAACATTTGGTATAACATTGGCAAGAACATTTTTGATGTGTACCCAATAAAAAAAATTTGTAATCATGTTTAAAGTGTTTTCTATGCTACAGAAATAAAAGTTAATGAGTGATTTTATTATTTATATGAGCCTAGATAAGAAATAATATTTAAAGATGATTGATCTGAGAAAGTATTATTGTCAAAGTTTTTTCGGGTACTGAGAAAAATGACAACAAAATGTATCAGTTTGTAAGAGATACTTAAGAACTTGTAAAATCTGTGAAAGAGTTTAATAGTAGCCTACCAAAAGTAAAATCATGATTTTAACATTAAAAAATTAAATAGTGAAATATTTGTAGACGCTTTCTTTCATTGTTGTTAGAATTTTTTTTATTTCCCACCTTGACAATGCAATCAGCACTATTTATTGTTTCATCAGATTGGAAACAGGATTCGTTCTACAGTTCAAGACCTTGGCAAGTCTTGTGTTGAGCTTGTACAGGATGCTGGCAATCTCCAGGGTAACCCAACTGACCAGTTCACATTGAAAGAACTCAGTGATCATGCCAAGAGTGTCCAGGAAAGGGTTAGTTCAGATTGACATCTTGTACAGTTAAAAATGTTAGAGAAGTCTTCTTTCCTTATTCAATTTTCTCTCTCTTATCTACTCCGGGTATGTCTATAGTGACTTCCTTTAGGCTAGTCCAATTAAATATATCTATTTCTAAAAAGATTCTATCTACATTGAACTCTTAGACTCTAATATTACTAAGGCTTGTCTTCAAATCTGAGATTAATGAGAAGGGCAGTATTTCCCATGGCTTTGCAGCCCTAGCTGTGACCTACATATATTACCACTCCTAGAGCAAGCATAATCATTGTCCTGCGGTGGTCGATTTTCTTTTCGTTGTCTGCATCTGTCATTAGCAGCGGACTTTCTTTTGGTCTCAAATGCTGCAGCCTTTGTGAGTGAACTCCAGCTGTCTTGTTCTGAAGCCTCACGCAACCAGATGCTCTTTTCTATGTCAGCTAAATTAAGTTGGCCCCTAAGCAAGACATTGCTGTTTGTAGTACTAATTCTCTAAACACCCCATTGTTCCAACTTTATTTACAATTCACCTCACTGTATATTTATGTTTTTCTTATGTTATTGTTTAGGTTTCATATGTCCTGGCAGCCCTTCAGGCTGGTGCCAGGGGAACTCAGGCCTGCATCAATGCTGCCAGTACAGTCAGTGGGATCATCGGTGACTTGGATACTACTATCATGTTTGCTGCTGCTGGCACACTCAATGATGAAGGTTCAGAGTCATTCGCTGACCAAAGGTAATTACTTGATGTGTCTGTCATCTTCAGTAAACAGTTATTCTAAACTCCATTTAATGATCAAATACTTGTACCAATGTTTTTGCATTTTTCTTTGCATGAGCCTAATGCTTATAAAGATAGCTTTCTTAAAAGGATATATATTCCAGAAAAATAAATATAATTTGGTAAACAAATGTTTACTTTACAACAATAAATAATGTATTGCCTTTATAAGGGAATTTCTTTTGGAATTTATGTTTTTTTAAAAAAAAGCTTATATCAACTCTTTCTGGGTGGAATCTTTTACACTTAAATTTTCCCATTTCTCATACTCAGATCAAATTGAAATTTTACACAAATAGTCATTGTTGATGGCAACAAATTAATCGATTCAAAATTAACCAATGAATTAATCTCTTAGCACAATTAATTCCTTTTTTATTTAGAAATGAACTGAGCTTTAAGTAGATAAGTCTTGTGTAGAGAATAAGGTCATTTGTTAAAAATTTCAAACTATTTATTTTTTTAGGCTATAAAATATTATATTTTAAAAAAGTATTTGAATAGGGTCAGTGGTTAGCACCTCAATCTTCCATCCTAGAGGGTTAAGACCCTAAGTTTTAATTCAGGCTCTCCTTTCTTACTTAAAAAAAAAACTTGCTTTTGAAAGGGATACTGAAATTTTCCCCTAGATCATACCTCCTCCACTTTCCCTTCCAACTGGTCCAAAAAATTGATTAAACCCTAGTACTGAACATATGCTATAAGCATGAAAGTTGTGCTGAACAACAACAATTAATAAATATATTTCCAATTGCACCAATTTATTATAGTTCGTCTAGATTACTCAGGAGGATCTATCAAAAAGTAATTATATGATTGATTGAATTGGTACAATTTCACTCTATATAAGCTTTGTTTTTAATTTTTTAAAAAAAGCAAATTCGTTTTTGTTTTTTTTATTCATTGGTTAACAAACAAAGCTTGAATGTATGACTAAAAGATTCTCCTTAAAAGATTCTCCTTTCATTAATCATGTTACAATTTTAGAGATCTGTCTAAATCCCTTTGCAACTTCTCTTGTGGCTAACGAGGCTAATTCTTGCTATGGTCTCTCATAATCAATAAATATTGTTTGTTTGTAGGGAAAATATTCTGAAGACTGCCAAAGCTTTAGTTGAAGACACAAAGACACTTGTGGCTGGAGCAGCTTCCAATCAAGAACAGCTGGCAGCTGCTGCCCAGTGTGCTGTTAAGACCATCACAAGACTGGCTGATGTGGTCAAACTGGGTGCAGCCTCACTTGGCTCAGAGCAGCCTGAAGCCCAGGTACATTTTTTTTTTTTAAATTAGAAAATAAAGCTAATAGGAGTACTGTTATAATTAAACTTGTTCTGTTTAACATAATTTTTTGTCACGAGTCACTTCATATAGAAGTGCATTTATCTGTGTCTATGTTGAGCTACAAAATGTAATGAAAATGATTATAAATTATATAAACACATTTCTTAGCAATCTTTACATTTTCATAACAAGAACTGACTGACTAAATGATATAAACAAATTTCTCAGCAAACTTTATATAACCAGAACTGTTAGACTAAATAATTATAAACAAATTTCTCAGCAAACTTAAAATAACTAGAACTGATTGACTAAATATTTATAAACAAATTTCTCAGCAAACTTTACATAACTAGTATTGACTGACTAAATAATTATAAACAAATTTCTCAGCAAACTTTACATAACTAGAACTGACTGACTAAATAATTATAAACAAATTTCTTAGCAAACTTTACATAACTAGTATTGACTGACTAAATAATTATAAACAAATTTCTCAGCAAACTTTACATAACTAGAACTGACTGACTAAATAATTATAAACAAATTTCTTAGCAAACTTTACATAACTGGAACTGACTGACTAAATTATTATAAACAAATTTCTTAGCAAACTTTACATAACTAGAACTGACTGACTAAATAATTATAAGCACATTTCACTCAGCAGAATATTGCCTACAATCATAGAACAACTAAGTATTGATTATGTGAGACTAAAAGTTGTTAGAGTGTTTTTCTGTCATTTACTTTTACAAAAGCATCAACATTGTGTTCCTTATGCAGTATGTAAGATACGAAGTCATATAAAGTATCATCTCTTTTTTTTCTTTCTCTTTTTTTAGAGGCTTGTGTTCCTTTCTCTCTGTTTTAGCTAGCCAAGGTTTTACTAACCATTCTTTGTTCCAACTAGTTTTAGATGTATTTTTTTACCTATTATTTTTCTATGAGTGATTTTTGCTATACTCACTGAGCTTTGGGTTAATCTGTCCATGTAATCTTTAAGACAACCAAAAAGCTATGTAAAAATGAGTTGAGAATCAAGATTGAGAAAGCTGTATACTATCTAAAGATGTTCTACTTAAGAACAGATGTTTCAAGATTAATGCCATGGTACTATTGACTTATGAACAAGATTTTGTACTCCTTGCACTGATTTGAACCCAAAACTTAAAAGTGATTAAGTTTTTATTTAGGAAAAATATTTTTGTGGCTTTTTGGTTTAATTTTTAGCTTTTTTTTTTTATATAGCATAGTCACTATTGATTGCTTTAGTAATTGTTTTTGACAGCAGTTGTATGTGTTTTTTTTCCTTTGTTTGTTATTTGTTTGCATGTCTCTTACTGTCTCAGGTTCTACTGATCAATGCTGTGAAGGACGTGGCCTCTGCCTTATCTGACCTTATTAGTGCCACCAAGAATGCCTCAGGGAAGAGTGTAAATGATCCAGCCATGCTAGCACTGAAAGACTCAGCCAAGGTAAGCCTTTTGTCTTGTCTGAACCCACCCCTTGGGTTAGTGTAGATGTTAGAGGGCAGGAACTGGAGTAGATCAACAAGCAAGACTCAAAACAGCTAAAGAACTGTAAATTTATGAATTAATAATTGAAACAAGGTCCTTACAGTCCTGTTGTCTCAACACTAAGAACACTATTAAATGCACATGAAACTGTAGATTGATGCCATATCAATAAGGGAATGACCAAATATTGTATTATTATCTATATACAATTTGTTTGACTAAATCCCCCAATGATATGTCTCCTTACAGCATGCAGTCTCTAACTCCAACTAAACCAGGCCCCCTGCGACCTTCTGTTGTGTGTTGACTCTGGCATCTCTAACCTTTATATCTATTTTTAATACTTTTTTTTTCATAGTCCAGTGCACATCAAAGAACTTTCTCTGTGATGTTTTTTTTTCTTCTAAACACTTATTAAATATCAAAATTTGGAAACCTTGTCAACCATGTGCATTTAATAATGTTTTGTTTTTAATTAGTGCCTCTGTTTGATCCAACAAATGCTTAATTAAACAAAAATACTTGTACTAGCAGTATGAATCTGTAAAGCTTTTCTTTTTTTAAAATTTCTTTGATGTGTCACGATCATCACTAGAAGCACAAAATATTTTTTTTGTTGTAGTATTCTGTTTATGTATACAGAAATAAATGTCCTAATCTATGTTCTGTGCCGCATATTGTACTGTTTTATAGAGACCTGTTACTGTACAGCAAGCATACGGAGCTGTTATCATAGTCATCCTTTATTCTTTCTTTGTTTGCTGAGTTTCATTTCAAATGCTTAACCAAAAAAAAAAAAAAAAACGATTGAAGATTGTTCGTCCTGATGTTCTCTTATTGTAAAAAAAAAATTAAAATATAATTTACAATGTCACGCTTGACTGGATTTTGGAGATCATAACCTGGATTACAGATCTGCTCTGATTGATGGTGAGTAACTTTAGCAATCTTGCATTATTTGAATAGTGTGTGTGTAAAGCCTGCATGACTTAAGTCCTGGAGCTTCAGTTAGCTGTGTCAGTAGTGAATGTCTCTCTTACTAACCTGTTATAGACAAGTTTAACTGGATTGTGTTTTCAAATCAAAATGTCATTTCATTGGGGGACATCGTCTTGAAAGTTTGTCTATAAAAGTATTCGTTTCAAAAGAATGAAGTTGTAATGACAGTTGAACAAACAGAAAAATAGTTGATGCACACTTTCTATTTTCTCTCAAAAATAGGTGTTAAAAAAATAAAAAAATAAATACATTTCTTTTCAATACTAAATAAAATGATATTTAGAAATGTAGTTGTACAAATGAAATGAAGTAAAACAAGTCATTGAAAAAGTTTAGCATAATAAAAGTATTTGCTGGAGATTTGGTGTCTGAGCGGTAAAGCGCTTGGCTTTCAAACCGGATGTCCCGTGTTTGAATTCTGGTGAAGAATGTGATTTTTAATTTTGGGATCTTTGGGCACCTCTGAGTCCACCCAGCTCTAATGGGTACCTGACATTGGGTTGGTCATTGTGTTGGCTACATGACACCCTCGTTAACCATGGGCCACAGAAACAGATGACCTTTATATCATCTGCTTTATAGATTGCAAGGTCTAAAAGGGGAAGTTTACTTATGTATTGCTATCTCCATATGCATATATAATATTGAGTTAATATAATTTAGCTATGTCAACCAAACAAAAAAATATACTGAAGCTTTGGCAACCAAACATGTAAAAGTACTTCAATTTTTTTCTTCAATAATGCCAATAGTTTTGCTTCACTAATGAAGAATTTTATTGTAAACATATCCAATTATTGCAAGGAAAAAAACTTCAGTGGAAAAACGTAATTACAAGTTTATATAATCCTTAAACAATTGTGTCATATTCTGTTGTAATGAAACATTTGACATTTGTAAAGTTTAAATAATAAATGTTTTAAATTACACATTGGGAAGTTTTTCTAAAAAGATTTATAAAATATTACATTAATGAAGTCAAGTTGCATGAAGATGTGCTTTGAACTGCTTTCAGAGATACCGCAAGTTGAATCCAACAGAAGTCAGGTTCTTGTGTGCTATACCAGCATGCACCTAGAGAGTTGTGGGCCATGAGGATTGACTAGAGCATTTCTTCTTCTCTGCCTAGTGATGCCAATACACTCATTGAACTTATTTGTTTATATCTATCATCTGTATTCTTGTTTTGTAATTCATGATAGTCTATTTATATCCATCACATCAACCTTCAAGTTTTTGTGAACTAGATCAAGAGAGTAATGTGTTCATTACAGTTGATGCTTTGGTAAAACAAATGACCACTAAGTACCTGTATACTTATAATGAGATGCTCTATATTGGTAGTTACTTTAACAGTTGATTGCTCCCTAATACTGGTTTTCTTTGCCCCCGCCCCCCTTTCCAAAAAAAAAAAAAAAAAAAAAGGGAAAAGGCTATGTATCCTATCGCACAGCAAGAGTCATCAGACAGCCGCAAGTTACTTGGAAGTAATGCCATTCTGGATGCTTAATTCTACATCGTAAATCTCCACTGATGTGTTAGTTCTATGTAATTTTAGTATCTTTTGTTTTTAATGGTTCTGTATTCTTTTTACTATCTCCTGTCACATTCTATGTAATCACTTTCTAAACTATTAGAGACTGTATCATCTGTTGAATATTTTCAATAATAATATGATTGTCCATCTAGTCTTTGTCTTGACCTACCAATGTTATTGAATGATATTATTTATATATATATAAATATATTTACACAAACTGTTTATGTACATTGCGATTCCTTACAATTAATAGTTTCATACATTTTTTTATACTGCTGAAATTACTGTTCATAATTACACACAGTTGTTTGGTGCTGCTGAAACCAAGAAGATATACTAGTTTTTAACACTAGTTTCTATTGCTGCAATCTATTTAGCTATTTTCATAGACTTTTTTTTTTACATCATCATGGTGCAATCACTAAAAGATTGATCTAGTTATTGGAACTAGTTCCTATTGCTCTGTTTTCATTCTTCCTTTGATCTAGTACATTATTTGGTTTGTGAAAGAAAATAAAATGGAGAAAAAATAAAGTGTTTGTTTTTTGAGTTTCTTCTTTGTCATCATTGTTTGAGGACTGGTTCTCAAGTTATTCATAGTGAGAACAAAGCTTGTAGTGAGAACTTTTAGACCTTAAAGAATTAACAGAGACCGCATCTAATTCTTGTCAGGCTAAAAGGTAACCCGTTTGTCACAATGTTGGTGCCTGGTTTATGTACTTAGCATAGATAAGTCACTTGTGCTTCTAGTAGATCTTGTGTTGTTGTTTTTTATTACTTTAATCATAGATAGTAGTGTACTGTGTCTAGCTACAAGTGTTCATCTGATTCCAGGTAATGGTCACCAATGTCACCTCTCTGCTGAAGACTGTGAAGACAGTTGAGGATGAGGCTGTCCGAGGAACACAAGCTTTGGAATCAACCATTGAAGCCATTGGACAGGAGATCAAAGTAAGTGTTCTTGAGATTAAAACAAAACTGCATGGGCTTTGAACAAATTCTTATCATGTCCAGATATGCTGGCTTAGACATAACAGAAGAAGGTTATTTAATATTCAATTTATTTGGGATAGCATTGTACACATGACTTTAGGGTCTATTTCCTACCATCACTATTGAGTTCTGTGTTTTATAGCACTCCTGCCACTTGTGCTCTTTGGTGTAGTACCAGTGTTACAAATCAACCTTTGATACTGTCAGTTATAATTTAGCCCTATTCCTTCTTTTTTTTTTTTTATCATTCTGTATAATGATCACAGAGAATTATAGTTCTATTTTTAAAGATTTATTTCTTAAAGGGTATAAAAAATAAATTTTATTGTTTTAAATATACGACTAAGTTATAAATCTTTTGTTCTTGTAGTCTTTTATATGAACTTTGTATACATGTATAACTTTATTTTGTAAGTTCTTATAAATGTTTTCCAGACATTTGACAGTTCTGATGACTATTTTGAAAATAATGTCACTCTTATACATTTTTTCCAGACATTTGATAGCTCAGATGATGTCAATAAGAAAGCTTGTGCTGAGGACTTGATCAGGTTTGCCAAACCCATTACCACGGCTACAGCAAAGGCAGTGGCAGCTGGCAACTCTGGA
The DNA here is from genome assembly GCA_030265305.1 of Biomphalaria pfeifferi. Taxonomy (NCBI): domain Eukaryota; kingdom Metazoa; phylum Mollusca; class Gastropoda; family Planorbidae; genus Biomphalaria; species Biomphalaria pfeifferi. The sequence goes on from JASAOG010000006.1 coordinate 2,208,515, forward strand.
AGACAGGAAGACGTTATTAGTGCTGCCAACATGGGTCGTAAAGCTATCTTTGATTTGCTTAGTGTGACTAAGGTGAGACAACTGAAAGGTTTCTGAAATTTTTTTACTAGCTTGGTCTATCCCTTGTCACAATTGTCATCAGGGAAATGGGATAAAATGCTGAATTAAAATAATCATACCTTTACGCCAACAGATTTTGATTTTTGATTTCTACTTTTAGGGAGCAGCAGCTACAGCTGAAACATCAGAGATCAAACGCCGAGCTATCAATGCTGGACGTTCTGCAGCTGTTTCTTATAAGGAGCTCTTGGAAGTGGTGTTAGTGGTAGGTTCTTAGAGTCTTAGCTACACTTCAAGATCGTGCATGTTGTCTAATATAAAAATCTTACATGTACTTGAGGTATATATATTTGAGCTTATAACCGGTGACTGCCACTTCCCGTGATTGGCTGACGCCAAAGGCGAAGCTGGAGTGTCCTCTCCAGTTTTTGGAGTTAGGGCTTTGAATGTGAGATGAAAACCTGGGCATTGTTTATGGTCGGAACGATGTCGCCCACACAGCAGTTCCCCCCTCTCCGCGCAGCTGTGACCAAATGAATGGAATATCCAATACAGTTTGGGATCAGTAGCGCCGCAGGATCTGCCAGGCTGTAGCACGGTGTGCCACAGTCTGCTTAAGGTCACCAGCTCCTGATTTTTCCTCAGGGTTGTCTCCCAAAGCCTTACCCATGTTTGGGTATAGCCGCAGGGCAGTGGAGGTTTGGATTCAGAGTTTTTCTTCTCCTAGATGGGTAGCCAACCAAGGCTAACGACCCCCTCCTGCCCGAAGCTTACTGGTTTAGGCGCCAGTTGCTCGCTTTTGCCCCTTCTCCTGTCTGTGGTAACGGTTCCGCCAGGCTCAGTAACTGAGCCACATGTGAAGGCCAGGAGTTGGACTGGTTGTCAGAGGCTATTTGAGACGCATGTCATTGAAAGCACTTCCGGCGTTAACAACCTTGCGGAACCTGTATATATTACAAGCTCAATAAATCAATACCTATTTTCTTTTACTCTCCTTAAACATTTTCATATACTGTTTAAGATGGATAATTACTTTATTGGAATAGCATTCTACAAATAACCCAAGGGTCTGGTTTCATACAGTTCACAATGCTGTGCTGTGTTTGACATCACTCCTACCACTTCATCTCTTAAGCATTGTATAGACATGGATTGGAACTTAAGATCCTTGTTTTAAAAGCAAAGATCTTCCTCCCAGTCCTCCATATGTTTAGTAGGAAGAGCCTCACTGTCATCATTAAAAAAGTTACACAGAATCAGTTAGTCCCTTGAGATCTGGAGGTACTTACTTTGACCTCTCTTGACGAACCTCCTCCCTCAATTTCTAAGTGATTGTATCAATGATAGCATATAGGAATCCATTGCCTACATTTTTTTTAAGACAGCAAGGGGAGTCCAAAACTAAATTAATGATAATATAATTATAAACACACACACACAAAAATCAAGCCATGAAACCCCATAATTAGTCATCTTCAACTGTGGACTGAGAGTAAGTCAGTCAGTTATGAGTGTTAGCATCTTGTTGAATTATCTCTCCATTCATCTGGTCTTCAGGTGGTGAACAAGCCCTCAGTAGAAGGCAAACAAAACTTGTCTTTGATTTCACGTAAGGTTGCTAACTCTGTCACAGAACTAGTTCAATCTGCTGAAGCCATCAAAGGTATAGATCACTCTTTTTTTTTAGAATATATTTCTCCAAATTATTCTGTCATTTTTTTTTCTCTTGTAGTTCATTTATGTAAGTTCAACTGATTACATTTATAGAATTGATCTTCCTCACCTAACTATAATATTATACAAAGATCACCAAATTATAACCATCTCATTCAAGAGTTATGTCTCACCATAATATTTACCCACCATTGTCGCTGGTTGATTGTGTCCATTTCATCCAAATCTAATCTCATGTCCCCTTCACTTGTACCTTGACAAAACAAAAGATTTAAGTTTCTTCTAAATGAGCAAACTCTACAAAATAAAGGATACCTTTGATAACTCATAATTGTCTTGTATATATCCAAGCATATATCAACGCTAATCTCTCCTTGTTTTACTAGTTACAGTCATATCAAACTAGGCCATTCATTGTCTTACATTGCTGTATATTGGCTGAATACATCTGTAGCTAATATTGCCAGTGCGCACTTAACAATCAAAGCCATTGCTTTGCTGAATGTGTTCTGTAAGATTGTACATCTGCAGTGTATGTAACAGCCAAGTGTATGTATAACATGCCATTCATAGCCTTGGTCAATGGATGTAGATGTTTTCATTAATTTTCAGTTAGCAAACTGAAACAAGTTTTCAAGGTTTGTATAAGCCCAGCAACCATTCCTTTTGGCCTTGTATGCACACCACACCCCTTAGGAAACAGTTTGGCTCCCTAAACTAATGAACCTGCAACTTAGCAACCCAAAAAAAAAACAACCAAAAAGATTATTAAAGATGTTAATTTTTTAAAATAAAATATCACTGTTATCTCTGGAATTTCAGTTGTTATGGTCTCCTGCCAATCACTCTAATCTACTTTTACTCTGACCAGTTTACTAGCCTTTTTAACTGGATACATTTTAAATGTCAGTGTACACAAAATACATTGGTACCTTTTTGTTACCCATTTCACTTCAGATATTTGTTAAAACAACACAAACTATTATTTGACAGGAATATTCAATAAGTATTTCTAGTGAATTAAGAAATGTTGTGCTAAATTTTAAGTCTTTTCTACTTGGACTTTGTCAGGAGGCTGAAAGCTCTTTTTTTTCTTTGAAAGAAAGATAAACCCTTGTGCATAGAAAAAGAAAAAACATTTGGTGTAGTTATCAGATCTTAAAAACAAGTAAACCAACACAAAAATATACATATATATAAATATAAAACTATTCTGGGATCAATGAACATGGCACTGTAATGTGCCCTTTAAATGTTAATGTTTTAGCATTTAAAAAAATATTGTATTGTGTCATTTGCATGCAGAGTAAAGTTTGTTTGTTTTTTAACTTTACTAAAGAAAATAGAGTGGCAATTGGCTTGGTTTCTGAACTTACAGTTTGTACTTCAAAGTCTGAGATTTAATTTTCAGTATTGTCAGAAGCTAAGTCATCTCCAATGTGTGCCATTGTTCATTTTCAGTATGCCTTGATTTGTTGCTGAGACCTAGTCTCTTCCAACCCTATCCCTTTCTTGGATCCCAGTCATTGATAGGGCAAATAAACATAGTTTAAAGAAGGTGGGAGAATTCCAATGTAGTCTCAAAAAGCCAAAGTGTTAAATAATAAGCCAAGTAGTGATGAAAATCCACAAACCTGAAGACACTTTCTAGTCGGTCTACAAAACTAATCTTTCTTTGTTTCTCTGTATTTTATCTGTGTATATTTGAGAGATAATGTTGGCAATAACAATTCTGGCCCATATACTATTCTATATCTAATTGTGTCCACTATTTTAAGCACAGAAAATATATGAAGACAAGCTTTATCACTCTAAATTGGATATGACTATTTATATGCCTATATTCATGCTACCTTTTGGATTTTTTTTTCATTTTTAACTAATTGTGTCATTGATGAGGTAAGTATCAGAGTTAGATACTATATTTCATACTAAGAACCCATGGTAGCAGAGCTTGGTACCTACATTGTCTTCAAAGTCCCATGATATAGAGTTAGAATCCAGAATTATTTTGTCATGCTCCAAGGTTCTGTTGTATCAGAGCTATGTACCAGCTGATTGGATGTTTATGTTTTCAGCTCAAATCGATGTTTGTTCCTTTTATGATAGAAAGGCAGCGAGCCGTAAGTTGGCTGACCCAGTTATTCTATAATGAAGCTTGTGTTGTGTTTCTCATATACATTTTTTTTTCAATGTAGTTTTTCTCTCTGGGACTCTGTCAAGAGTTCCTCACCAACAAACTTTTATTATTTCATAATTTTTTTGTTTTATTTGTGCAACCCTTTGAGGGAATAAGTCTTGTTTAGTTTGAAGGTGTTTGTTACCCAAAGGGGAAAAAAGAATATAATCTTAGCATTGGTTGATCTTGTTGGAAAAATAAGTTAGTGTTTGAACTTGGAGAAAGTGAACTTAGTTTGAACTGGTAGACTTAATGTAGACTTCTTAGCCTTGAAATATTTGTAGAACAACTTTTCTTGTGTATGGAATCAACTTTGACTAACATACTAACCTTCACACTGTAGGATTGGATAGTGTTATTTTAACTGCACCTTTTCTAACATCCTAATCATTTCTGTTGGAAAGGGGGGGGGGGGCTAAAAAACTTAATTCTAATAGCACTTTACCATTCATGATTTGGCAATGTGAAAGGAGGTAGGGATATATTAGAGAAGGATACAAATACCGGTAGTGCTTTTTTATTGTAACTTTTGACAAAATACAAAGCACACTCAAGTGTCAAATGTTACACTTCGAGTTTTAACTCTTGAAACACTTGTTGAAGTTTCACTTTCTGCCTTTGTAGATTTAAGTTTCACTGTCATCAAATTATTTGTTTTGATTCCTATCAGAATCTGATTGGTCCACACTTCATACAAAGCAATATCACTGAAAACAATTGTGAATAATTTATAAAGAAAATTGACTTCCCTGTATGTCTGTATTAATATGTTTGTATTAATACTTACACAAGTTCATAATTGTTGAGCCCCTTTAACTCAGACTGAGTTACTTCTAGGATACACCCAATGCTATGAGGTTAACTTAACTTTAGATTTGCTTAGGTGAACTCTTGTTAACTTAACTCTAGATTTGCTTAGGTGAACTCTTGCAGGCATTGAGTTATTCAGCATTAGGACATGCTTTGCATACATTTTGTCATGGAATTTTGGTTATCCCTCTTTGCTTATCTATGGGATCAATTAAACCAAAAACAAAAAAAACCCACCTCCTTTTCAATGTCTTAAAATGAGAGCAATAAAGTTAACATTTCACTATTTCTTATAATGAGAGCAATAAAGACAACATTTCAGTATTTCTTATCCCATTCAGTTAGAAAAACAGGATTTGTAAAACTGAAACAACTTTTCAGATTCAGGAAAACAAGACTTTATTTATTGGTTCTCTAGTTTGGTTTGTCACTGAAGCAGCAGCAGAGCCTGTGGGCCAAACATATATCTCTTTTTTTTTTTTTTTTTTTTTTTTCTGCTTCATTTTCTCCTATAATTTAATTTAATTTTTTTTTAACCAAGACTGCCAGCCGCGGGTGTTTAGTTGGAGAGGTGTGTGTATACATAGTTTGTGTTTTTTTTTTCTTGTTAACTTGTGCTTTTGTTTGACACACTTTTTGAAACTCTGATATTGTTTTTTTGTTCACACTCACACCATTCAGTCATATGTACTTTGTTTACCAAAAGCCCTTAACTCTTGTGCGTACATTGTTTGTAACTCCCATCTTGCCAAGGGGAGTCACTTTTCTCTTTTGCACCATCTAGTGTTGAAATACATGACATTGTTTTGTAATACACTTGACACTAAGATATTATTACAGGCATCCATCCTACAATGGTCACATGAAGCAACCTTAATTATGCCAATTATTGTTTAGGCCACTTTCCTTTTTTTTTTTTTCTGTTCAGTCCTTAGTTAAAAGGAAGTAATGTTTCCACTTGTTGAAGATGTTCAGATCATTAAAACTTAGCAAATCTTTCTCTTGCAATGATGGAGACCTGTATGAAGAGTTGTTGTGATTTCAAACACACTCAAGCTAAATAAGTATCAACCTAGTGACACCTAGTGTTTAATTCAAGCCATACATCTTTGATAGAAATAGAAATTGTTGCTATAACACTTAGTCATAAGACTATGTAGTTATAAAATCATAAGACAATGTAGACATTGTCGCTATAACACTTAGTCATAAGACTATGTAGTTATAAAATCATAAGACAATGTAGTTATAAATTCATAAGACAATGAAGTTAAAAAGTTATAAGACAATGTAGTTATATAGTCATAAGACAATGTAGTTGAAAAGTCATAGGACAATGTATTTTAAAAGTCATAAGACAATGTAGTTGAAAAGTCATAAAACAATGTAGTTATAAATTCATAAGACAATGAAGTTAAAAAGTTATAAGACAATGTAGTTATATAGTCATAAGACAATGTAGTTGAAAAGTCATAAGACAATGAGGTTAAAAAGTCATAGAACAATGTATTTTAAAAGTCATAAGACAATGTAGTTGAAAAGTCATAAGACAATGTAGTTGAAAAGTCATAGGACAATGTATTTTAAAAGACATAAGACAATGTAGTTATAAAGTCATAAGACAATGTAGTTATAAAGTCATAAGACAATGTAGTTGAAAAGTCATAAGACAATGAGGTTAAAAAGTCATAGAACAATGTATTTTAAAAGTCATAAGACAATGTAGTTGAAAAGTCTTAAGACAATGTAGTTAAAAAGTCATAGGACAATGTATTTTAAAAGTCATAAGAAAATGTAGTTGAAAAGTCATTAGACAATGTAGTTATAAAGTCATAAGACAATGAAGTTAAAAAGTTATAAGACAATGTAGTTATAAAGTCATAAGACAATATAGTTAAAAAGTCATAGGACAATGTATTTTAAAAGTCATAAGACAATGTAATTAAAAAGTCATAGGACAATGTATTGTAAACGTCATAAGACAATGTAGTTGAAAAGTCATAGGACAATGTATTTTAAAAGACAAGACAATGTAGTTATAAAGTCATAAGACAATGTAGTTGAAAAGTTATAAGACAATGTAGTTATAAAGTCATAAGACAATGTAGTTAAAAAGTCATAGGACAATGTATTTTAAAAGTCATAAGACAATGTAGTTAAAAAGTCATAGAACAATGTATTTTAAAAGTCATAAGACAATGTAGTTGAAAAGTCATAAGACAATGTAGTTAAAAGTCATAAGCCATTTTATTTTAAAAGTCATAAGACAATGAAGTTGAAAAGTCATAAGACAATGTATTTGAAAAGTCATAGGACAATGTAGTTAAAGGAAAACGTAATGTACTTAAAAAATATGCAAATTGAAAAAGCTGACAGATCAAGTAGCTAAAGATAGGTGAGTAGAAACAGTACAGTATTAACAGCTTTGTAAAGCTGGACTAACAACATGCACAGATGAAAGTTAACCTAAATATGAAAACAAAAAGGAATGAATGAATAGACTAAGAAACCAACTACTCAAACTGTCACCAGGTGGAAGTTGAAGTAAGTTTGTCTTTGCTCTTCTTCTTCAAAGTAGTCAAAGTGTCTCCCAGAGTTTAGAGCTATACACACAATCCTAGTGACTAAATGTCCAAGTTTGGCTTATTTAACATTCTTATGATATTTAAGGCCTGATAAAATATCCCAATAAATGAAAAAGATACAAACGTGCCTTAACATCATCTGCCCTATAGATTGCAAGGTCTAAAAGGGGAACTGTACTATATAGTGTCACTATATTACTAGGTTTTATTTGATTGACTTTATATTTTGTTTTCTTGTTTACAATCTGTTTATATAAAGTTAGTGGTGAGTATTTTATGCAGACATTATATCAACCTTTTCCTCTTTAACTGCCTGGTCTTTGATCGCAATCCTCTACTGACAGTTTATTCCCCTTTTGATCAACTTTTTTTTTGTTTTGTTTCTATTTTCTTTTCTTTTTTTTTTATTTCATTTTTTCCCCTGATTTTCATTTCTTTGGAAGCTGATTTATTGTCCAGACGATCCTCAAACTGGACATTTTTATGATCACTTGCCTGTGTTTTTAATTCCGTTTGATGCTCTTGTTCACTTATTCATGTAGAAATTGCAACATGGTGGAACAAAAAATATCATCGTTATCTGGACTGCCAGTGAAATAGAGCAGATTGCATTGATTTTTTTTTTAAAATTCTTCAACATTATCTTGACTCATTGTATTCAAGATTATTGTTGTCATAAGCATTCATGGCTGTCCCCCCCACCCACTTTGGCAACAACCTTTGCTTTTGTGTGACTAAAATGTTCTTTCTTTGTGCCCATTACTCTACACTATGACTGTCTCTCAGATGCCTTACAAGTCCGATGGTCCCATTGGGTGGCAGGTAATATTGTCTTTGTATGTTTCACCTATTATGCACAAGAGATTCTCAATATTGTCATCTATAGGGTTCATGCTAACAATGATTCTCGCTATTGCAAGTTCAGGATTTACACTAGAACAAAAATAATAATTGCATTTGTCGTAAAAGCAAAGAATAAAAAGCTTGTAGAGCCACAAATAAACCAGAAAAACATTAACTGCACAGAAGTAGCAAATCTGTTGCCCACCTATCTGTGCAGTGAGAACCTCTCAGTATTGTCAACCCTTGGTTAGTGTTTTCTGTCTAGGATAGATTCAATGTTGTGTACAATAACCATGAGAGTTCTGTCTACTTGTCTACCTGGCATGACCTCAGTGTTTTAGTGTGTAGTAAACATCCTTACTTAAATGCAGACATGAATATTCATGACCTTTGTGGCTGTATGCTGTGAAATGTTTGATCAAAATCATCCTAATGGTGACATTTAAAATCAAAACTCAATGAATACATTTTTACAAACTGTTTTAACAAAGCCAACATTATGTCACTTGAAATAATCTTAAGTTCTGTCATCCTTTTGAAACAAGGCCAATAGCAGAGAAAGTAAATGGTGTATTAGTTGACTCAATTTCAAAAATAAATAATTTATAATATAATATGATTTAGTATTCAGATCTTATTTGTGTTGTAGCTTCCTCTTTCAAATGAGTACTTGTGTAATGTATTTAAGGGAAATGAATGTACTGTATATGGCAAGCCATTATGACATTTTTTTTTTCCATCAAAGAACTATTGAGCATTCATGTTGTATATATTGGTCACCGATTTCATTTTATTTAGACAGGTGTGTGTTTGCTGTTGTGTATTTATAAAACTAATCCTTGCATGGCCTTTTGTGTTTCCCTCTTCAGTATTTTTCAACCTCAGTTCCTACTCCCTCCTGCCAACCATTTCCCTTTGATACACAAGTTTCTTATAAGGAGGAAAACATTTCAGCTTTGTAATCAAATTTAGTAAGGCCACTATGTCAGAGTATATTTATCCAGTTTTTAGTGGCTGGTTATATATTAGGATTTTATGTGACATCCAGTAGTCAATGGAACAATCCATATTGTAATTGTTTAGTTTGTATATAGCATTATAAATGAGTAAATCTGATAAAGATAGATATATATCAAGATATTCATAAAAACCAGTTATGGTTTGTATCTTGAGGTAAAAATTCATTGAGATCACCTCCCTTTATGTTGTCTGTTATAATAAATGGACAGAGTCTTGTTCTATTTTAAAGATTTTTTTTCAATCACTGACACATATACAACTTAATAATGATTTTCATAAGTCAGGTTGAAAAATACTGAACTTGATGGTGTGTTGACTTTTGGCTACAGAGTTATCTTTTCTTGTTGACCTTTTGTCCTAGTAGAAATTGAGAAATGTTTACAAATGCAGTAAAAGCTAAAGAAACTATTATTAATGTGAAATAAATAATATTGACTGCCCCAGGAAAAAAATGGCCACTGATCCAGTAATGTCAAGTGTGTCTGCATGTGGACTCACATCTCAGCCGCTTGAGTCACATTTTTTTCAACAAAGAAAACCTTTGCCTTCCTTGTCATTCATCATACTCCCCACTCCACCCAACCCTTCTCAATCTTTTCAATCAGTAACAATACCAGATATTGCTAATGACAAAATTGTCATAATTTGGCATAATTCTTTCATTCAATTCATTTTGAGCATTTAAAAAAAAAAAAAGCATTAAATTATTCACTAGTCAATTTAGAATTTTAAAAAATAGATTTAATAGGGGCTCAGAGATTCCCATGTTATTGATCAATGCATTTGTAAATATGTAGAAAGAAAATAACTTTTATTGAATACATGCCCATAGTAGTTGTAGAAACTTTTCTCTTGTACTCAATTATTTCTGTATAATAATGAAATTCGTATTGGTTAGATCATTTATGTAATATTTAGTAAAGCTTTTCTTTTTTTTAAATATTTTAGTTCTATTATTAAGTCAGTATTTTATAAGTTAATGTTAGAAAAAAAGATCTAGAGATGTTTTCTAAACAGATAAATTGAAAAGAAAAAGCTCATCTTTTTCTGTTAGAACCCATACAAGTTCTGTAAGGCTAGGCACAAAGAAAAAGAATCAAATTCAGGACAGACTCTTTTACATTTCTTATTGTCTGTTGTCCAGGCTCCGATTGGGTGGATCCTGATGACCCGACTGTCATAGCGGAGAATGAGCTCCTGACCGCGGCAAGCTCCATTGAAGCTGCAGCCAAGAAGCTGTCCCAGTTGAAGCCAAGGCAGCAAGCCAAGGTTAGTGTGAAGAGTTGGTTTGGGTTCTTTGAGTAGTACTTGCACTGTTGGCTGTGCTTTTAAAGTTTTGTTTTGTGTGTAGCTAAACTTAACAAGAGTTTCACATTTTTAACAAAACTGGAAATCTATTGTCACTTTTTTTTTAACAAACTCTTCTACTTTTAAAAACTTGCCTAGTTACGTCTAGACATTTCTTTTTTTTTTTTTTTTCTTTTTTTTTTTTTTATTACCTTGTATTACATTTTGTAATATTGACACTTTTTAAAGTTATCATTGTAAGAAAACATTTATGAAGATCTGGTGTATTACACTTAAACTTTAAGAAACAGATAATTTAAACTATTTTCTACTAGGTTGTTTTTAGTTATTTGTGCTGTAGAAATCTTTGATTTGATTGATATTTTGTTTACATATATTTATGGCTAATTTTTAATATTTCATAAGCATTTAATTAATAATTAAGAAAAAGAGAAGCAAAAGATTTTGATTACTTTTGAGATTATTTTCTTGTGTTTAACACATTTGATCAATCAGAATGTCTCTCATTAGAGTGAAGTTTATTTTTGTAGCAATAGTAGTCTGGTGTGGTAGACAAGCTTCTAGCAGTCTCCTCCCCCCCCCCCCCCCCCCCCAAACTATCTTTGCTTTAATGTAGACAGAGCCCACATGCATTTTTATTTGTTGCTGTGTAGTAGTGTAGATAGAGGCCAGCACCCTGAGAGATATGTTTGATATATTTGGTGGTGTGGACAGATTCACCAGATATCAGACATGTCACAACAGAGGTTGGCTAGTCATCGCTGTTGTCAACACTGTGCCCTGAAGTATTTTTGTTTCTCTCATTCTTTCTCTCTTAAAACCTTTCTGACCCACTCTGTGTAGTTTTTCTTCAGTGTTCATTCAAACAAATAAAATCTTCAAGACATTTTGTATTGTATTTGTTTTTTTCACCACACTTTCTTAGCCTTAACTGTAGTCAACACCTGTCTGATGTTTCTTTCTCTCGAGCATCCTTATTAGACCTTGACATCTGCTCTTCACCACATAGACACTTTGCACAAGACACCCATGTAAACACACACTTCTCATGACAAATAACATCTACACACTCATCTTTATACCCACATTTTTTTTTTTTGTGTGTCATTTGGAGACAGTATAGCAACAGAATCTTATGAAATTCATTATGTTGATCATAACTGTACTGACCATATTGACCATGAGTCTACTGACCACTATTTTGAGGCTGTAAATGTATAGTTCATACAATCTGTATTTCATATTGTCATTGGGTATAACTGTATAGTAATAACTGAAGTGATACTAATAAACTGCTGGTCGTAACTGTTGTCACTTTTAATGCCATGACTAGTATTGACAGTGACTTTGGACCATAGATACACTACTACTACTGGCCATAATTTTGTTAAGAATAATTGTACCCTATGTAAATTTATTGGCTGCAGTTAGTAATCATCATTACTGTTGGAACATACTATACAGATCACTTTGGTCTATCAATACATCAGCAGGTTCTTCTCACCACAGCATCCCATCTTCTTAGTGAGCTACTCATTTAGAATTCAGTTTTAGTTGTGCAGCTGGTACTTACATTGTCATGTACACAAGTGTTAGTTCATCAATCATACATATATTACACGCACACACATACACATGTGTAGATACACATATAAATTCCTCTGCTTGATATTTATTTTAGAAAGCAGATGAAGAGCTTGATTTTGAGGAGCAGATATTGGAAGCAGCCAAATCTATAGCTGCAGCCACTGCAGCATTGGTCAAGTCTGCCTCAGCGGCACAGAGGGAACTGGTGGCTCAAGGCAAAGTGGGCTCCACATATACTAGATCTGCTGTGGATGAAGACGGACAATGGTCACAGGGTCTGATATCTGCAGTAAGTTTATCCTTAGATCAAATAGTTATCTTCAAATGGTCAATATTTCTATTCATTTGCTGCCTACCATACACATTTTAAACTGCGTTTTGTTTTTTAATGTATAGCTTGTTACAAAACCATCATGTCCATTGTGATTCATAGTTTTCTTTTATAAAGTAACTCTAGAGTTTATCTCTATCATGCTTTAAACTTCTAATTTTTTGTTAGGCCAGGATGGTGGCTGCTGCAACCCACAGCCTGTGTGAAGCAGCCAATGCCATGGTCCAAGGCCATGCTAGTGAAGAGAGGCTCATTGCATCTGCTAAAGAGGTAGCAGGCTCAACTGCTCAGTTGCTCATGGCCTGCAAGGTCAAGGCTGACCCCGGCTCAATGGCCATGCAGAGGTTACAGGTAATTGTCTTGTTTTCCCACAGTGCAGTAGTTCTTAATTTAGAAGGTGCTTGAGACTGTGGGAGTGTTGCTCCAAAAACCTTGAAATACCTTCACTTAAAGCTGTGACCACAGAGATTTGTTTCTTGTGTTACTTAATTCAATCCCATCTTGTGTGCCCAGGCTGCTGGCAATGCTGTGAAGAGAGCAACAGAAGCTTTAGTGAAGGCAGCGCAACAAGCCAAGGATCACAATGATGATGATACTAGTCTGACTGTCAACAAGAGAATGGTTGGAGGCATTGCTCAGGTAAGATCAATAAAACAATTTGTTTTTAAATCCCATATTTAAGACTACTGGAATAAAAAAAATAAAATAAAACAATGGTTGTCACGCCATTTTGGTTCTGGATGGCTCATTCCATGCTTGAATAGCACTATTTTTGTTTTAGTATCTATGTACGATACCAGCCAAGTTCATAGGAACTCCAGTTTGATATTCATGTAATTCATTGATGTATTCATTTAATAGAACAGAACAGGCCATTTTTCAAAGAAAAATATTTGAAGGAAATTTAGCATTATTTTTCTTCTAGCTTAAATGTAACATAATCTCCTTTCTTTGGAACTGGATAAATAAAGTGACTTTTTCATCATCTCTTTAATTTCTGAGTGGACTAGCTCCTATTATAAGATGGGAGACTATTGTGAAAATAGAATATTAAATGATGTCTAGCATTGTGCTCATGGTTCTCTCCCTTTGGTTTCACAGGAAATACAAGCACAGGAAGAGATTTTAAGGAAAGAAAAAGAATTGATTGATGCACGGAAACGGTTAATGAAGATTCGCCAAGACAGATACAAGGACAGACCTCCAGAGGATGACGACTCACCATCTTCTTTTTAACTTGCCTTCTCACTTTCTCTTTCATGGAATTTGTTAGCTTCCAGGCGTGGTTTGACTTGTGAAATGTTGTAGGTAGAGAAATAGTAGTTATGTAGTCAGCAATGTTATGTCCAGAGACAACATTGGTGCTTGGATGGCATAGACTCTTCAATTTTTTATGTCATGATCGAATCAAGACTTTTTAGAATGTCTACTGTCAAAATAAAATAGCTAGATGACATAGATGTCTTGGAAAGTAGAATGATGGAGTGAAATTACATATGACACTAATGTCTTGGAAATGTATGTCTGTGAATGTAGACATAAAGGAGTTTGTAAATGACATTTGTCACAAGAAGGGGAAAAAAAAAAGCTTGAGCTAGACTGCCTTCTTTTTCACCCCCCCCCCTCCCCTCCCAACTGTACTTAATAGTTGCACAAGTCCCATTACTCTCATCTCCTTGTTGAATTGTGTCCCCTGACATGTGATGTAGTCCCTGCCCAGTGTCTTATGGTGCTATTCTATTTCCTGTAACATTCTCATGTACCCAATTTTTGAGTTTCTTGTTTTATTCTAGTGTCATTCTACAATAGTGTAGCTATGTTTTGATGTTAAACTCACTGAAACCTGAGCAACCGGAAGAGTTATTTTAAACCTGTTTCATCAAATCTTACGATTGCCACAATATGAATATAACTATAATGGTTTTTTCCCTAAAACATAGTAGTATTTCTAACTGCAAGTGCAATTTAGTGATTGCAGATCTTACTGTGTTTTGAAATTATTGAGTCACTGAGTACTTCCAAAATAATTTGTTTATCTTCTAAAATATTCTCTGAATGTTTCATATCAACTGAGTATTTCAGAAAACATTTTTTTTTTGTTGAGCTTGAATAGTAGGGACAAGATATACCAATTCTGATAGCAAGAATTTCATTTTTAAAAAAAACACTTTTGTGGAGCAGTTGTAGTTCCATACACTGTTAAACTTTTTATTGATTTCTGATTGCCTTTCTGTTCACTGTTTTGTTTCTCATAATATTTCTCTTGATAGCCTAATAGTTCCCTAATACATTTCAATTATTATTAACTTTATTTTAAAAAAATTGTTTTTATGGGCACAATATTTTAGAATGAATATGTTCATCTTGTCAGGAAGTTGTTGCGCAGCAGTCACTTTATACACATGCAGCAGTCAACTCACAGCAATCATCTCACAGCAGTCAACTCACTCACAGCAGTCACATTAGCACAGTTTTGTGTGTGTGTGTGTGTGTTCCACCCTTCTTCTCCAGCACTCCTCCATTGTGAGCAGTCCATCAGAACATTTTTGTTCTGTTTTGAAAGTGTGTTGTTACCCAAGTTACTTTCTGGCAATGTTTCAGCTGCAGCCTTCTAAGTGCATTTTAGAAATCAAACAAAACATGTAAACTGATGCTGGGTATGAAATAATACACAAAACAGAATGACTACTAGTTCTATAGATCTCTAAAATAAAAGTATATAGCCACATGATCTTTGTCATCAATAGTATAACACAATTTAACTAGATATAGCCTGCACTAAGTTAGTGTCTTATCAAAAAATGTCTGTATAATGTTATGTCTAAAGAACCTATCTACCCAATGTAGGCTTTTCTGTGTCTGGGACCTTTATTTTCCTATATTGTCTCTCTAGTGGCTTATTTTCAATGTAGATCTTCTAATAATTTAATTCTCAGTATGGTATCTTTCACTTCATCTGTCTCTTGTATTATTCCATACACTTTAACATGAACCAGCAAGGAGACTCCCAACCACAATAGTGCTGAAATGTTTGCTGATCTTCTGGTGCCACAAACCAGCTCTTAGATGTGGTTGCTCTGGTTGGGTCAACACTCTGGTGCTCATTGTTGTTGTTTCTTTGCTCCTATCTCCATTCAAAACATATCAACTTTAAGACTGGATGAAAGTTTCTGATCTTAAAAGATCAAAATTTTTTTGTTTTTTTGTTTTCTGGTAGACATCATGGCTTCCCAGAACACTCGTTTGGAAATGTTTTTTTTCAACTTGTTACCAAGCATATATTTTTTTTAGATTTACAATTTGAGTTACTTGTAGTTTGGCCAATCATTTATATACAAGACCCCCAACGGGGTTGCATTAAACATTTTGGGAAGCTCTGATGTTTGCAACTCTGCATGACCCCCTAGTTGCTACAAAGTGTATAATAGTTGCTCCCTTTGTGTATAACAGTTTCCTCATTGTATAACTGGCTACTCTATCCACTCAGACATTAAGTGTATCCACTGTACATCTCCATAATCTTTTTAGCCATACATAATAGCCTAGCACTCCTATTGACATCTATTTTATTTATTGGTTACTGTTAGTGGCATTAGAAAGAGGGCTTCTAAAACAGCCAGGGGGAATGAAGTCATAACATTACAAGTTTCCCTTTGGGTCTTAGAGTTATTGTTCTTGTAAAGAGTTCTATTCCTATCCTTTAAGTAGGAAGAGAATGGCAGAAGAAACATTTTGTGGAATGTACTGTTGCAAAAGCCCTCTGACCTGCTGCCATTGCCTAGTAATCTGCATTATTTGATGTATATAGTGGCCTTGAATGATATTGTATTATAATGTATACAGTATATATATATATATATGAGCTTATCAGCTTTTGTTTTTCTATTGCGAAAGAGCCTGTTGTTTTGTTGGCAGTAGTTTACTTTTCTATTGGTGTATAAATGCATTGATCAGTTGTATTCTATAGATGTTACACATACTAGCTTGCTATATTTATATACTAAAAATGATATTGTTTTTGTCAAGTTTAGTTTCTTTACAATTGTTCTTGTCCACTGAGCATAATTATACAGGCCGTGTTTTTTTTTTTTTTTTTTTATACTTGACTAGTGTTAAATGTTATTAAAGAATTTGTTTTTAAGGAATTTTTTGTTTAGGGATTTCAACTGAGATTTTACACACAAAATAGTTTATTAATAGTCACTAACAGAACAGGACTGTGATGAAGTTGTTGTTTTTTTTTTAAAAGGAAATACTAAAACTATTGACTAAAAATATACTAATTAATTTAATAAACAGTAACACCAAATCCAGATTTAGTTGTTTTTTCATTTGTCATATTGGTTGAGTCAATAAAGTATTTCATACTTTGTGGTTGTTTTTTAATGTCTCATGTCCCTTCTGTTGTTATGTCAAAAAAAAAACAACAACTTTTTAAGATGGTAAGCTCCATCTCACTGATAATTTTCATTTATTCAAAGAAAATGAAAACCAGTTTTAATTTTTTGGTTGATGTGCTGTCACGTGACATTCTCTTTAACCATAGACCAGAGAAACATATGATCTTTATCTGTCCCATAGATCATAGTCGTTTACTTATGCATATTATTTATTAAAATGTCCAGAGTATAGTCTGTTTATTCTAAAGGGAAACACAAAAATAGAGGGCATGGTGGTTGAGTGATAAAGGACTTGGCTTTCTGCACTTAAGGGTTTCAAGTTTGAATCCTGGTGAAGACTGTGATTTTGAATTTCAGGGTTTGGATGGCGCCCTTGAGTCAACTGAACTGTGATGATCAGTTGTGGAAAAGTATTGGTCGTTGTGCTGACCCCATGAAACCCTCTTTAACCTCAGGACCACATAAACATATGACCTTCACATCATCTGCCCTATAGATCGTAGGGTCTGAAAGGGGAACAAACTAACACAAAAAACTAAATAAAAACCTTTTAGTTTTGATTTAATATATTAGATTTGGTTGATTGCAGCTTAATTTTCTTTGATTCTACTGAATGAAAAAAATAAATAAAGATTTAGAGAACATTTAAGAATTATTATATATCTATATGTAGATAGATATACATAAACACCGCACAATTCGCTTCATTTATTCAAGTTAGTTGGAGGGGGCATTGAAAGTAACACTACAATTTCAACCAATTACCTCTCAGGACAGATTATTATTTTAAAAAAAACAAACTGCGATTTCTTTTTGAATACACATGTACCTTCGGATATATCTTTGTTGAACCGTTGGGGCACAACACTCGATCTGTTGACCGTCTTTCTACATTCCTCTCTGTCTTAGCTCTTCATTAATGTTGGCCTCCCATCCTTAGGAAGTTTCATAAACAAACATTTTAAAGTAATTGTGACACAGACACGATCAAAAATGAGTTTGCAAACAATATGAAATTTTATGATCATAGTTCTATGTCTCTCTTCAACTGATGGCTGGCTGGACGTGTGGTATGAACTTTGAACCGGTGGCATCACTAGGGGGTGACACCCACATGGAAAAAAATGCACTTTTGCAAACTGCAATATTACAGACAGATTTTTAAAAAATAAGCAAGTGACTGTAGCTAGATATCCAAACAAACGTATGCAAGTTTTGTATCTAGATCTAGACAATAAATATCATTATTTCCAGTACACTAGTATTTAGTGCTTACACCACTGGAGAAGGTGAAGACGTAAAATACGCTTGTATTTCATTTGTTGGATTTGAGTAACCTGCTAATCAAGTAAAAACGACATTATTGCAAATGTTTTAGACATTTCATTTAGTGACGTAGTTTCCTTGTTTTAGCAGGTCATTTTATCTTTTTTTTTCGTGAAATATGTTGTCAATGAAATCGATTTAAAAGGTAATTTAAAAAAAGCTCAATTCCACATTGTCGAGTCTGTCACTTTCATACGACAGAGAGAACAAATGTTTCTCCAGTCAAGTATCCAGTCAAGTACCGTTTTTCTATTGACGTGAATAGTGTTAAATGAACAGGCCCGCTAAAAGACGACCCGGTGAATACGACGATCAAGCTCACTACAAACTTACACGCTCTTGCTGCCTTGAATGTCTCATAGTTCAGTATCAGCCGTCTTTTTCCATTGAACTCTATTCGACCTACAATCTTCCTGTGAGAAAAATAATGCGTTGTAGATGCAAAAGGAAAGATTTTCTGAAGATCAGAAATGCAGAAAAATGCTTGGCTTGAATGGAATTACGGCACTCACCTCTTATCTGACCAATTGATTGCAAACTTTTGAGTAACACTTAGACATAGGCACTCAGACGCCGTTTGGCGCATAAGGAACAAGCTCTCTCCACGGAGATCAGTTAAAGGTGATATCTCCAGCCTCTTACCAGCTGAAGCCCGCGGATTTCAGGTCTTCTAAATAGGTGCAACACTATGTCACGAAGCGTAGGTGGCCGCTGGGACAATGCTTGTATTCAGGCTATGGATCTTGGTCTCCAGGCTAATTGATTTGTTTGTTCAGATAGGTCGTACTTTTTGAAAGACGGCTCCTGCTTTCCCTATCCGACATGCTACATCGTGATACGTATCTCGATTGCTTGTGAAAACACTGCCTAAAAGGTTAAACAGTTCTATCTGCTCAAGCTGTGTATGCCTGATGTTGTCGGGGATACTTGATGACCTGCAGCCACTACGTCTAACCTCGAATGCATCTCTCCGTTATCTCTTGTATGTATTTCATTGTATTCTCGAGTAATGCTATATCGTCTTCAACACCCAGGTCCGTCAGTCGCTTTGGTTTACGCGTGGAATACCGAATGCACTCTGAATCCTGTTTTTATTTGCTGACATCGTCGATGGTTAGCACAAAGACAAATGCTCGTCACTATACTGAAAAATACCGTTATTCCATCGTCTGTTCCAGATTTTTAGTAGAGATGTCGAAAAATTTAGACTAATTGCCACATTTCCCTGCAGTTTTCCAAAGAGATTCGCGATGGACGTTATCATACTTGCATAACTTGCATAAGTTTGTTTGGTTATCTAGCTACAGTCACTTGTCCTAACAATTGCGGGGCCCTATGCGAAACTGAACGCGCGGGGCCTAATCTGGGTGGGAATAAGGAATATTAGGGAAAATTAAGATTTTAAAATTTTATTCATTCTTTACTAAGTACGAAATTGCGATCAAATTAACTTTAGTTTAATGACATATTTATATACAAGTAAATAAAGTAACGACCTTCGATGAAGGTGACAATTCGCCCAATTATTATATTTTATGACATGACAGCGCACAATGCCTTTTTTCTTTTATCGAGCATTGGATTGACGTTTTCCGCAATGACTGACACCCACAAATGACAATTTTGTCTATTTTTGATCAGATTTTTATGAGTTTTCAGGAGATTTTAATAAATTCGGGAGATTTCCAGGAATTTTTCGTAGATATATTTTGCAATTAAATAATTACACCTAGAATTAGCGCGGGGCCTATGAAAGCGCGGGGCCACTGCGACCGCATAGGTGGCATATTTTTAAAAAAGTTGTCTGCAATAGTTCATTTTGCAAAAATGTATTTTTATTCACTTTTATCCTCAGCCTTTGTTTGTATTCGAGGCTCTGTTGCTGCTGTTTAAAAAAGCATGTTGAAATTAATGTTTCTAATTTCAATAATTAATCACTTTTAATCTATGTAATAACTATTGATAAGATGTTATAAAAAAAATTAAAATAGAATCGACAATTATTTTCCAATGAAACAATCAGTTAATTGTCTCACAGTTGTTTAAAAAAAAAGGAACTTTTTTTTGGTTGGGGAGGGTGACACCCTGAGCTATCCGCACCGGTTGACACAGACTCTATTAACGCCACTGCTTTGAACTGTCATCAATTTCAATGATGCTTAATAGGGTTTGTTGAACTAGTCCGTTTCGTTTCTTTACTTAAAAAGTATTGGGCCGGAAGTCGCTTTTCCCCCTATATCTTTGTATTTTTCAGTTCTCTTTTTAAATTAAACTGACATTATTATGCTATAATTTTAAGTGTGCCTGATAGAGAAAAAAATTGTGCACAAAAGTACGGGTAGTTGGGGTATAACCCGAAAGAGGCTATAAAAAGAAAACACCTGAAACTAGCGCGTGAAACTACACATTTACAGAACTTTATTTGATGAGTATTTTACCCAAGATCCGTGGGTTTTTTTTAGGCCTAGCTTATTTCATGTACCCGGCATTTTCCGATACACAATTTCATACACAAAATAATTGTTGAAAAAAATTGTAGTGATTTTAAACTTTAAATGATTACTTAAAAAGGTGTTACTCTAATCAATTTTGAATATTCTTTTGTTATAAATGTCACTGTTTATTTTGTGTCTGTTCTAGTTTCTTAAATTTTTCTTGAGTCAAGGGTCGTTTTTCTCCTAATGGGTATACCTGATCTCTCCAAGCAGCCTTTGTAAAATATTGGTCCTAAATAATGCTATGTTTATAAACGAAAAATCGCATGGCTGCATTATGATAACTGTACGTGTTAGTTCAATATATTTTATATTACTAGGTAACTAACAATAACTGTATGAATAGACGTAAGTTTCATTTTTTTTTCTGTTAGATAAAGTCATATGGCAAATTTTTGTTTATATCCTAATTCTAAAAAGGAATAATAATAGAATTATACAGTAAAAATAATCACTAAGTTTTTCTTTTAATAGTTTTGAAAGTCTAACTGAGTTTGTGTTTTTGCCGATGTACACAAGCTACACTATGAGTCAGTCCTTCTCTTCTAATTGTTTAGAAATGAGTGTAAAAATGTAGGCTTCGATATTTTTAGCCTGAATTTAAGAAGTTACAAACTTCAAACAAATAATATATTGCCTCTTCCATAAAACTTTGTACTTAAAAAATAAATTTATCCAATGCTCGAAATCCTGCTTATATACTTAGGCCCTATTTAAATTGATCCGGTATCAACGTATTAAGTAGCAATAACCCCGCAAAAAAATTAAATGAAAGAAGATTGAGATATACATATATTTTTGTGACGGTACGCACCGGTACGGGATACCGGCACCTTTTTTCAATGTCGGGGAAAAATGATTACTTTTCTTGTAATTCAACGTTAATTTATTATTAGTTGAAAGTTAGGCAATCTATCACTGAGTACCGGAGCCTCTTTTTTATTTAAAAAAAAAAAACAACACTTTATTTACTGTCAGCCGACATGCCGTATTATTAAAAACACCTCTATGTAAGCTTCTCAATCATATAGAGTCCTAGACAGTCATTATTTTAGACTAGATTTAAGTAGAGTCTAGTCCTAGATTTAGTAGGCCTACTATTATTAAAAAAAAAAAAAATCAGTCATTATAGACATCATTCGCAATTTTATTATTAGGTCTAGGCATTGAAAAGTAAATCTATTAATAAACTATAATAGATCTAAGTCTAAGTACTAACTTATTTAATAAGTCATTATAAGTAGAAGTATTATAATGAATATTATATAGATCTAGATTGACTAGATTATAGATAGATCTCTAGTTTAGTAAATTAAGTATAGAGTATAGTAAACGCATTACAGTGTAATTAGATCTATGTCTTATGTCTATATCTAATAATCTAATAATTAGTTAAACTTTAGTTTTTATTAATATCTAGACTTTTTTCTAATAAAAACTGACTATAGGCATAGCATAGGCTAGACTCGGCAATCTAGTCTCAAGATAGAATCTATACTATTACTAGATCTGTTGATGGAATGTTATATTTGTATGAAGAGTTGTGCCCATGAACAGGGGAAACTACTCTAGTAATCAAGATGGCTGATTAAACTTGTTTGTGTTTACCTGAGATTGTTCTTATGTTAAGTGTATTTATATTTGAGTGTCCATCGTAACATGGTGGCAGCGGTTTACACATCTAATAAAGGTAAACGATAACCTAGAATATCTTGAGGAAAATATAAGAAATCAGTTGCTAAAATGGCAACTGCTAACAGATATTTCCCAGTACCGCAACCGCTATTGCAAACAGGCAATATGGCGGCCAATTGGAAACGATTCAGAAGAGACTGGGATAACTATGAAAAGGCCACGAAACTCACAACAGAGACAGAAGATATACGTGTAGCAACACTAATGACCATAATTGGAAGTGAGGCTGCAGACGTGTTTGATTCATTTGGAAAAGGGCAGGAGACAAAAATAAATGAGATTTTAAAGAGTTTTGAAGAGTTCTATGTTGGGAGAACCAACGAAACATATGAGAGATATGTCTTCAATACGAGAAGACAAGAAGAGGACGAGAACATTGACTCATACATAACTGCCCTGAAGAAACTGGCAAGCAGCTGCAATTTTGATAAACTAGAAGAGAGTCTGATTAGGGACCGAATTATCTTAGGGGTTAGAAGTGAACACTTAAAGATGAAGCTGTTGCAAGATGATAAACTAACCCTACAGAAATGCATAGATGTGTGTAGGATATATGAAAGTTCACAAAGGCAAATGAAGGATATCAGAGAAGGAAGAAATGAACCTTTGGACAAACCAACGATTGAAAGAATCTCAACATCTAAGTCAGGTCTGAAATACAGAAAGGAATATCAACAGAGTGACAAAGGGCCAAGACAAAGTAAAACTTGTAAATTTTGCAAGGGCAACCATGAATACATAAAGGAAAAATGTCCGGCCTGGGGAAAATCATGTCACATTTGTGGAGGCAGGAATCATTTTGCCTCAGTCTGCAAAAAGAAAATATATAGCATTACTCAAGCAAAGGCACAGAGCAACATAGACTCAGACACAGAAGAAGAAGAAGAAGTTACACTCCAAACTGAATGGGTAATGGCAATGAATGGCCCCAAAAAGCATAGGATGACGGCCGTCATGATGATCAACAACCAAAGAGTCAGATTTCAAGTGGACAGTGCCGCCGACGTCAATACCATAAACGAAAAGTATGTGTGCCCAGACCAGATAGTACCGACGTCTCAGAGATTAACAATGTGGAATAAGACGGTAATGGAGCCAAAAGGAAAAGCTACGTTGGTAACCACCAATCTAAAGACCAATGAGAAATTCAATGTAGAGTATGTGGTAGTACCAAATGATCTAACATGCCTGCTAGGATTATCAACACTGAGGAAGATGGAACTCATTCACATTAATGAAGACCGATTTATTGCCAAAGTGGAAGCCACAGGAAACAAACACCAAAACATTGACGCACTTGGTGATTTGGGCGTGGCTACATTGAAAATAGACAAGACAGTGAAGCCCAAAGTCCTACCATGTAGAAGAATTCCTATAGCATTAAAAGAGAAAGTCAGAGCCGAACTAAACTCATTAGTTCAACGAGGAATTCTGGAAAAAATAACTGAGCCCACAGAGTGGGTTAGTCAAATGGCATTGGTAGAGAAATCAGATGGCAGTATCAGAATCTGTATTGATCCTCAACCCTTGAACAAGGCACTTCTGAGGGAGCACTACAACCTAACAACACTAGAAGACATTTTGGCTGAAATGGGTAACGCCAAGATATTTAGCAAAGTCGACATCCAGGAAGCTTTTTGGCATATCAAACTAGACCCAGGCTCATCAGGTCTCACTGCAATGGCGACCCCATTCGGTAGATACAAATGGAATAGACTTCCTTTTGGTCTCAAAGTAAGCTCGGAAGTTTTTCAAAGACATTTGAATGATGCGTTGGAGGGACTAACAGGATGTTTTAACGTGGTGGATGATATAATGGTAATTGGAAAGGGGGACACAGTAGAAGAGGCTCGCAAAAATCATGACGAAAACCTATCAAAATACTCAATAGGCTAAAAGAAAAGAACATCAGACTAAATGAAAAGAAGTCAGCATTCCGAAAGTCAGAAATCGTGTTTTTGGGACACATTATTTCCCAGTCAGGAATAAAACCAGACCCAAACAAGGTGAGAGCCATAACAAATCTAAAAACCCCTGAAGACATTACATCGGTTCGTAGATTTTGTGGAATGATACAATATCTATCAAGATTCATCCCAGGTCTTTCAGCAGACCTACAACCAATAACAGAACTGACAAAGAAACACAAGCTATTCGTGTGGTCGAATGACTGTGAGAAAGCATTTAATAGTGTCAAACAGAAGATATCCAATCATGGAACCCTAAGTTATTTCGACCCGGAGAAGAAAGTAACTATTCAGGCGGACAGTAGTCAAAATGGCCTAGGAGCTGTACTACTACAAGATGACAAACCCATAGCATACACATCAAGATCACTCACAGAGCCTCAGAAAAAGTGGGCTCAAATCGAAAAAGAACTCTTGGCTGTAGTAGTAGCTCTAGAAAAATTTGACCAGTACACGTACGGCAGAACAATAATAATGCAGAATGATCATAAACCTTTGGAAAATATACTCAATAAACCCCTCAGTTGTGCACCTAAAAGGCTTCAAAGCTTAATGATGCGCTTGTACCGATACGATGTTCAGTACCAGTATACCAAAGGAAACAGATTACAGATTGCTGACACGCTAAGCAGAGACCCTTTGCCAGAACAGGAAGATTTTCCTGACACGTCTATCAACACTGTAGGACTGGCTCTCCCAGATATAATGTTAGATAAAGTTAAAGATGCAGTCAAAATAGACAATGAGATGCAGATGTTGAAACAGTACATACTGAACGGTTGGCCAGACAAGCATCATATTGTACCAGAACTCAAACAGTATTGGTCACTTGCAGATGTACTGACCTATGAAGATGGCCTTCTAATGAAAGGGGAGAGAATAATTATCCCAAGAGCATTAAGAAAAGAAGTTGAAACCAAACTACATGCAGCACATTTAGGGTATGATGCCATGATGAGAAGAGCAAGGGACGCAGTTTTCTGGCCGGGAATAGCGGCAAGAATAAAAGAAATAGCTAATGCATGTCAACCTTGTCAGCAAAGTAAACCTGCAAACCAGAAAGAAAGCTTAATACAGCATAATGAGGGTTCAAATCCCTGGGATAAAGTTGGAATAGATTTGTTCCAAATATTTGACCAACAATACCTTGCCATAGTTGACTACTATTCAAATTTTATTGAAGTAGAACATTTGCACACGACAACAAGTCAAGTTGTTATAAGAAAACTAAAAAATTTGTTTGCCAGATATGGTGTCCCCAAAGTTTGTATCAGTGATTTTGGACCTCAGTTTTCATCTGTTGAATTCACCGCATTTATGACAGCATGGGGTGTCCACCATTTAAAATCTTCACCAGGACATCATCAGTCAAACGGCAAGGCAGAGGCGGCAGTGAAAATATTAAAGAATCTGATGAAAAAATCCAAAGAAAGTAAATCAGATGCCTATGAAGCCCTATTAGAGTTCAGAAATACACCCAGGCAAGATACCAACTTAAGTCCGGCTCAGATGCTCTTTGGAAGGGCAACAAGAACGTTATTGCCAAGAAGAGAGCATCCTGCAAGAATGTCACAACAAGAAGCCACGGCCAAAAGGGAGAAGCGACAGCAAAGTGTCAGAAAACACTACAACAAAACAGCTCGTGACATGAAGCTTATAAACGTCGGACAGAAAGTCTTCTATCAATCGCCAAACGATACTACCTGGAGACAAGGCAGAGTATGTCGGAAAGTGAACGAACGTGCCTACATTATAGAAGGCGACAATGGTTTCATGTACCAAAGAAATAGAAGACACCTACGACCTGACACCACTAACAACATAGACTTTTCTCCAGATAGAGAAAGTAATAGTACGGACATTTTCCCAGACGCAGAGAACGAGTGTATTAACAATCCGCCCAACGCCGAAAACACTCACCAGTACTCTCTGAGACCTAGGGCCACTCTCCAGAAACCGTCAAGATATGGGGACTATGTCTAAGAACTGTGCATATGAACTGTTGTAAATAGTTTTGTTAATTTGACTATAGTTATTTCATTTGAAACATAGTGACGGCTGTAAACAGTGTTGTCAAGTTGATTGAATAATTATTTTTTTTTCGTTCTATTGTTTTTCAACTTTTCTTTTTTTTTTATTATTTTTTTTTGGGGAGGAGAGGGGATGTTGATGGAATGTTATATTTGTATGAAGAGTTGTGCCCATGAACAGGGGAAACTACTCTAGTAATCAAGATGGCTGATTAAACTTGTTTGTGTTTACCTGAGATTGTTCTTATGTTAAGTGTATTTATATTTGAGTGTCCATCGTAACAAGATCTATTCGATTTTTATATATAGATCTAGACTAGAATTAGATTATAGATCTTAATATACTACTGGAGAGATGATATAAGGTGTTAGCTAATAGCGTTGCACAAGAAAAAAACCTGGGTTTTTTAAAACTCTAATACTTGGTATGTAATAGTAAAACAGCACCTACCTAAATAAATCGTAACTAGCAATCAAAAACCTATATTTATTGTAGTATATATAGGTCTGTGGTTGTATTTTATATAGCCTTCGTAACTTCTTCTATAGAGAAATGACTTTTATAATTTCTTTTACTTAAAATTGGGCTATTCGCGACTGACACATATATCATTTTTATGGTCAGCAACAAAGCCTATTGAACTTCACAAATAAACAAGAAAAACATTTTAAAAATTTTAAAAAAGACAATTATACCTCCATGATCAAAGTTTAATAAGACTGACAAAAATAATTAAAATTATATTTCGTTTAAATGGGTATTGAATCCGTGACATAGCTAAATGAACGTAAGACGTTTCTGATGCGGCCAGTGAACAATGCCGACGTGTGCCTTTATTTAGTGGTATGTTCACTCTATGGACATTTAGATCTAACAATAGATCTAGACTTATGATTTAGAACTCTTAAGATTTAGTCTAGGTGTAGGCCCTTAATCTATATTAGATTACGTAAAAAAATATAAATAAAGCTTAGGTAATCTTGAAGCAACTTTAGAGTTCTTATCTTATATAATACAGACGTCTTCATAAAAGAAGATGATTACCGCACATAATATCAGTACGCCATGTTTTTTTTTATTGCATGAACGAATAACTCCTAGGCCTTGAAAACTAGATTTTGAAAACAATGTGCTAAATTTTCCTGAACATTAGTTTATTAAATTTTTGAACAAATAATGACTAACATTTCGAAATTCCCCAACGCGAAAGTCCTTTCAAAATCGATTTTGGCTCTATAGATCTAGTAGCCTACTCAAGCCAAATTTACATTTTTTTCTTTAAAAAATTATAACTGTCAAACTAGAAGGTTCCCATTGTGGATAGTTATTCTTTTTTTTTTTATAGGCCTACATCAACCATTAAATTTCTAGGAAATTTGTTGTAGCCATTTTTGAGATTAGCGTCTAGGCTGGTTCTATGAAGTTCTGAATAGAGGTATTGAAAACGAGCTTAACTTAAAACTATCTCAATGCGTTGCAGATGACGTTCGAGTCTCCACTAACTAGTTGCAAGGCTGCCACTTCTTCAACTTCCTGTCATCGGTCAGAAATTTAGGCTAATGTAGCGTCTTTACTAAACTAGATACTTCCCCCCTTTGTCCCGCGGGAGGTTTGGACTCGGAAGTAGAATATCTTCAACTCTGAAGGAGCATTCGAAACATGTCAAACATTTATAAAAACAACAACAATTGTTACGATCGTCGGACGATACCCTCCCCTTTGTAAACAACTATTTTGTGCATTCTTTTCTATGGATGCTATTAACTTAATAGTAAGCCTATTTAGCGTCTTTCTCCAAAAATATATTATATTCGGGCAGAGCTGGATTTATATATAGACAACAAAAGCTAAAATTGACAACAACAGTTGAAAGAATAATGCACTGGACATAAAGGTCAAATATAAAGGATAGATTCTGAATTCGCAGATAGTGAAGACTCCAACAACAAGAAAATGATTGCAAATCCTGAAGCTTTTAGTGATTTTAAATATCAACTTACGGCTATTGATGTGTTTCAAGAATTTCACCTCTTAAGTCGCATGAGAAAATGCAATGGGAGACATATTAACAGCCCCCCCCCCCCCCCCCCCCCCCCCCCCCAAGCTTGAATCAAATGTTTAGTCGGTGTGACCATTGTCTCGAAATAAAAAAAAAATAATGACAGGGTTAGAAAAAACTTACAGACACAAAAATTTTTGTGAGCATGGGCGGACTGGGTTTCGAAATCGGCTCTGGCATTACAATTTTAAAAAAAGACGGTCCCCCAAAAAATACTCCCACCATCATCAAAAAGCTCATTGTCCGTTTCGATTGTTCGTCCAACACAGCCAAGGCTGGGGCTCTCTTTCTAGAGTCGATTTTGGTACCAATGGCCGGGATGGAACTTTTGACTAATACCATTCTAGAATCTACACTTTAACATTTCTCACGTATAAGTACAGGGTTCCGTTATATTTTCGACGAATGTTTACACTAACACGAAGTCAATTGGACCATAAAGAGCATATTATAAAATCTTTTACGGGACATACTTGAACTACCAATCAAAGTGACCTTTAAGGTAGCAGTTCTTACGGCCCATATGGCTAGTGTGCTCCTGATTGTAAGCCTCCAGGACACAGATGTCATTTCTGAATTACAATGAAAGACTTTACAAAGAATTAAAACATCTCAGAAAGGCATTGACCTCATTTCTCTAGCACGTACCACGAGTCAACCAGTATATGACATTTCCATGCTATAGTGAATGGATGAAAGAATGTCCTTATTCTATAAGAAATGTTAAGTAACGGCAATAGTATCAACATCAAAGTTGAAACGAAAGACCAGCAGATGTATAAAGTAATCCACTCGAAAAATCTCTTTTAGATAAACTCTGGTGTGAGGAAGTAAAGGCAGGCTACATCTAGTGTATAACATTCAACATCTTAAATAAAATGTTCTGTAGATATATATTTAGCCTGTAGATCTACATTTCTTGCATTCCACTTTACATTGGACTAGGAGCAAACATTGGTCAAGAGTAAACCGTTCTCGCGGCTTGTGTGGATGCATCAAGCAGTAGCGTAACTGAAGAGGAAAAAGAGAATGGCGGAGACGATTGGGTAGCGGTAATGATTTTAAAAAAATATTTTCTAAGGTAGGCAGTGTTACAAAATTAAACAGATCAGACTTCTGGGAATGGGCTTTGTAGCGGAAGTAAACATTATATAAATGTCAGTCGCAAATAGACCCATTTTTTAAGTAAAAGAAGTTACGAAAGTAACATTTGTATTCAAGAACAATAAAAAAAAACTTTAAAAAAAAAAAAAAAAGCTTATACTAAGCGTAGATCAATTAGTTTGGATCAGTCATCTAATTAAATTTTTCAATAAACTCGGACTAATACATCTGTGCAATTTGAAATATTATTTCCAATTGCTTTTGTTTAACGAAAGGTGACCAGATATTTGAGGAGAGAAAGCGGGACACATGTCGATGGTAGGAAGTAAACAAACCAATGCAGAGACTCTGCTCAGACGTTGCAGACAATTGGGCCTTCTATACGTCATGAAATAAAGCATTTGAAAAATAAAGAAACAACAAAAAAGAAAAAAAAAGGTAATTACATTTATTTGGCACCTTTTTTTTTATCTCCCTCTAAGCTGTGCCGATGATAATCCGGCAGCTTCGTTATTTGTGATGTTGTTCCTACTGAAACAACTACTTCAGCAAAACAAATGCTGTCAAGTCAATAACGTTGTCGTCTTGGCATTAGTATTTCTTATGGCGTTAAGCCTGTTCATTCGTAAATGCTGTCATCATAAAGTTGGTGAATGACACCAATCTAAATTAGACTAAATAGGTGGCCAGACGTAGATCTAGATTTAAATGTATTAAACCAGTGATGCCCAAAGTACGGCCCGCGACGTGGTTGCATCCGGCCCCACAAAAGTAATAAATTCTCCCCCCTTCAAAAAAGTTCAAAATATATCTTTACCTTTGTTAGGGCCCTCACTTTTTCTGTGATGGATTGGTACCATGGCCTTTAACGAGTGTGAGTTTGTGAAATGGAACTCTGAATGTAACATCTACCCGGAAAAGTGAATGGATCTTTTTTGTGGAGCATGATAGTAAGCCAACATGTTTTGTTTGAAAAGAAAGTCCGGATGTTTAAAAAAACAAACATATACAGTGGCATTATAACACAAATATGAAGGCCTTTTTTTTTTGAGCCGCGTATAAAAGATTGCAGATTTATTTTTTATGTAATTATTAAGAAGTGAATCTGATGCGAAAAGCACACAATTACCTAGTAGTAAAGTAAGTAAAGTTCCCCTTTCAGATTTTGTGGTCTATATGGCAGATAATGTAAAGGTCATCTGTTTATGTGACCTACGGTTTACGAGGGTGAAATGTGGTCAGCACAAAGACCAACCGCTTTTCCCCAACTTATGTCAGGTACCCATTAGAGCTGGGTGGACTCAGAGGCGCCTAAAGATCCTGAAATTAAAAAAAAAGTTCTTAGGTGATCAGTTAAAGTTACTCTACTTATTCCAGAAGAGTTAGAAGAGTCTTATCAAAGACGACGTGTCATCCTGTTTGCTTTTATGTGAAATATAATGATTAAATTTTTTTTATTACTTTAAACGATCAAAACAAGACTATGGCTTGAATATTCCTGGTCCATTGGTGAATTTGATGGGGGCCGCCTCTGAGTTTGTGTGATAACATAAACTCTCTTTGTAATATTGTTTATATAGTTATTATTACTTATTTTCTGCTCCTTCTTATTTAGATTCTTTTGTATTTTGATTTAAATAAACACATTTCAACACTGTTCAAGATAATAATTGTGATTTGTGAAGGACTTCGTAGCGGGCCAACTCCATCAAACAAAAAAGAATTCGTATGTGACTGGACATGTCTTCTATGAAACTTAGAACGTTGCTGGTAATCCCTTTATTAGACAGTAACGTCGATGTCTATAAGAAATAAATGCCTTAATTTTCTTGTTTGTCGTTTAGTGACGTCTACTAGAAGCACTATAGACAGATGAAGGATATTTACGACCATGCTTTAGATTAGTATTAGACTTGAAAAGTGTCAAAAATATTTTTATTTAATCATGACGCTCAAAGTGTTGCCTTTTAAGAGAATAATATAAATCTCGAAACAATTTACTGGCATTCATGCGGCCCATTCGGTGGCCCTACCGGCCCACTTGGGTACCGGCCAACCGGGCATTTGCCCGAATGCCCACATAGCCAGTCCGTCCCTGGATTCTATTGGGGAATTCCTTATCAAGTTTGGTAGATTCACACCTATTAGGGCAATTCTAAATTCAAGTATCCCTTTTACCCCCCCCCCCCCCTCCTTTTCCAGCCTACAACAACAACAACAAAAATCGTCCTACGTAAAATCTCTGACTTTTCTTCGGCTTCTCAACAGGGGCGGACTAAGTATCGAAATCGGCCCTGGCATTACCATATAAACCGGCCCACAAATGGCATGTCATATATTTTCGGTGGGGGGGTGGGGTTATCCCACTCCGCAATTTATATATAGATATATATATATATATTAGTGCGTGTGTGTGTATGTAATTAATCTTCATTACCTTCTGATCTTTTCCTTCTTTCAAACGTTTTCTCTACCCTAGAATACTCTCTTCCTATAATTAGTGGAAAGACAGTACACACCGCCAAAGGGCAGCTAGGGAATCCGGGGGAGCGCTGTGAGCTCCCCCACCCCCAGTGAGGTACGAGGCGAAGCCTCGGAACCAAGCATTTTTTCCGATATTTTAAGCTTTAAAAAATAAATATTCTGAGGTATTTACAGTGAAATTAGCCTGCTACTCTTCCGCTACCAGCGGCTGGTAGAAAATGGTAAAATGATTTAGCTTTTTGTATTGGAGGGGGAAGGGAAACCACAAAAACCCTTTTATCTACGCTCATGAAATTTGGTGACTGCAGTTTGCTTAAGTTGGCTGCACTGGGGCAGTAAGTAAAGTTTCCCTTTCAGACAATGAGGTCTGAGGTAAGTGATGGTTTGAAGACCCTCCCCTCCCGGCTACGCCCATGTGTTATATTATAGGTGTAAGCCTAATTCTCTACAAATATATACAGTTTGATAACGCATCGAAAACTGGATGTATGCATTCGTAGGATTACATAATGTATTCTATTTATACATGTATGTAGTCTGAAAACTATAAACAATACAATAGCAGCCTAATGAGTTTGAACCTTTTTTGGTATTACTTATAGATTACAGACGTTTCTTCAAAAAATAAGACTGTTACGTCTTACGCATTTCATGTGTCAATCTAGTCATGCATGTTGATCTGTGACTTAAAATATGCTAAATGACTGGTTTTCCTGACTGACTCGGGCAACCCATTCAATTAAAAGATAAGAGAAAGAAGAACGGTTAGAGAGGCACTCACTTAATTAATGTGAAAAGCTCTTGCTACATTCTAAAAAACACGATTTGTATATGAATATACTATGACCCATTATTTAAAACTAGTCGACCGCGTAGCATTCGCCGCTATTTTGCATGGCCGGTCTTAGGCCACTGCAACCTAAGCGATCGCAGTGGGCCCCCACTATCAAAGGATCCGCACTTTCATAGGACCCGCGCTTATTCAAGGTTTATAACTTATTCAATTAAACCATTTTATAACTTAAAACAGATTTCCCGCGCCCTCCTGTCGATTTACCAGGAGCTCCTGGAAATCTCCCGAAATTGCAAAATATACGAAAAAGACCTTAAAATATACGGAAATATATAGAAAAAAATTGACATTTTGGGGTGTCATTGAAAATGGAAAACGCCAATCCTACGCGCGATAAATAAAAACGGCATTATGCATTAGCCATAATTGGGTAGTCTGGTGAAAGAAGCTTCTCGCGCCTCAAACTAATGAAGAGTTAGTTGAGGTCAACAATTCTCAAAGATAGATTGAAACATTTGGTAATTCTTGCAATTGAGCGTGATCTATGTAGGAAACAGAATTATTATGATATAGTCTATGACTTTGCTATACGCAAGGCTCGTAAAATAATTCTGTACGTAGTAAAGAATGAATAAAATGCATAGACGAATTTATTTTCTAATACAAACTCTTAAATCTCACAAATTATCCGCTCCCCTACCCAAACTTGGGCCATCGAAATCCGTTTCGCATAGGGTCCCACAATGGTTAAGTCCGGCCCTGCTATTTAGTGTTTGTAAATTATTTGTTTGTAAAATGTTTTACATGTTTCGGATATACTATTATATTATATATTTAGATACAAATTTCCTTTCATGAAATATCGGATGTGACAGCGTATAATAAATTATTGTAAATATTGTAATAATTTTCATCATTAATGACTTCATACTAAGCATAAGTTTGCCATTAATTATAATAGATCTAGTATAAAAATTGACTTAGATCCTAGATTTATTTTTAATTCAATATTTTTTTTGTAAGTATAGTATTTTTGGATCCATGTTATTAAAAATAAACAAAAAGAAACTTACTTTTTCTTTTCAAATCGCAGAAAGTAGAGCTTTATACCCATATTGAGCTGTAAATAAGTTGGGTGGTTTGCAATATCGCGACTGTGTGTATGTGTTTAAGTTAATTTCTATTAAGTATTGTAAAATATTAATTGTCGTGCCTCTTTTTTTTTTCTGCGTTATATCAATGTTTTCTAACTTAACCTCTCTCATCCATCTTTTTGGTTACATTTCATTGGAACCGTTAAAAGACGGGGGAGGGAAGGAGCAAAAAAAATAAATTAGGAGTGCCATCAAAGGTCCATGCCGACCAGCAAAATGATTAGGCCAAACACAACCTTAAAGACATCAAAGCAGTCCGTGCCGCTCGTGCATAGCAGAAAGTACGGTCTAACGTTTTGCAAATGATAATACGTACAGTGTATAGTGTTTTTTTTTTGTTTTGATATTCTTGTTGAATTTCAAACAAAATTAATTGTAATAAGAATTAAAAAAAAAAACACAAGAAAACGTGTTCGAGCCTTTGTGTCTTGCTCTGCTGTCACTTTTTTTTTTTAAAGTTGTCTGCATTGAAATTTTTTTTCTTTTGTCGCGACCAGACCGGCCCATTTGGTACAGGCCCACCGGGCATTTGGCCGTTTGCCCATATAGCCAGTCCGCCCCTGCTTCTCAATTAAATATTGATATATTTATTATACTTTATGTTGCCTTTCGAAAGGACCACACGCACCAACACCCACTTTTACAATTTTTGGCATTTTTCTATTTATAATGACACATCACGACTTTTTAAAATCATCCTCCAATGGATAGACCCCTACCTACACGCGTGTCTGCTCTTGAGTGCTAGAAATCAGGCGCCATTCTAGCATTAGTGGCCTAGAAGATAGTAGCTGGCAGCACTGGCGGATCCAGAACTTTGGAGTGGCGGGGGGTGATTTTTTTCCAAATCTAACCCTAACGCCCAGTAAACTCTAACCCTATGCATAAACTTACATGCGTACAGCATATATATATATATATATATATATATTCAAAATATGAGAATAAAATAAGACTGTTTCTCAATCTTCGGCGAAGAAAAACAGCCATGTTGAGGCCTTTCTCTTGCAAGCTTGGGGTCTGTAAGCTTCCTCGGTGGGGTTCGGGGCGAAGACCCGACACCCAATAGCGTTTTCTTGCATTTTTCACTGCAGAAACGCATTCTCCTAACATCTACAGCTCACTATTTATCATTGGGTTCGGGGCGAAGCCCCGACGCCAAAAGGGTTTTCTTGCATTTTTCAAGGCTGAAACTCATTCTCCTGACATTCGCTCCGACACCGAAAGCGTTTTCTTGCATTCTTCACTGCAGAACCGCATTCTCCTGACATCTACAGCTTATTATTCATCAGTGAGGTTCGGGACGAAGCCTCGACGCCTAAAGCATTTTCTGGCATTCTTCACTGCAGTAACGCATTCTCCTGACCTACAGCTCATTATTCATTCTATTATAAAGGACCTTTTGAAAAATGTGAAAAAATATTCTAATATGAATTTATAGTCCCTTAATACATTGCAAATACAACCGATTTGTTCTTTGAAAAGTTAAGATACCCCACATATTTTGATTAAGGCTTTGAGGATCGCCGCAGAAAAAAAAAATTCGGTAAATAATATTCAATAAAATTCAAGCATAAATTGTGAGTTATAGTCCTAAATTTATTTAACTAGAAAAATATGAGATAGAGTAAAGGTTGGAAAAAGTCGCTTAGGAAAAGATTATCTGGCTTTTGAGCTCATCACAACCGTGACTGTTATATTGAAAAATTTCGTTTGAATTATAACTTTTCCAAAGCAAAGTCTTTCTTAAAATAGTTATGATAAATTCATGTGAAATTACACAAACTCTGTCAGGAAAGGGGAAGGGCGGTAGAATGAAAACGATTAATCATCGCTCCTTTTTATAATTTCTGCTAATGATTGCATTTTGCATTAAAGAATAGGGGTTGGGCGCCTCGATATAAGAATTTACTTTATAGCATATATAAATTATATTAGTGATAGATTTTTTAAATTTTGTAATTTCTTACTATAATACAAAAAGAAAAAGTATTGGTTTGTCCGATGGGGGGGAAGGTGATTGCATGTATCACACTTCCACATGTTTATATTATATAGATATTCGACTAATTTTGTTCACATACTATGATTTCTCCATAAAAGTAGGACCGCCCCCCCCACACTCAAAGGGTCTAGATGGGAAGGGCAGTAGAGGTATTTGCTCCTCCCCTTCCAATCGGCCAACAAGTGAACGACATAATATAAAGACCGGTTAAAATACCAATAACAAGTTTTAATCATATAGATATTTAATTGATTCTGTTAGCAAGCTGTGATTTCTACAGATAAATAGGACCGCCCCCCTCACTCGAAAGTTTAAGGTAGGGGGTCGGATTGATGCCATGGCCCCCTCCCGACCCTACCACATGGGCCAAATACTAGAAAGGGGGGCGAAATAATCTAATATTAGGTCGAAATATACATAATTAGTATATATTTTTAACATAAGTAATAAATTCGTATACAAATTGTGTGAATTCTATACTAAAATTCGTCCGCTCACCCCCTTCGGGGGGGGGGGGGGGGAGTCTGCCGAGTGGGGGGGGGGGGGCAATCGCTCCTACCACCCCCCCTTCCTGGATCCGTCAGTGGCTGGCAGCAGATAGTCTCTGAAAGAGTCAGTTGGAGAGCTGTCAAAAAGGCTGCGGGGCACACATTTGATGCTCAAATAAAGCCCTTGCAGAAGTTGAGAAAACATTACCTGATCCTCGCCGACCAATTGTATCAGATATGAAAACAATTTTAAAATTTTAAACAGGTAGGTCTTAAATCTCTTAAAGTTCTTATTGATTGTAATGTAGTTTGTCTTAGCTCCATTCCTTCGATCCGTGTACTGAAATGACCTTCAAAATATGTTTTGAGGGAAAAAATGGCGACACAACTAAAAGCGTTAAAGCCAACTATTCTTGAGTGAAATGAAACTATTACTTTAAAAACAAAACACCTCGCTTACATATAAACGACCAAGACTGGTTCGCTATTCTAAATATAAAAGATTAAGACTGTTTTTTTTAAATCCTGATTTAACATACCTATGTTACTAATGCGTGGATTCATTTTCAATTTAAAACAAGAACATTTCCATTTTGACATTTAGAGGTAACTAAATATCATTAACCCGCGCATAGACGTAGAATATATAGGTCTGTAGTTCTGAAGTCAGAGGGAAGTAATTCACTCCGGAAGTATTAAAAGGAAATCAAACACACCAAAAAAGAAAGTAAAAAAAAAAAAAACTAAGGAAAACTCATTTCTGGCGTCATGATGACAATGATCAAGTTCTAGTCTTTGTTATTTGAAGACTATACACTCCTTCGAATTTATCAGCAGTTAGTTCAAATTCAAACTACGCCCCTGCCTGAAAGGAGCGGTACCGCCTACGTAAATAAAAGGAGCTTATCACTGAGTCGACATGCCCTCACTATATCCTATCACTAGACTCATTACGAAATCTAAAGGAAATCTTCGCCTGGTTTTTTTTTTGTTTGTTTTTAATTCAATGATGTATGACTGAGTATCACATTGGCAGACGTAGCCAACTTGACAAGTGAATTTATTGGAGTGTGCGCGTGCTTGCCCGTGCTGTTTTAGTCTGTATTTGAACATGTGTGTGTGTGTGTGTGAGTGCGTGGAACCCCCCCCCCCCCCTACCTCCATCAGATCGCCCACCTTGCCATAGAGTTTCCCGGCGCTATAAAGCCGAGTCCGAGGCGACTAGTCACAGGAGATCGCAAAAGTTGCGTGGCCTGATTGGTTTAGAAGAAATTTAAAACCGACAAACATTCGCCCCCCTTTTTTCTTCCACTTATATTTTTTTTGAAAAGAACAAATCTAGAATATATCTAGATCCTTGACAAAGGGTTTGTCTTCAAATATTTTTTATGTATTTTAAAATCACAGTATAATACTAAAATTTTCATTCGGAGACATCTTTATCATTAAAGTGAAAGGCTAAATTCTATAAGGTAAGTGATTAATGGTAGACTTTAAAGGTATTATATATAACTAGTCAACCCACGCTATTTTGCAGGGCCGGCCTTAGGCCATTGCAACCTATGCGACCCTAGTGGGCCCCGCATTTCATTGGACCCGCGCTAATTCTAGGTGTAAATATTAAATTAAACCATTTTATAACACAACAGATTTCCTGATTTAACAGGAGCTCCTGGAAATCTCCTGAAATTGGAAAATATACTAAAAAGTCCTGGAAATCTCCGAAATTATTAAAATCTTTTAAAAACTCATACAAATCTCCTGAAATATATAGACAAAAATTGTCATTTTGGGGTGTCATTCAATATGGATAACGCCAATACTACGCGCGATAAAAAAACGGCATTATGCAATACCCGTTATTGTGGAATCTGGTGAAAGAAACCTCTCTCACCTCTAACAAATGAAGAATTACTTGAGGTCAACAATTCTCGTAGATAGATTGAAACAATTGGTAATTCTTGCTATAGAGCGTCAATGTAGGAAATAATTTTTTTTTGATATACTGTATGACTTCGGTACACGCAAGGCTCGTAAAAGTAATTCTGTACGTAGTAAAGAATGAATAAAATGCAAATACGAATTTATTTTCTAATACAAACTCGTTTCGCATAGGGCCCCACAATTGTTAAGTCCGGCCCTGCTATTTAGTGAAGGGTGAATACAGAATAGATTAGTTGTTCTGGCCCCCCCCTCTTTTTTTAGCATTAAAGTTACTGGGGTAACTCTAGTCCGACGTGCAGAAATAAAAGAGTGATTTTTCAATGACTTCTTGATCACAACGGTTAAGTCCTGCCCTTCTATTTTGTGACGGGTGAATACTACTTGTTCTCCCCTTCCCTTCTTTTTTTTTTCGCCATTTAACTTACGTGGGGTAACTCAAGTCCGACTTGTAGAAATAAAAATGTGATCTTTTCTTTACTTCTTGGTGTCCAGACTATTGAGCCATGAAGATAATTATATATATATATATATATATATATATATACATATATATATATATATACATGTTTCGGGTGTTCCTTGATATCTAAGGATGGCTGCCTGGTCGTGCGGTTTGCGCGCTGGACTGTCGTTCAGATTTATCGATGGTCCAGGGTTCAGACCCTACCAGCTCCCATCCCCCGTCGTCCTGCGGGAGGTTTGGACTAGGAAGTAATTATCTTCAACTCTGAAGGAACATCCGAAACATATAAAACATTTTACAAACAATGTCCTATTTGAAGTCTTGATACCTCATGTCCTATTTGAAGTCTCTTTACGTTTGTCATTTTAACGAAGCGCCTTCACCCAACAACATGTTTGTTAACAGCGTTTCATAAATTAAATTATTATTATATTTTTTTTTGGTATTATTTTCTAATAGAATTCCTGTGTTTTAATTCTAACACTGAAAGAACGTTTTGGTTGGTCTACGCACACAGTAGGCACAAAAGAAACATAGGCACCCCATTGACTCTGTTAGAAACAGATCTAGATGTCGCGCAATGAGTTCCATAAGAATGTTTGCTTGAAAAAGTCACTTCGACTGAGAAGATGTTTCAATCTGACAGCCTTTGATTTGCTTACATTTTATAAAATACTTTGTAAATTGTTTTTTTTTTTTAAAGTTTACTACTCTTTCTAGTTTTGTCCTCCTATTTTAGTCCTCCTACTTTTGTCCTATTTTTTGTCCTCCTATGTAAAACTTTGTCCTCCTGTTTGTCACCCTACGGGTGTGCACTGCAGCATCTGGTAACTTTATATTAACAATTTACTTTTAAGGGTCACGTCAAAAACTGTTTCATTTTGTTTTTAATCGCCAACAATTGGATGGATTCATTGATTCTTTGCAGCGCATCACAAAATAGTTCATTACGTTTTCTGAGTTAAATCAAATGAAATATTGTCCATTCAACAATTCTGACCATTTGGAAGACCTGCTGTTTTCTAGTAGTTGATTCTAGAACAGATACTGAACAGGGATAATCTTTTTTTTTTAGTGAGTGTTAATGATCTAGTTACAACTAAGAATATTTTTTTAAAAAAAGGAAGAAATCAACCTTGCAGATATGTGAAACATTCCAGTCCGATTTAATTTCCAGTCCAACATTTTACAAAATAACTGTGGCTGACTGGTATAAACCACTTGTCTATCTGACTGAAGAGATTCGAGTCCGAACATTGATGCAGACAAAGAATTTCCTTTTTTTTTTCAAGATTAGACTCAAGATGATTTGTATTTGTCCAGTTTGAAAGATGCGCTTTACAATAATAATAATAATGATGAAAAAGAACATCACATCTTTTTTGTTGCATGTCTAATTTGATGTGTCTATGAGAGTTCTGTAGATTAGACTAGAGACGATTCAAAAAATGGGTTTTATAGTTTTATTTTGCTTTTAAAACATGTCAGTAGAATTCCATAGAATCGTCTCGTAAACCTGTTGCTAATGCGTATGTTTGCCAAACTTTTTCCTTATCGAAACACTTCGCAAATTCTGAGTATTTAGCGGAACACTTAGCTTATTTTGTTTTAGAGAGATTAATTCACGTGTTGGCCTACTAGTTAATCATTCCAGTAGTTCGTGGAACACGTTTTGAGGCCTAGTGGAACATGGTTCCACGGAACACAGTTTGGGAAAAACTGAGCTAATATATAAAACATCTCAACATTTTCAAAAATAATATTTGTAGCGAGGGCTTGAGAGGCGAGGGCTTGAGAGGCGAAGGCTTGGGAGGCTCATATCCTCTTTCGTAAAGAATCCCGGAAAAAAGAAATCATGCTGTTGGACATAAGGAATGTTTCCTTCCGTCCAAATCAAGAGCAGGTAACTTCAACGGCCTGTGTAATCTGAATTCATCTTGTCTGATACAAGCATACAGAACAAGAGACACTGCTTCTTTTGTCCACCACGCAGAGTTGGCTAAGTAAATCAAAGTTTGGCTTGAGCCTTTCAATATAGAAAACAAAGTAAAACTGACCTAACCAGAGTAGGGTTATAATAGCTAGTTGAGGCCTAGATGTCCCCCCACCTAGAGGCAGTCCGGTCAGGCGTCTCAGGTCAGTACATTAATGACTAATACATTCACAGACTCTTTGATTTTTTTTGGGATGGTCGTCAATTTCGACTGTCTGTATACCAGGTGTCATATGCAGATATGTATCGTAATATTTTGAAGCACTCATTACGCCAATAACTTTAAAAAAAAAAGGTTTTTATGTAAATGCATAAAATCGGATTTTGTCAACTTATTTAATTTAGAAAAATTCAGAAGTTTGTATATACCCTTGTAGCTTAATATAGTCTATTATTATTAGATTGTTAACATTACGTTCCTTTCTTTTCATTTTAACTTTTAAAGTTCTTAATGAGAGGATCTACTTATTCTAGCACGATTTCAAAATAACACTACCAACTAGGGGATGGCCCTAGAGATTCCTAGCTCCCTTGAAAAACAAAATGTCCGCTAAACAAATAGAACCAACAGATGCAATGTAAAGAGGGAGTAACGTGGTTTAAAAAACAAATGTGGCCTTTAGTAGTTCTTGATGGTACTCAGAGTCAAGTTCTTGTTTTGTTTTTTTTCATTGACCTACAACTTTGCTCGTTGAAGACTAAACGATGCTCGATAATGTGGATTGTAATCGATTATGTTGATTGATTATAATCGACTATGTTTACACTAATCGTTAACAAATTACATTGGAATCGAATCGATCTTATTTACTCTTCGGCCAAGCTGGCGTTCGGCTCGACGACAGGAGCGGCGCTAAAGTTATCGCCCCTCACACGACCATGAAGCAAAAAACCCCGAAAAACAAATATGGATTAGCTATGCTAAATTCATCCACAAGTATATGATAATTAGTACAGGCAATTCCGTAGCCTATCCCTTTTATATTTGGTTCGTAATTATAACAAAAAAGTCAGTCATCAATTCGTCCTACTCAGTGCTTCAATACACGTCTATCAAGTTAAGATTTGTTGACCTGTGTCCATCTGATCACATTAGAGAGGTTTTGATTGAACAAATGACCGCCTTGTTCAGTCATGCCTAATCCGTGACGCAACTTCTGCTCACAGTGCATAATGAAACAAGGAAAATATAAACATACATAAAAACAAAAAACAAAGCCAAAACAGTATGGGAGAGAACTCAACATTTACAGCCATTTTTTTTTCTCAATGCTGTAACATTTATTTCCCCTTTTCGATATAAACAAAATGAATTGATTACCTCTATTTAATTAACTAATCGGTAAAATTTGATTAATTGATTCATGTTTTGTTAGGAGCAATGACTTATTGTGCAAAGTTTCAACTTGATGCAGAAATGGGAAATGGGAAAATAACGTGTTTCAAATTTGTACCAGACAGACAGACTGAATGGTTATAAGTTTTGTAAATACAGGATCGGTTCCATTGCAATGGGCAATTTTTTTGGCAGTGACTAGGTCACCAAAAATGTCTCTGACCCCCAAGATAGAAAAAATTTGGTCAGCACTTTGCTTGTCTATTTCAATGAATCCATATTATTTTCTGCAATCTGCACTATCTGGAAACACGACTTGATAGCCATACTAGTAGCTGATATTAGTCAATGATCGTATGCCTATTCAATTACAGAGCTTAGCAACACTTCCTGTATTCTGTACCGGATACACCAAATTGCTAACTAGGTAGAGCTATTTACCTTTGACAAAAATCTTTTTTTTTTCGTCCCTTTCAATACCCAGAGCAAGGGCAATTACAACATGTTACCTATAGCCCTTTAAAAAATGGTTAACGCTCATATTTTTATTTTATAAACGTTTCACGTTATTCATTAATTGATTATTACATGTCTAAAACCCTAAACACATAAGTGTTTACATTTTTCACCATTCATCAAAAACACAAGAATCATTTGAATGTTTTTCAATATTCATAAAAAAAACATGAGTGTTTAGGTTTTTCAATATTCAGCACAAACCCGTGAGTCTTTAACTTTTTCAATACTCATCAAAAAACATAAGTGTTTACATTTTTCACCATTCATCAAAAACACAAGAATCATTTGAAATTTGTTTCAGTATTCATCAAAAAAACACATGAGTGTTTAGGTTTTTCATTTATTTCTCTAATGTTTATTAAGACATAAACTTTTTCACTTGTGACAACATTGAATTAAGGAGAAAACACGTAATTAACCGACATGGTCGTAAAAGAAAAAAAAATTGACAGTTTAAAAATTAATTTTGATACTACAACAGGCTGATCGGATGTCGTGGGCAGCATCTACTCCGAAACTGAAGGAAACGGGAGTTGAGCAGGAAACAGGGGATTGAAGTGGCTGACACCCATTATGTCACCCCCCCCCCCCCCCACCCAACTCACTCTGTATTTTACTTATTTGTATCCCGAGCAAGTAACACTGGATAAGAAAGGCCAGGGGTTTTAATAATGCAGCCCTGACGCCAGAGCCGTAACCTCTAACAATAGCCACGCGATGTCACGACAATAGATACGGTTGTGGAGTTAAGACTA
The DNA here is from genome assembly GCA_030265305.1 of Biomphalaria pfeifferi. Classification (NCBI taxonomy): domain Eukaryota; kingdom Metazoa; phylum Mollusca; class Gastropoda; family Planorbidae; genus Biomphalaria; species Biomphalaria pfeifferi. The sequence continues at coordinate 2,251,923 of JASAOG010000006.1, forward strand.
AACCCTTTCAGTTCAAACATTGAAGTGGTTGCATGGATGAGTTCACTGCACGGGAGATCAATAGCACGGTGGACGTAAACAAACAAAGGCCAAAATGAAACCCAAGAAAACATTTATTTGTTTTGAAGTGAAACGAAGATCTGAAATGAAAGCGCCGAGAAAGGGGAAAGAAACGTATCGCCACTAGTTTAAATGTGATCACGCGAAAAGCGAATATTTTCAAGACGTCACTCTCATGTTTCCACTTTAAAAAAAAAATACAGAACAGAAAGTGAGGGAGGGGACGAGGAAAAGAATTGGCTAGTAGCAAGTGGCGGAACACAAAACACCTGAATGAGGAAATAGTTCTTTTGTTGCTTTCTATAACAGAGATCCCCATACAAGGCTAAATTGCAAATGTATCTTGTCGGTTATGTGGCCGAGTATCTCAATTCTCAAGACAGTTTTAGTCTTTGGTAATGACGGACAGAAGTGACCGCCCCACTCCTGAAGGAGACTGGTGAAATAGAGATTCTTTTGTAACTGTCAGCTTGCCGTATCAAATAGGCTGCTTACCGTATCCAATAGGCAGCTTACCGTATCAAATAGGCATCTTACCGTATTCAAAAGGCAGCTTACCGTATCCAATAGGCAGCTTACCGTATCCAATAGGCAGCTTACCGTATCCAATAGGCAGCTTACCGTATCCAATAGACAGCTTACCGTATCCAATAGGCAGCTTACCGTATCAAATAGGTAGCTTACCGTATCCAATAGGCAGCTTACCGTATCAAATAGGCAATTTATCGTATCAAATAGGCATTCTAATGGGACGTCATCCTACAATCTGGAATCGAACATTTCACGAAGCCTAGCGAAAACGTTTTTTACCGGACAGTGTCCCATACGTTTTTGTGCTAAAACTGCTTGATCTCTTCAGGACAGCCGCCACCACTCGTCTGACCTGTGCGCTTTAATGACTTCTCGATCTTTGCTGCATTGATCCCAATTCTTGAGACAATTAGATCTGATCGTTACCATTTACATGGGCGCGGTGGCCATATGGTTGGGCTCGAATCTCAGTGAGGACTGGGATTTTGATTTTTAGGATTTTAGGACGCCCCTAGGTCCACCCAACTCTAATGGGTACCTGACTTTAGTTAAAGAAAGTAAACTACTTACAACTCGTATTTCGAGGAGTTATATTTTTCGATAAAGATTTGTGTAATGTAGTTAGAATATATTTATTTTAATCTCGCTATTCAAAATTACACCCTACATTTTCTCTTTCTCTCTCAACAGATATTTGTTCTATTTACGCAGATCTATAAAGAAATCTAGATAACTATATATACAAGGAAATAAGCAAAATAGGAATCCACAAAAGTGATCAACCCTAAATCAACCTTTGTGAAGCACATTGGAAAATCTATTTTTGGAAAACTTCTAAAGAACCAATCAGATTGCAAGATGTCTGCGACATGCACGTGCTCTTTAGTCATAATATTAACCTGTGTATTGTGTAGGTCAGTGACCTCACTTGCACTTAGACCCAGAGAAAGCAGTTTTAAAGGTAAGTGCTAGATCTAGAAAATTATTTGGTTTTATTACAGTCATAAAGAGTTGATTTTTTTTTCAACACAGCACATTATTTTTTTATATATTGCTGTGATGATACGCTTAGAGAGACAGCTGACAACGATGCCTTGGTTGATGTTACGATGAGATTGTGTTGATCAGACAATGCGCTTCTGATGTTCTATTTTAATGAGAGATCTTCTATTAGAATATATCTACTACTTGAAAGTATAAACTCAAAACTGAGATCTTCTTAAAATAAATACAAAGCTTGTATTCTGGTACTTGGAACATATAATATACACATTACTCAAATATACAATACAATTCAATTACAATTCTTTTACTCTAGTAGCAAAGCTCTCTAAAAAAAATTAATTTGCAAGTCTTTAAATACAACCTCTCTATTTTTTAGGCTTACGGAAAAACCTTCATCGTTTTAAATAAACTTGCCAACACATACAACCATGACCTTGTCCTACAAATATTAAATATAAAAATAAACCTAATGCAATAGCTACTTAATGTTATATGACAATTGTAATCCTTAAATATATATATCATGGGTGTAGCCAGGATTTTTTTCGGGGGGGGGGGGGGGATTCAAAACCCATTTTGCTACTCTCATAACATTTTAAGTGCATAATTTACTTTTTTTTTAATTTTTAGCTTCAAACCCCGCTGAATGGGGGTTTAAACTCAAAACTGAGTCGAAACCCATTTGCCTATGCTCATGACATTTTTAGTATTTTATTTGCCTTTTTTTATATTGAATAGGGAAGTTATAAAATCAAAATCTTCCTTCACTGTGGCTCTTGGAATTGGGGGATAGTCGTTTGCTTTTTTTTTTGTTTTGTTTTTAGAAGAGAGGGATTTAACTGCAAAAAAACCTGGTAGGGGTTTTTAACTCAAAACCTGCTGGTAGGGGTTTTTAAACTCAAACCCCCCTGATAGGGGTTTTGAACTCAAACCCCCCTGGTAGGGGGTTTTAAACTCAAAACTTCCTGATAGGGGTTTTAAACTCTAACAGCCCTGGTATAGGGTTTTAAACTCAAAACCCCTGCTAGGGAGTTAAAAACTGAAAACCCCTTGGCTGCGCTTTGGCAAGTGATGGTATAGTATTAAAATGTCACCCAAAATAAACAAAATCAAAGCAAAAATCAATTACTGAATTCCGATACCACGAACCCCCAACCACCCCTGCTACGCCCATGATATATATCATATATAGATAAATACACTTATTAATAAAACACTAATATCTAAAAGCAAGCGCCGTATTCTAAAGAATACAATTATAAAGAACTAGTCGACCATCGGCGTAGCATACGCCGCTATTTTGCAGGTCCGGCCTTAGGCCACTGCAAGCTATGCGTCAGCTGTGTTCCCCGCACTAATTCTAGGTGTATAAATTATTAAATTAAACCATTGATTTACCAGGAAATCTCCTGAAATTTGAAAAATATACGAAAAGTCCTGGAAATATCCGGAAATTATCAAAATATTTGAAAACTCTTACAAATCTCCTGAAATATATAAATTAAAATGTCATTTTGGGGTGTCATTCAATATGGAAATGACAATTCTGGGCGCGATAAAAACAAAAACGGCATTATCCATTAATTTTGAAATCTGGTGAAAGAAGCTTCTCGCGCCTCAAACTAATGAAAAATTACTTGAGGTCAACAATTCTCGTAGATAGATTGAAACATTTGGTAATTCTTGCTATTGTCGTGATCTATGTAGGAAACAGAATTATTATGATGTACTGTATGACTTCGCTACACTCAAGGCTTGTAAAGTAATTCTGCACGTAGTAAAGAATGAATAAAATGCAAAGACGAATTTATGTTCAAATACAAACTCGTTTCGCATAGGGCCCCACAATTGTTAAGTCCGACCCTGCTATTAATTTTCACTTATAATCCGTAATCCGTATCCCTACCCAAACTTGGCCCCGCGAATTCCGTTTCGCATAGGGCCCCACAATGGTTAAGTCCGGCTCTGCTATTTATCTATTTATGACGGGTGAAAAACATAGTAGATTACTTGTTCTTCTCCCTCCCCCTCTTTTTTTCGCCGCTAAAACTACGTGGGGTAGAAATAAAAAAAGAGTGATCTTTCCATGACTTCTTGGCCACAACAGTTAAGTCCGGCCCTGCTATTTTGCGACGGGTGAATACTACTTGTTCTCTCCCCCTCTTTTTTTTTCGTAGGGTAACTCTAGTCCGACTTTTAGAAATAAAAGAGTGATCTTTCCTTTACGTCTTGTTGAAACTGTAAATTATTCAATATGCATATTTTAGTAACATAAAATGTAAATTATTAGGGTTTACGCATTGAAAATCCGAAGCTACTGTTTTGTATTACGAGCAAACTAAAGCGAACACTGTTTAACACTGTTTAACCACCGACAGTGTTGCCAACTGTAAGATTGAAAGTATTTTTGATGAAAATGAGGGGAAAAAATACCTAAAAGAAAAAACCTTACAGCTGCTGACCCGTCGAAAAAGGGTTTGTTTTTCTCTATTGTGGAATTCCTTTCTTGTGGAGTCCCCTAGGCAGTATCTCTTCCTTCCCTCCCTTAAATGTGCTGTGGATAAATAGATAGACAGATAGTCAGACAGATAGATAGATATATAGATAGACAGACAGACAGACAGACAGATAGATAGATAGATAGATAGATAGATAGAGAGATAGACAGACAGACAGACAGACAGACAAAAAAATAGATAGAGAGATAGACAGACAGACAGACAGACATACAGACACACAGATAGATAGATAGATAGATAGATAGATAGATAGATAGATAGATAGATAGATAGATAGACCTTTAAACTTTAGATCAATGTACACATTAAGTACATCAATAAATTTGTTATCATCAACACACTAGCAGTGTCTGCTCGTCATTGTGTTCACTAACTGTGTTCAAATCCGCATTTGTATCCGAATAAAAGACCAACTATCTGTGTAGGATGCTAGAAATGAACCCGCCCCCCCCCAACCCCCCAACCACTCCCCGTCTACAACAAGTGTCAGTCCAATTAGCAAGCAGTCAAGGCTTGGAGAGGTCCCAAGCTAACAAGTCTCTCCATCCGTCTAACTTGCTGAGATTTGATCTTGTTGTGGTGGCACTACCCCCGACAAATTAAAACAAGCTTTCAACAATAGTGTTTGCTCTATTTCAACATCTTCATTCGTAACATACAATGGAATTTTGATTTGGAAGGTATTGGAAGAATATTTAACAAAGACTGCGTGAAATGGATTTTGAAAACATTTGCTAGGACTTTAGGACAAAGTCATTTTTTGGCATTGGTCTTTTTTCGACTTTTTCTTGGATACATAGAAACCAAATGTAGATATTTGAAATGTAGATATTTGAAATGTAGATATTTGAAATGTAGATATTTGAAATGTAGATATTTGAAATGTAGATATTTGAAATGTAGATATTTGAAATGCAGATATTTGAAATGTAGATATTTGAAATGTAGATATTTGAAATGTAGATATTTGAAATGTAGATATTTGAAATTTAGATATTTGAAATTTAGATATTTGAAATTTAGATAGTTGAAATGTAGATATTTGAAATGTAGATATTAGATATGATAGAATGAATGAGTAGAAATATAAAGCGATAAAAGAATCCAGTATGGCAGATCTAACGACGATTCTTTGTGGTAACAAGAGCGTGTCTATCTATCTATCAATCTATCACTCTATCTATCTATCTAATCTTTTTTTTTCTTGTTTTCTCTGAGACTGTAGCTTCTTCCGTCAAAATGTAACCATTCACCTGTCCATTTGTTCATCCCCTATCTATCCTTCCTTCTCTCTGTCTCTCTCTCTTTTAACATAATATATATAAGGACTAGTATTACCCACCGGCTACGCTAGTCGATTTGTCCCCAAGTATAAACAACATAATATAATTATATATATATATATTTATAGCTTTTATATAGCGCTACTTTCATGCTTAAAGCATGCTCAGAGTGCTTTGGTCCAATCTCATTTGTGGACCAGTGGGGGGAGGGGGTATCTAGGAGTTGGTTTTCCGTGCTACCTTTAGGCGCTCAGTAAACACAACTCTGCCCGAGTCGGGTGTCGAACCTCGAGCCCCCTACTAGGTAGCCAAGCCAAGCTAAGTTCAAGCGCACTTAGCCTCTCGACCACGCATCCCACTATTAATAATAAGAATAATATAAAGGCCCCCCCCCCATACATTCTTTTCGCCAGCGAATTCAAGCATCTGATACGTTGAGTTGGACCGGCCCGTAATTTCAAGTATCACTTCTCTCCACCCACAACCCCCACCTTAACAAATTAACAATAGTCTTATTTATACTACTTGACTATTCTTCTGCTTTTCAGCTATTCATAGTTTTGAGGACTAGTTTGTGTCACGTCTAGTTGTCACTGCCAGTTATATGACGTTTGTATCACGTCTAATTGTCACTGCCAGTGTTATAAAGTTTATGTCACGTCTAATTGTCACTGCCAGTGTCTTAACGTTTTTGTCACGTCTAATTGTCACTGCCAGTGTCTTAACGTTTGTGTCACGTCTAATTGTCACTGCCAGTCACTAGCGGATCCAGAACTTTGCAGTGGCGGGGGGGGTGGGCGATTTTTTTCCAAACCTAAACCCTAACGCCCAGTAAACCCTAACCCTAAGCATAAACGCGCGTACAGCATATATATATATATATATATTAGAATTTTAGAATGTAAAAAAAAACAACAGTGTTTCTCATCTTTCGGCGAAAAAAAAAGCACAAAAAAAGTCACGTTGAGGCCTTTGTCTAAATAGGTAGGGGGTCTAGGGGAGCGCTGTAAGCTCCCCCAGAGGGGACCGGGGCGAAGTCCCGACGCCAAAATCGTTTTCTTGCATTCTTCACTGCAGAAACGCATTCTCCTGACGTCTACAGCTCATTATTCATCCTATTCAAAAAAGGATCTTTTGAATCATGTTTTACTTGAAAAATATTCTAATACAGATTTATAAACCCTTACTATATTGCCAATACAACCGATTAGTTCCTTGAAAAAATAAGATACCCCAAATATTTAGAATAATGCTTTGAGGATCGCCGCCGAAAAAAATTATTCGAAAAAAACAAAACAAGAACAGCCATGTTGAGGCCTTTCTCTAGACAGCTAGGGGGTCTAGGGGAGCGCTGTAAGCTCGCCCAGTTGGGATTAGGACGAAGCCCCGACGCCAAAATCGTTTTCTTGCATCCTTCACTGCAGAAACGCATTCTCCTGACATTTACAGCTCATTATTCATCCTACTAAGATAGAGCCTTTTGAATAAAGTTCTACTTGAAAAATATTCTAATAGGATTTTACAGGCTCTTACAACATCGCAAATACAACCGATTTGTTCTTGAAAAGATAAGATACTTCACAGATTTATATTAAGACTTTGAGGAATTGGAATTTTTCGAAAAATAATATTTAAAAAAAAAGCTCATTTGTAAATGATACATTTTGTTTGTAACTTTGTTTTGTTAGATATCTATAATTCAAAGCTTTAAAAAAATACATTTCGGAAGTGGGAGGAGAAATTAAATGAACCTTTTAGATTTTAATCTTTTTTTTTTTTGTTGCATTTTTAGGATTCAAGCATAAATTGTGAGTTATTGTCCGAAATTTTTTTATATAACAGAAAAATATCAGTAGGCCCTATGAGTAAAGGTTGAAAAAGATGACTAGGAAAATAATATTTGTCTATCTTAAAATAACTAAGATAAATTCGTATACAATTACATAAACTCTGTCGCCATATTTGACTTTTCTGTTTTAAAACGTCAACTTAACGTTTGGAAAGGGGAGGGGGCGGTAGAGTTAAAACGATTAATCCTCGCTCCTTTTTATAATTTCTGCTAATTATTGCATTTTTGCATTAAAGGAATAGATGCGATTCGATAAAAGAATTTAATTTATAGCAAACATAAATTGTATTTGTGAATTTTTAAATAAATTTTGTAATTTCTTTACAAAAAGTAAAAAGTATTGGTTTGTCCGATGGGCGGAAGGCGATTGCATGTATCGCCCCTCCCACCTGTTCAACCCTTTTTCAATTTTATATTTAGAGTATGTATGCGACATAATACACAAATGAGTTAAAACATCAATATGTAGCCTATATTATATAGATATTCAACTAATTTTGTTCACAAACTATGATTTCTAAATATAAGTAGGACCCCCCCCCCCCCGCCCAATCAAAGTTTAGGTGGGAAGGGCAGTAGAGGTATTCGCCGAGGGTGGGGCAATCGCCCCTACCGCCCCCCCCCCCCCCCCCCGGATCCGCCAGTGCTGCCAGTGTTATAACTCTACCCCTCCCAAACATCTACGATTTGTCAGTCAATTCGATGACCGTATCACTTATCCCCCCCCCCCTCCCCCACCCTACATACAATATCTGTGTATGACTTGAAAGGCCAGTAAAGCACATACCTAAACAAAACGTCTTTGAATCACCCGTTGAATCCAAGCATGGAATGATGTCCCCACCTTATTAACCTGTATATTATAAAAGTACAGAGAGATCATTTGTTGAACTTTTGCTCTTCACGCTGAACGGTTTGAAAGAAAAAACAACAACAACATCACTCTTCACTACGTAGTTATACTTTGTTTGGAATAGATCTAGATCTAAAGACACACCTAATACTAATAGAGAAAAAAACCTTCTCGACAAATCGTTATATACCCCTCCCCCCAAAATACAAAAAAGAAACCAACAACACAGACACACACACACACACTCACACTTTTAATACCACTATTTTCACTATGAAAAAGTTTAGGATTTTTACATTATTTTTGATTAAAATAAATGCCTACTGGTAGATCTAGATCAAGATTTAACATGTGCTGCACATTATTATTAACAAACTGTAGTGATTTTCTTCACACCAAAACACACACACATACGTGCGATGTTTCATAGAGATGTTTCGTTTTCTTTGTAAAATTGTGTTTAATCTCTCACATTCACTCCAACAATGGTTTAGATCTAGAGGAGAAGTACATTTAGAATCTAAATCTATGTAGAAATAAACATAAACAAAGAAAACTGGCACTGAAAGTTACGCACCAAAATAATGTTATTAAGTGTGTAGCGGAAGTAAATATAATTGTGTACTCAAGACATAGATCTATAGATAACGGCTTTAAAAAACAAATAGGGTTAAAATTACGTATAAATCACTGCGTGTGTGGCTTCTTCATCGTGAAAAATGGCTTAGTTGTTTCATATCCCCTAATGTGTAATTTATAATAAGTTTTCGTATTTTGTTTTTTACAAGTTTGAGACTTTGTCATTATCATTCAGTCTTAAGGACTTTGAATTAGCCTACCTAGAGATATATACATTTTATGGCTCCAATAAGTGTCAGTTATATAATATTTTAATTTACCACTTCGTTTCATTTGTGTTGGATCTTTGTGAGGCAACAGTAAACAAAGGCGCCAAAGGTAAACAAAACTTAACCACTGCGAAATATTCAGTCCCCTTGTTGAGATTTCCCTGAAAACTGTAATTTCTAAAATGTCCTCCCCACCACACACACATACATAAAACACACACACACTCACCAACACAAATAGAAGAACCTGCATCGTTTGTCTTCATCTTTCCTTCATATGTCCAGCTCAGTTCTCCAGCACGCGCTACCACCCCACTGCTCGTCCGGTCAAACTTAAAAAGCACACACTCGGTGCGTGAGGGACAAGATTCATTTACCGGACACTGATGAGCGGGGCAGCTGATGGCCGCCAGGTAGGGGCCGGACGAGTAGTATACAAACAGGGCGAAGGGTGGCGCAAGGGTGCCTCTGTCAACAAGATGGACGGCGATCGTGACCAACTCGAGGCACAGAGATGCGATCTCCACCACTAGAGAGTTTGTGAGCTCAGAACTGTTGTAGGTTTATAATTGCGAGATATTAAATCAGCTTCAAGAATAAACCGCATTTTAAGTAGATTCTTCCAAGTAAAATACATTCTTAGCGAGAAGAACTATTTAGATCGAAATTTTAAAACCCACCACTATGATTATCAAATTAAGGGTCATGACCTCGATGAGTAGGGTCAGGGTCGTTGAACTTATCATTTTCCTTTCTATTTCCATACTGAGAGAATATGGCGGCCTATAGAAGCTAATCCATAATTGTTTCGAAAAAAAAAATGGTTTAGTTCCTCATTTAAAGTACATTCTTATCAAAAATTTCTTTAAAAAGCTGGTTTCAATATAGGCCTACATATATTTGAAACAAGATTTGTTTAGATTTAGTAATCTGAAAATTACTTTAAAATCTACATTTTTTTCTAACGGAAATTTATTGTTGGTATTTAAAACTTAACACTTTTAGGCTCCTTACTAGTGAATTAGGATCTCATTTTTGGTTGCTTCGCGTTGAGACTAGTTACCCAGCACTGACCTAATATTAACAATCTAAAGAACAGCTGCAAAATTCGATCTCCGGAACAAGGTGTTAACAGTCCAGAGTGTACGACGCAGGGTCAAACGGCCATCCATTCCTTTAACGTTCTTTCTTTCTGTGGAGTCCAACTTCTTAGCTCTTTTAGCATAAAGTTGTGTTGTTGAGTTGGCAACAATTTGGCGCCCTTGACATTGTTTATTTTCTCTATTGTTTTCTGTCAATCTGCCTCGTTTCATTTTCTTCCATGACATCGCCACCACATGTCTTCATAAAGCTTTCTCTTCCTTTTCTTTCTTACTGAATTTTATTGCTTAATAAACGTACACAAGGATCTAAAAGCAGATAACTTTGATTAACAAATGTTTTATGTGAAAACTCCCAGTAGGTAAGATCTTCTAAATAAGTGTGTACTCTTGCTTTCGATAACTCAGTTGGCCAATTCATAATGTATGCAAACATATCAACACTTAAAATAGTTACAAATATATAATTTTCTAATGAAAGATTACTTTATATATATATCATGGGCGTAACCAAGGGGGAGGAACCCCCCCCGGGGAAATGAACCCCCCCCCCCCAGGCATTGGGCGGATTGGAATTTAGTGACTGACTTTTTGCTTTGATTTTGTTTATTTTAGGTGAGATTTTAACACTAAACCATCACTTGCCCCAGCACAGCCAAGGGTTTTTAAGTTTAAAACCCTTTACAAGGGGGTTTTGAGTTTAAAACCTCTACCAGGTGGAATGAGTTTAAAAACCCCTACCAGGTGGAGTGAGTTAAAAACCCTCTAACAGGGGTTTTAGCAGTTAAATCTCCCTCTTCTATAAAAAAAAATGCAAACGACAATCCCCAAATTCCAAGAGCATAGTTGAGGAAGATTTTGATTTTAAACCCCCCTCAAAATTTACGATAAACCCTTTCTTCAATATAAAAAAAGCAAACTACACACTCAAAATTTTGAAGGGGTTTTGAGTTTAAAACCCCCGCCAGCGGGGTTTGAAGCTACAAAAATACATCTTCAATGTAAAAAAAAAAAAGCAAATTACGCACTAAAAATGCTATGAGCGTTGCCAAAAGGGGTTTTGAGTTTAAACCCGATTCAGAGGGGTTTGATGCTAAAACCCCTCTTCAATATATAAAAAAAAAAAATTATTGCCAATTGGGTGTTTTGAGTTTAAACCCCTCTCCTACAGATGGCTTTTTTAAAAAGTTTAAAACCCCTCCAGAAGGTTTTCAGTTTAAAATCCCATTACAAAGCGTTTTAAGGTGAAAACCTTCAATATTATTCTAAAGCAAACTACAGTTACCAAATGCTATGACCATAGCTAAACGGGGTTTTGAATTTTAAAAAAATACAACGCCAGAGATTTTTTAGTTTAAAACCCCCAACATATGATTTTGACGATAAAACTTCCCTTTTCGATATAAAATCTAAAGCAAACCACAGTCACCTAATTCCAAGAGCGTATTCAAGAGAGGTTACACATTTCTACCTGTGGCGGGGCTCCATTAATAAAGTGCAAAAGTGCAGCGAATGGTCATCTGCGAAATTGAAAAACACTAAATGTGGCTCAACAAAGATGGTTAAGACAATTTTAGGAGTCAGTTATAGAGATCGGGTCTAAATCAAGGAAATCCTATGCCGAACTGGTAGTCGACCCTTTAAGTAAGATTGTGACAGAGCGTCGCATGTAAACCAGTGACTTGGCAGAATTTAAGTCATTGGTTAATATTCATGACTGAATGCATGACGCGTAGGTCGTAATCATCTTCTTTTTTGAAGTAACGTCTATATTATATAAGATAAGATAAATGAATTACGCATAATAAGAGTTGCGATGACATCCTATTAAGTACAACTTGGCGCCACACATTCAATGAGGTCCTCAGAGCAGGTGGGAAGAGGCTTCAGACATTACCAGTGACAGATTTTTGTGGAAACAGCTTGACGGCAAATGCGCCGAACGGCGCGGGAGGGTCTAAGTCAGTAAGAATAGCACATTAGGTTTTGAAATAAAACTTTTTAATACCAGGAAAATGAACCGTAGATACCTCAGAATATGCATTTTGTTGGCTTTCATTACCTAGGCATCCATCTCATTTCGCGACTGAAGGAGGCCATATATATATATATATATATATATATATATATATATATATATATATATATATATATATATATATATATATATATATATATATATATATATATATAATTATATATATATATATATATATATATATATTATATATATATATAGTTAGATAGATAAATAGATATTGTTGAAATCATATTCTGGTTGCGTGTTTAATTTGTGTACAGGGGATTGCTAACTTTTGTTGCTATAATTTCAAAAAAAAAAAATTATATCTAGAAATCAGACCTAATCAGTGGCGTCACTAGCGTCGGTGTCACCCGGTGCGGTTGGCTCAGGGCATCCCCCCCCCCCCCATCAACTTTCTCCAAACATTTTCCATTCAATCGTTTGTTTATTCTATTTGTTGAACCATTTCAGTGAGTTGATTATCAACTTTCATTGATTGTTGCACAAATGTAAAAGGAGTGTCTATTCTATTATAAAATCCCATTATTTATTAAATCTTTTCAATAGTTGTCGTATATTTTACAATGCAAATTTATTACAATTAGAAACAGACTTAACCCCGTCACCTAAATATGCTTCCTGAAACGGCGGAACCCCGGGTGCCAAGCGCTTTTCAGCAAATTTTTGAGTTTAAGAAACCCATTCTCTTTTAGCTTGTGCAATTTCTCCTAGTCAGAAGAATGTAGGTCACACAAAATGAAGAAAGGATGGGACTGTTCAAGACATTTAAGACATTCATCTCATTAAACGTCAAGTAGTACTTTGTAGATCATTATAAAGTGTTTTGTACAACCAAAAAAAGTGATTTCTGTAGATAGTATTAGAGAGGCATTAGGTTCCCTCTCCGTCCAGCAAGGTGGTCAAGCGTTTTCCTGCGTTCTGAGCTTCATAAATTCTTTTTTTTTCGTCTAAAACGCATTTTTCCCCTGTTGTAAGAAGACCCCATGTCAATGTTAAAGTATAACGCAATGGGACGTTCAGATAATGAAGTATTTTATTGGACTTTGGGCGCAATATATTCTTCCTATTAAAAAAAAAGTCACTTAATTGTTTAATAAAGAAAGAAGCAGCATCAGTCAATACTATTTTGGCAAGGAATGTTCCAGGTACGTAGGCCTATGTCTTAAGATAAGATACACTTTGTGTTAAGTAAGAAGCCTTGCCGCAAACCTTTGAATTTTTGTCACACTTCAATGAAGATGATACGAGGACATTAACGTACACTATTTTAACTTTTTAAACATTGATAATACTGTTATTACACTGGATTAATATTCAAACGTTGATGGATAAATACAATGAAATACACATTTTAAATCTGAACGGCTTCGCCCCTCGCCAGCGGTCAGGACGTCACGCTTTCCATGAGAGAACGTCGCAACCCCTCTTTCAATTAAGATGCCCCTCCCCCCCCCCCCCCCCCACACACACAGCCTGAGAAAAGTTGCAGTGGATCATGCAAGTTTGTAATGGGTTTGTCGTTCTAAGATCATCTTCGTGTTTAACAAGGCTTCTTTTAGCGGGCTTGTTCTGTTCACGCAGAGAAAAAAACACACACAAAAAAAACAACAAAAAAAACGTCAATGGTACGTTATCCGGGAGAAATTGGTCATTTCTGTGGTAAAAAGGATGAAGAAGCATTAAAATGTTTTCTTTCAATTGTATTTTGTTCTTTTAAATTTCTCTAATTGTTCAGCTCGAACAGTTCTGGCTCTTGTAAGATCGCATTTTCTTTTCCTGCTCGTGCTTTAAAAAAAAATTAACAATTAGGGTTTAGGGCTCTTGATATCTTTTGTTTTTTGGTGAAAATAGTAACAAAAAGTTAAAATGACTAAATCCCCTGTTTACTTTTAATGTAAACAAATTAAACACGCGACGAGAATATAATATTAACAATATGTTAATATTCAGTGAGCGATTTGTCAATGAACGATTTGTCAGTGAACGCAATGACAGTGATCGATTTGTCGTGAACCAACTGTCGGTGAACAAGTTGTCTGTTAGCCAGTTGTCGGTGAGCGATAAGTCGGGTGAACAAATAGTCAAGTGAACGAATTGTAGGGTGAATGAATAGTCGGGTGAACGAATTGTCGTTAACGATTTGTCGGTGAACGAAATATCAGTGAGCGATTTAACAAGACCAAAAGTGTGGAATAACTTGCATAAAGCATAACTTTGTATTATTATACATGTCTGCTTTGTATTTAGGCTATAGATCACTCAGTATGGACTATCAGAAAAAACATAACATTAGAATGAACATACTAGAGTAGCGTCTTGGATGGTTGAAAAGATGGACTTGTGACTTGGTAATAACAAACTTATACTTGGTAACTTCTGAACAAAAGTTAGAAACCGCTGTTATATCTAGTAATTATTGTTGCAAGCCCAAAGCTCATCCAACTTAACGTCTTTGACTTAACGCGTAATACTTAAAACATTGCTCGCAAACTGAGTCGTACCAACGTTGTTTGACTCGTACTTGAGCTTTGAATTCACCCAATTATTATTTCGACATATTGCTGGCCAGCGATTCGGATTGTAAATTATAAAATGCGATATTGATCCTCGACTCCGTATCGACTAAAAAAATAAAAAGGGCGGCGGATAAGATGAAATAGTAGCGACGAGACAATACTAACAGGCAAGTCATCTTCTCATGCACCCCCTTCCCCCTTCTTGTCCACCACTCGTACTTTCTGTTATCGGTCATTAAAATGTCTGTTAATCAGTCCAATACTGGTCAGGCTAGGTTGGCCTTAGAACCAACTAGAGTTACATGCTCCTGCTTTTTTTTTTCTTTAAAAACATCATTTTAAAAAGAGAAACTTTCGGTATAAACAAAATAATAGAAAGCAATACAAATGTGTTTACAAACAGAAGGAGAACATATTTGTTTCTTCTACAAATCTGCGAAATTAAAAATTGGGCTTAGATTTGCCAGGTCCAAATCCGAAATTTGCTAGGCTTAAATCCAAGTTTGCTAGGATTAAATCCGAAATTTGCTAGGTCCAAAATATGCTAGGTCTAAATCCAAAATTGTTTAGGTCTAATTCCGAAATTTGCTAGGTCTAAATCCAAAATGCACTTGAACCAACAATTTCAATATATTTGGGACGATTATTGAAATATAAACAAGGGAAATAACTTACAACTATCCTAGCCCACTCTGTCATCCTTTACTTCTAAGTTATGTCACTGATTGGTATTGTTTTTTTAAGAGACGAATGGTGACAGTAGATGGTAAACTGGTACTTGGTCGCTGCTAGACAATAGGGCCAGTTCAGGGTCCGTGGTTCTACGTTGGTTATCTATGTTTACTGTTTCCTCATAATTTCTTCGCTTCTACTCTCAATAACTCTTGGTAGGGTGGGAAAAACCTGGACAATAGTTCATTTTAAAAAAATTGATTAGTAAAGAAAAAAAAATCGCTCTTTAATTGGTATAAAGGAGGTAGGGCCTATTGTCCTTGTAAAAGTATTTTTAAAAATGTTTTACTTGTTTATTTGTTTTGGCCAAGCATGCTACTGAAAGTCACACCACACATTCAAATGACAATTTCACCACACTTGCTACTGAAAGTCACACCACACATTCAAATGACAATTTCACCACACTTGCTACTGAAAGTCACACCACACATTCAAATGACTATTTTACCACACATGCTACTGAAAGTCACACCACACATTCAAATGACAATTTCACCACACTTGCTACTGAAAGTCACACCACACATTCAAATGACTATTTTACCACACATGCTACTGAAAGTCACACCACACATTCAAATGACAATTTCACCACACTTGCTACTGAAAGTCACACCACACATTCAAATGACTATTTTACCACACATGCTACTGAAAGTCACACCACACATTCAAATGACAATTTCACCACACTTGCTACTGAAAGTCACACCACACATTCAAATGACTATTTCACCACACATGCTACTTAAAGTCACACCACACTTTCAAAAGACAATTTCACCACACATGCTACTAACTTTTCACCACATGTGTTACTAACAGTCACACTGCACATGCTACTGAAAGTGACACCACATATGCTTCTGAAAGTGACACCACACATCCTTCTGAAGGTGACACCACACACGCTACTAAAAGTGACACCACACATGCTACTAAAAGTGACACCACACATGCTACTGAAAGTGACACCACATATGCTACTAACAGTGACACCACACATGCTACTGAAAGTGACACCACACATGGGCAATTTCTGCAATGAGCGTCAATATTTACAAACTGCAACTGTTGCCATATTGGCTTGGTTGGTTACCGATTAATTAGATATAAAACTCAAACCAAAAAAATAAAATAAAATGAGTTCTCTTTTGTTGCCAACTATAAAATATAGTTCTGGAAAAGTTCGATAGCGTTTAAAAATGTAGATCTATTTTATTTAAACAACCCATACATTTACAAGATCTAGTGCAAATTATAGAGCAAATGTAGATTATTTATAGATCTAACTTTTTTGTAATGATTTTTTTTTGTCTTTACTCTTAAGAATTAATATGTCTTAATAAAATGTTATGGATCTGTCTTTGTGTTTTGTTTTTCTTATTTCTGTTATATGTTGATGCATTATTTCATTAGCACGTGAACGTGTGTATGGTACACTGGTACTGGTATGTTTATTATTGAAATTGGATTTTTTTTCTTTACAAGAGTACAGTATAGAAGACTTGCGCCAACAGTTACTGGCACAACAATCAATAGTTTCAGATAGATGTAGATAAGACTTGTAGGCTAGTAGGCCAATTTAGATCTCGATTTTATTTAATTTAAATCGTAATAAAAATATTACTAAATAGATCTATTTAAAATGCAATCATTAGTTTATATAGATCTAGATGGTCTATTTAAATTCGGTTTTTCTTTCATACACACACAAACACACACACACAAATCTAAACCTAGTCTATATCAAATACCGGTACTATAAGATAGATCTATACATTTTTTTTATTGATCCATAGCTACTACTGTATGTAAGGGGCAAACTTGGAGATGACTGACATGGCTAAACACATGTGCCCCATTCGGCTGTTAGGGGTTAGCATGGGTTCAATTAAGGGGCACTGATGAAACCCATGTGGGGCCAGTAAGAGGGGTGATCATTGAGAAGCCTGAATGGGCTTAATTTATGGGCCCTATCTGGGGAATGAACATTGACCCAAACAGGTGCCTTCAGGGGGCACAGATTGAGAAATCTGAAAGAGCTGTAACTCATGGGCTTTATTTGGGGGATGAAAATTGGCCCAAACAACAGGGGTAATTAAGGGTGAGTTTGGACTCAGGGGGCCCAGATGAAGTCAGGATAAAACCCATGCGGGGCCAGTAAGAGGGGCGAACATTGAGGGGTCTAAAGGGCTAAACACATGGGACCCATTTAGCGATTAATGTTGGCCCAAAAGGGTGCCCTGAAAGGTGAGCTTAGATAGGGGGGTTGGATGAATTCCGGATAAAACCCAGTAGGAGCGTCGAACATTGAGGGGCCTGAAAGGGCTAAAAACATGGCCCCCATTTTGGGGGATCATCGTTGTTCAAATGGGGGTCCTTAAAGGGCGATTGTGGGCACTATCATGGGGCCCAGATGAAACCCTAGTGGAGGCCAGTAAGGAGCAAACTTCAAGGGGCCTCAAAGGGCTAAACACAATCGAAGGCATACGTTGACCCAAGCAGGCCCTTATGAGTGAGCTTGGGCTCAGGGGGCCCAGATGAAACCCTTTTAGGGACAGTAAGGGGGCAAACATTGAGAAGCCTAAAAGTGCTATAACTCGTGGGCTCCATTTGGGGGATGAAAATTGGCCCAAACAATAGGGGTCCTAAATGGTGAGTCTGGGCTCAGTTAGGGGGCCCAATAAAACCCTGATAAAACCGAAGTGGGGACAGTAAGAGGGGCTAACATTGAGGGGTCTGAAAGGGCTAAACACATGTGACCCATTTAGGGATTAATGTTGGTCCAAAAGGTTGCCATTTGGGGTTAACTTGGGGTCCGGGGACCCAGATGAAACCCTCATAGGGCCAGTAATGGGGCAAATATTGAGAAGCCTGAATAGGCTATAACTCATGGGCTCCATTTGGGGGGTGAAAATAGGCTCGAACAACAGGGGTCCTAAATGGTGAGTCTGGGCTTAGTAGCTCAGTTATGGGGCCCAGATAAATTCCGGGTAAAACCCATGAGGGGCCAGTAAGAGAGGCAAACATTGAAGTCCTGATAAAACTGAAGTGGGGACAGTAAGAGGGGCGAACATTAAGGGGTCTGAAAGGGCTAAACACATGTGACCCATTTAGAGATTAATGTTGGCCCGAAAGGATGCCCTTAGAGGTGAACCTGGGCTCAGTAAGGTGCCCCAGATGAATTCCTGATAAACCCACATGGGGCCAGAAACAGGGGAAAACATGAGGGGTCTGAAAGGGCTAAAGACATGGGCCCCATTTCGGGGGATGATCGTCGCTCAAATGGGGGCTCTTAAAGAGCGATTCTGGGCACAATCAGGGGGCAAAGATAAAGCCCTAGTGGAGGCCAGTAAGGGACGAACTTTAAGGGTCCTGAAAGGGCTAAACACAATGGCCCCAATTCACTGGCAGATCAAAGGAGGGGACGAATTTTAGTAAAAAATCACACAATCTGTGTAAGAATTTATTAGTTATGTTAATAATATATACTAATTAATTATTTTTCAACGCGGACAAAATAGCGCTGACATAATTTCCAGACAAAGTAGGGCATACTTAGACTATATATAATGTGTATAAAAGTACCGGACTTATTTAAGTGAAGGTCCTGGATAGCATTTTTGTTGTGGTCTCTATCTTCTTCAGCATTAGTAGTTCTAAAAGTATGCCATATTTGCAGAGAAAGAGAGTACTTTAACATTTATTTTCCATCACAAAAAATCAGCAGCTTATAGTAATTCTTGCATAATGTTTGCATATTGTTATAAACCTGGAGGTGGCACAGATGGGGGTAGTGGTGTGTGTGTGTAGTCAGCCGACGCAAATCGCCCCAGGCCAGCGCTAGACGAGCGGTCAACCGTGACGAGTTACGACGGTCGGCCGAGACGAGTGTCAACATGATGGTTCGGGAAGGATCGACGTCGTAAACAGAGCTCAGGAGCGTCACGAGGGATGTAGTCATCGGACCACCCAAAATGGTCGAGCGACGTTCTGTCCGGTTCTAGAAGGCCATAAGGGACCCTATATAAAGAGCGAAGGTATCAGAGACCAGTCAGTCACAACTTCCCGATCTACAGTTCGTTACAACGGCTCAGTACAAGTCCGAGGCGAGACAGAGAGACCAGTGCAAGAGTTGATACGGCGGAGAGATATTTGTACACTCTTGTATTACGTGCTGCCAATTGTACAATATTGGCTGTTATTTATTGACATTAAACTATTACATTATTTTGAAGCCCAGAGTTGTCAAGTTCTTTAAGTTGGTGGTGTCGTTTGGTGCAATTTGCAGCGAGCCTGGATAGGGAGATTCGTAACAATATGTTAAATTTAAGAGATTTTTTTCACGCCATTTTTTTGGCGTCGCTATTTTGCTCCAGCTATTTTGTCGGGGAGCCGCCCCCAACACATACATGCTCTCATATTTAGGGCCCGTAAATATTTCCGATCGTGTAAATTCTTTATCAACGTCTAATAGAACAGAACAAATAAATTATATGTCATAGAAACCCAAATCTTTTTTTTTTCGTAGACCCCTTGGAAGTCTTCGTGGACCTCTTGGGTCTATATAGACCACTTTGGGAGTGACTGCTTTAAAAATTGCACCATGGGCGTAGACGGTGGAGGGGGTGAGGTTCAGCCCACCCCCGAAAATGAAATCTCCAGTGGGTGGGGGGATTTTTGTGACATTATTTGCTTTAATTTTGTTTATTTTAGTTAGATTGCTTCGCTGGCAAGCTCGGGGTGTCTACACTCTATACATTAACTCCAGGAAGAACATATTGTAAAGTACAATAAAAACGTTGGGAAGAATGAAGGGTCATAATGTAATAGGGATTAATTATGGACACCAAACACGAATGGCGAAGTGGGGGGGGGGGGAACCCCCGAAAAAAAAGCCTGAGTTTGGGACAACGTTCATCTCCTGAATGGAGCCCGTGTATTTAGCCCTTTCAGGCCCCTCAATGTCTGCCTCAATCACTGGCCTTATGTGGGTTTCATCAGGGTGTTATCTGGGACCCCTGACTGAGCACAGACTCATTCTAAGGGCTCCCATTCATCTTCCGAATGGGACCCATGTGTTAAGCGCTTTAGTCCTCCGCCAAGGTTTGACTCTTACTAACCTTCACTATGGCTTCATCTGGTCCCTTATTGAGCACAAACTCACCTCTCAATGTTTGCCCTCATCCCTGGTCACATGTGGGTTTTATCAGGGCTTTATCTGGGTCCCCTAATTGAACACAGACTCATTCCTAACTAGCCCCCATTCATCCTCCAAATGGTGCCGATATGTTTGCACCCATCCCTGGCCCCACGTATGTTTCCCCAGTGCTTTATCTGGGCCCTCCAAATGAACATATACTCACCCTAAAGGCCCCCATTCATCCTCCAAATGGCGCCCGCGTTAAGCCCTTTCAGGCACTTCAATGTTTGCCCCCATCACTGGCCCCATGTGGGTTTCATCTGAATTTTATCTGGGCCCCATAATTGAGCACAGACTCACCCTAAGAGCCCCCATTCATCCTCTAAATGTGGCCCATGTGATTAACCATTTCAGATCACACTAGCCCCATGAGGAGTCTATCAAGGCTTCATCTGGGCCCCATAACTGATCCCTGACTCAGCCCTAAGGGCGCCCCTTTTTGATAAAATGTCCATCACCCAAATGGGTCCCATTTGGTTAGTCCTTTTGGGCCCCTTAACGTTTGCCCTATACTAGCCACATTAGGTTTCCATCAGGGTTTCATCTTGGCCCCCTGATTGCGCCCAGACTCAGCCCTAAGAGCCACCCTTTGGGTCAATGTTCACCTCTGAAATGGGGGCCCATGTGTTTTGCCCTTTCAGGCCCCTAAATGTTAGCCCCACACTGGCTTTTGAGGGTTCCATCATGGCTTCATCTGGGCCCCTGAAATGAGCCCAGACTCAGGCCTAATGGCCACCATTTGGGCCAATGTTCCCCTCCAAAATGGGAACCCTTGTGTTTAGCCCTTTCAGGCCCCCCAATGTTAGCCCCACACTTGCTCCATGAGGGTTCAATCAGGGCTTCATCTGGGCCCCCGAACTGAGACCAGACTTGACCCTTAAGGGCCCTGTTTGGGCTTTCATTAATTGGCCCCAAAGGGCCAAGTATCTTTGGCCCTGCTGGGGCCCACAAGTCCTTCCCCTTACAGGCCTCACACGGGTTTCACAAGGGGATTTTTTTCTGGGCCTCCTGACTGATCTCAGACTGAGCCCTATAGGCGCCTGTTCGGGCCAATGTTCATCCCCCAAATGGGGGCCATGTGGTTAGTATGAGCTGGTCCAGTTGGGGCCCTCACCAAGCCCAAAATCTTTGCTACAAATAACAAGGATCCACTTATCCGGTTTATCCGGACTTATGTGGGCTCTCTAATGAGCCCAAACTCACCCCTAAGGGCTCCCATTCATCTTCCAAATGGTGTCCATGTCTTTAGCGTAAGTTTCATCAGGGCTTTATCTGGGCCCCCTAATTGAGCACAGATTCATCCCTAATGACCCCCATTCATCCTCCAAAAAAGGCCCGTGTTTAGCCCTTTCAGGACACTCAATGATTACACTCATCACTGGCCCCTTGTGGGTTTCAGCAGGGTGTTTCTGGGCCCCCTAATTAATCACAGACTCACCCATTCATCCTCTAAATGGGGCCAATTTGATTAACTCTTCAGACCACTCAATGTTTGGCCCACACTGGCCCCATAAGGGTTCCCTCAAGGCTTCACCTGGGCCTTCTAACTTAGCCCAGGCACAGCCCGAAGGGCGTCCATTTGGACCGATGTTCATCCTCCAAATGGGGCCCATGTGTTTAGCCCTTACAGGCCTTTTATTGTTTGCCCCATACTAGCCCCAAGAGAGATCATTCAGGGCTTCATCTGGGCCTCCTGATCCTTAATCCTTAAGGTCCCTGTTTGAGCTTTCATTAATTGCCCCCAAAGGGCCAAGTACTTTCCCTTACTGGTCCCATACAGTTTTCATAAGAGGATTTACTGGGCCCCCTAACTGAGCCAAGATTAATCCCTTAGGGCCCCCATGAGGATTCTATCAGGGCTTCATCTGGGCCCGCAACTGAGCCCAGACTTTTCCCTAAGGGCCCCCATTTGGACTAATGTTCATCCCCCAAATGGGCCCCAAATGGGTTTCATAAAGGGATTTTCTGGGCCCCCTGACTGAGCCCAGACTCAGCCCTAAGGGCGCCCGTTTGGGCCAATGTTCAACCTCCAAATGGTGCCCATGTGGTTAGTCCATACAGGCTCGTCAACGTTTGTCCTATACTAGCCTCATTAGGATTCCATCAGGGCTTCATCAGGGCCCCCTGATTGCGTCCGTTTGGGCCAATGTTCATCCCCCAAATGAGGCCCATGTGTATAGCCTTTTTAGGCCTCTCAGTGTTGCCCCACAACGGCTCTATGAGGCTTCCAAATGGGTTTCATCTGGGCCCCATAACTGATCCCAGACTCAGCCCTAAGGACGCCCATTTGGGCCAATGCTCATCCCCCAAGTGGGGCCCATGTGGTTAGCCCTTACAGGCCCATCAACGTTTGCCCTATACTAGCCCCATTAGGTTTCCATCGGGGTTTCATCTGGGCCCCATGATTGCGCCCGTTTGGGCCAACGTTCATCCCCCAAATGAGGCCCATGTGTATAGCCCTTTCAGGCCCCTCAGTGTTTGCCCCCAAATGGCTCTTGGAGTGTTCCAATAGGGCTTCATCTGGGCACTTGAATTGAGCCCAGACTCAGCCATAAGAGCCCCCATTTGGTCTAATGTTCACCTCCGAAATGGGGCCATGTGTTTAGATAGACGTCCCGGTATGCGTATAGCATAAATTCCATATTAATCTCAACTTTAACTTAGAAATATTACATGTTGACAGCACATTAAAATTAAATTTTAATCCAAAAAATCTGCACCTAGATCTAATCTACATCAAATACAAATGCCACATCCACTATTTTTTCTGCAATTATTGTAATCTAGATGTAATTAATGAGAATATATTTATTAATTATATAATAATATAATATTCTCTCCTTCCCCTATTCAAAACTACTGCTAGTAATAGCGTATATTCTTAGTTTTTTATTCAATCTACATAGCTATCCGTATTTACGGTCGGTATTTTATACAGGTCTGTGAGCTCTATTATTTCTATTAGTTTATTTTCTCGCTATTTATATCCGTGATTAAAGTCGGTATTTAAAAAACAACTAGGTTATTCCCCCTTTTGATAATGCTTTTGGTCTTGATCCTGCTCCTTGACAACGCAGAAAAGTGGCCAGGAGTGTAAATAGCGACGCTCAATGCGGATATTGCCCACACATGCTACTAAAACTGACATCACATGCTACTAAAAGTGACACCACACATGCTACTAAAACTGACATCACATGCTACTAAAAGTGACACCACACATGCTACTTAAAGTGACACCACACATGCTACTAAGATGACACCACACATGCTACTAAAAGTAACACCACATGCTACTAAAAATGACACCACACATGCTACTAAAAGTCACACCACACATGCTACTGAAGGTGACACCACACATGCTACTAAGATGAGCCCACACATGCTACTAAAAGTAACACCACATGCTACTAAAAATGACACCACACATGCTACTAAAAGTCACACCACACATGCTCCTAAAGGTGACGCCACACATGCTACTGAAGGTGACACGACACATGCTACTGAAAGTGACACCCTACATGCCAGTAAAAATGACACCACGTGCAACTAAAAGTGACACCACACATGCTTCTGAAAGTGACACCACATGCTACTGAAAGTGACACCACATGCTACTGAAAGTGACACCACATGCTACTAAAACTGACACCACACATGCTACTGAAAGTTAAACCACACATGCTACTAAAACTGACACCACACATGCTACTGAAAGTTAAACCACACATGCTACTAAAACTGACACTTCACATGCTACTGAAGGTGACACCACACATGCTACTAAAAGTAACACCACACATGCTACTAAAAGTGACACCACACATGCTACTGAAGTTGACACCACACATGCTACTAAAAGTAACACCACATGCTACTAAAAGTGACACCACACTTGCTACTAAACGTGACACCACACATGCTACTAAAAGTGACCACACCTGCGACTAAAAGTGACACCACACATGCTACTGAAGGTGACACCACACATGCTACTGAAAGTGACACCCTACATGCTTCTGAAAATGACACCACACATGCTACTGAAAAAGACACCTCACATGCTACTGAAGGTGACACCACACATGCCAGTAAAAATGACACCACGTGCAGCTAAAAGTGACACCACACATACTTCTGAAAGTGACACCACATGCTACTAAAATTGACACCACACTTGCTACTAAAAGTGACACCACACATGCTACTAAAAGTGACACCACACATGCTACTGAAGGTGACACCACACATACTACTGAAAGTGACACCCTACATGCTTCTGAAAATGACACCACTCATGTTACTGAAAAAGACACCTCACATGCTACTGAAGGTGACACCACACATGCCAGTAAAAATGACACCACGTGCAACTAAAAGTGACACCCTACATGCTTCTGAAAATGACACCTCACATGCTACTGAAAAAGACACCTCACATGCTACTGAAGGTGACACCACACATGCCAGTAAAAATGACACCACGTGCAACTAAAAGTGACACAACACATGCTTCTGAAAGTGACACCACATGCTACTAAAACTGACACCACACATGCTACTGAAAGTTAAACCACACATGCTACTAAAACTGACACCACACATGCTACTGATAATGACACCACATGCTACTGAAGGTGACACCACACATGCTACTGATAATGACACCACATGCTACTGAAGGTGACACCACACATGCTACTAAAAGTAACACCACACATGCTACTAAATGTGACACCACACATGCTACTGAAGGTGACACCGCACATGCTACTAAAAGTGACACCACACATGCTAAAAAAAGTGACACCACACATGCTACTAAAAGTAACACCACATGCTACTAAAAGTGACACCACACTTGCTACTAAAAGTGACACCACATATGCTATTAAAAGTGACCACACCTGCGACTAAAAGTGACACCACACATGCTACTGAAGGTGACACCACACATGCTACTGAAAGTGACACCCTACATGCTACTGTAGGTGACACCACACATGCCAGTAAAAATGACACCACGTGCAACTAAAAGTGACATCACACATGCTACTGAAGGTGACACCACACATGCTACTGAAGGTGACACCACACATGCTACTGAAAGTCACACCAAATGCTACTAAAATGACACCACACTTGCTACTAAAAGTGACACCACACATGCTACTAAAATGACACCACCCATGCTACTAAAAGTGACACCGCACGTGTTACTAAAAGTGACACCACACATCAATCTGAAAGTGACACCACACATGCTACTAAAAGTGACTCCACACATGCTACTAAAAGTGACCATACATGCTATTAAATTGACCACACAATCGACTAAAAGTGACACCACACATGCTTCTGAAGGTGACACCACACATGCTACTAAAAGTGACACAACACATGCTACTAAAACTGACATCACTTGCTACTAAAAGAGACACCACACATGCTACTGAAGGTGATGCCACACATGCTACTGAAGGTGACACCTCACATGATACTGCTAATTTCACCACACCTGCTACAGAAAATGACACCACACATGATACTGAAAGTGAAACCACACATCCTACTGACAATTTTACCACACTTGCTACTGAAAGTGACACCACACATGCTACTGAAAGTGACACCACACCTGCTTCTGAAAATGACACCACACATGCTACTGAAGATGACACAACACATGCTTCTGAAAATGACACCACACATGCTACTGAAGGTGACACAACACATGCTACTAAAACTGACATCACTTGCTACTAAAAGAGACACCACACATGCTACTGACAATTTCACCACACCTGCTACTGAAAATGACGCAACACGTGATACTGAAAGTGACACCACACATGCTACTGACAATTTCACCACACATGCTACTAAATGTGACATTACACATGCTACTGACAATTTCAACACACATGATACTGAAAGTGACTCCACACATGCTGCTGAAAGTCACATCACAAATTTCACTGACAATTTCACTACACATGTTACTGACAGCCACCACACAATGCTACTGACAGTCACATAATACTTACTAATGACTATTTCACCACATATGCTGCTGAGTGTTTCACTACACATCTGACAGTCTCACCACACATGCTACTGACAGTCTCACTATACATACTTTCTTCGCCATTGCTAAATTCCTTGTCTATTATTTTAAAGGAATTTCGAGTATCATCCAAAATGACATCCACTTGAGTTAGAATATTTTAATCATGAAACTTTTGTTGTGGAGTCCTTTGCATAGGCTTAAGTAAAGCCTTAAAAAATTATGCAATTTAAGTTTTTGTTTCTTTATTTATATTTTAATGCTTTTTTTTCTCTTGATATTTTACATGTATTTATCTGTAAATAGCCAAAGCGACAAAGGGAGATAATCATTTTAATTATGTCGGGCACGACTCTGTCCACAAATAGTCTAACAATGTTTGAAGACAACTGTTGACTTTGTTCCACTGATTGTGTTGGGGTCCGTATTTGGTTGGCTCTAAATGCCTTCGTTTATTGCCTCGTTCATAGAGAAGTGCTATAAACTTGGCATGCGCATTGAACAACTTGACTCCAGGCTGGCGTTGTGACCTCCTTTTGATTTATTAGAGGAAGCTCATAAAAACTTCCGTCTAGTGCAGGGATTAAAAAGACAATTTTCGAATCAAGCAGCACAGTTCTGTTTATCGAAATAGGCTTCTGACTGGAAAAAGTTCTTAAATGAAGGAACAAAACAATAACCCACTAAAGTTCCCCTTCAGACCTTTCAATCTATTGAACAGATGATGCAAAGGGGGCAGAGTGGTAAAGCACTTGGCTTCCGAACTTAGAGATCCCGGGGTCTAGAATTTTAGGATGACTCTGATTCCACCAGCTCTGACATTAGATGGGGAAAAGTAAAAGCGGTGTTTGTTGTGCTAATCCTCAGTAACCGTGCGCCACAGAAACAGAAGTCATCCATAAATAGCAAGTCTTTTTTGGTGTACAGAATACGTCAGTATTGATACGCGAATGAGTCTGATAAATCATACTAAATATTCATTTTAGCACTTTCAGCACTTTAGGATCAAATATTTCGTTTGTAACATTTGTTAATTCTGTTGGCAAAAGGGATCTTTCAATAGGACATCCTTGCCCATTGTTTAGTTTGTCGATTTATTTTTATTTTTTTTTTTAAACTTTACTTTTTGTTTTAATTTAGGTTTTATTATGTGACCATCACATTTCTTCATATCGCGTTCTCTTCTTTTTGCGATTCGTGGGTTCAGAATTCAACAAAAAGTTGAAGTCTAGGTGGACATGAATCTCGTAAACGGCTCTAACCATTTTCCTGGAGATTTCAAAATTTATGTATTTCAAAAAAAAAAAAAAAAAAAATTACTAGCTAATTAGCCAAACAAGGAAAACTCTGGTTTGATGTTATAATTTTTTAAAATATAAAAATAATATAATTAAATTTGGTCTGGAGATCTTTATCTTGAAAACGTATCATTCAGAATTACCGGTTTTATTCACTAAATAGTTATATAAACAACTATAAACAAATGTATAAACAAACATTTGGCACACCATCAATTCTTATTTAGAAATCTTCTATACCATTTCTTTAATTAGATCCAGTATTCTTATTTAGAAATCTTCTATACCATTTCTTTAATTAGATCCAGTATTCTTATTTACAAATCTTCTATACCATTTCTTTAATTAGATCCAGTATTCTTATTTAGAAATCTTCTATACCATTTCTTTAATTAGATCCAGTATTCTTATTTAGAAATCTTCTATACCATTTCTTTAATTAGATCCAGTATTCTTATTTAGAAATCTTCTATACCATTTCTTTAATTAGATCCAGTATTCTTATTTCTGAACTGACATGAAGTTCTGAGTTGAAAGGAGGTAATGTAAAAAAAAAAAAAGGAATAAGATCATGGCCATGACAAACAATCAATTTAGAATCAGTTCAACACTTTTCTTTTACTCACTAAGTACAAAGACACAACCCTCTGAGACCTGATTTAGTTGCATGTCGTATTCAAATGTTCATGTTTGCTTTCTAAAAGTAGCATTCTATCAGGTTTTACACATTTACAATTTACACATTTTCAAATTTACAAATTTTTAATTGACAGATCTACAACTGAAATATTGTGTCTGATAGAAACTATCACTATGGCTGGTCACGTGGGATGCACACATCACTCTATCCATGATAGTTAAGAGCTTGAAATCTACTCAACTTGAATGATTTTGTGTTCTCGAAGAGCATAAATTCTTGATTACTTGCATGATGCTGTTATGCTAAATTCTAATATCTAGACGCACTGTCGGAGCTGTAATTACTTATTCCGAACCTGCTACAATCGCGCACTTTTTAATCGCGACATTTTTCTCAGCCGTAAAAATGCGAAAAAAAAAGTTACAAAAAAAACCCAATAAAAAAACGTTTTCAGTTTTCTGATCTGTCGAAATTTCGGATCTATTTTATATCTCTTTTGTGGAGGCAACGCCTGCCCTTCTTTAAATTCGATCCTGTATGCATGAGAGACATCTCTGATGACGGATTACCCAAATAAATAGCCATCAGAGTCATTTCGGGATTTTCATATTTGTGTGAACCAGAAGTCTGCAGAATTGACTAAACAACTACTGCAAGTAATTCAAAGTCACCATTTATCTTTAAATAAATGACGAAACCATGCTATGATGGTACTTCCCATATGAGTGGACAGTTCAATAACCTTCAGGCATCGCTTCAGCAAATGTATTCTCTTGTGCATTTTGTTCACTGTGCTAACCTCAACTTAAATTGGATTCCGTCAGCTGTGTTCAAGAAGCTACAGATTTTTTGACAAAACTTTTATGACTATTTTTGCTCACAACGTATCAAGAGGGGCGGTTCTTGAACCCAGTGGAGAAAGCCAAGTTTATAGGACACGACCAAATTATGATCTACAAAGTGGTCATCAAGGAATGATGAACAGCAATGAGATGCAGACATCTTGATGTGCTAAAGATGCTAACTCAAAAGAACGCCTGAAAGCTGCAGTTCTTAGGGGAAGATTACAAACATTGGATATTATTGTTCTGCTTATTGCCGAGTGAAACATTCTAAAGTTGTGTCCCAAATGTTGGAGTATGGGCATCTAAGTGTGAGTGAACTGGAGAAGGTTTATAATTGACGGCTTTCAGACTATCAGAAATCAAGCTGTGAGTGAACTGGAGAAGGTTTATAATAGACGGCTTTAAGACTATAAGAAATAAAGCTGCTGGATTAGCTCGTTCTTAACTCTTTCTCTCCTAACTGACGATATCAGCGTTGATTTCACCAGAATGTGGTAAATAATTACGAGAGAAAGAGTTAAGCTGTTGATCCAGTTTTTTTGCTACACGCGATTGCAGAAAGTTAAATGAACAACTTTCGCTTTCCCTGACTACTGGGGAGGATGAAATGAAATGAAATCATCCCTAGTCACTTTGCCCGTAACAGCTGTTCAGCAGAGCGGTCATTCTGAAAGTTGAGATTGATAAAAAAAAATATTTTAGAAGTTCTATGACACAGAGCTGGTAGGCTTCGCTTGCAGTTCTTTCCATTGGACAAGAAACAGCATTGGTTTCTGACTTTGCTACTTAGGAGGCCAGAAAAATGAAACCTTTATAAATAAATGTTAGACTGGAACTATCCATTTTTATGGGCAGATGATGTTAAGGTCATCTGTTTCCTTGGCCAACGGTTATCAAGCCGGGTGTCATATGGCCAGCACAACGACCAACCGCTTTTACTTTCCCAAACTAAGTCAGATACCCATTAGAGTTGGGTGGACTCAGAGGCGTCCTAAGAAATCCCGAAATTCAAAATCCCAGTCTTCACTGAGATTCGAACCCAGGACCCAAAGCTTGGAAGCCACTGTGTAACTTAGATTATAGTTTTCACCATAGATATATTTTTGGAATGTTAATTTATATAGTGGGGAAAAGAACTACTAAATTATTTGTTACATTTTAAGACACTTGATCTATTAGTTGTACGCAATACTAAATGAAGCTAACGTGAGGACAATAGTGCTTATAAAAAGGATACACTGTTTACATTGGAATGTTTTTTGGTAAATGTAACGATACACAGACTACTCGATTTTAGTTGTTGCCACACTAAATTTGTCTTACTTGGAGGGGGCCCACCAACCTATTCTTGAACCAGGGCCCACCAACCTATTCTTGAACCAGGGCCCTCGGGTACCTTGCTACGTCAGTGGGTTCAAAGGTCATAGCGATGTTATAATTGATATTTATTTTTCATTTTCTAAAAATGTTTTACTTTTTTCTTATCTCTGCATTTACTTAGAAGAGGATTGAATGGACATGCCTGTAAGCCTAATATTTCATTATTCTTAGAATTCGTGGGACACAGTAGGCCACGAGGAACACAGTAGGACAGTTTGGACATACTGGACTTAGTGTAATGACTACCTGATTGTGTCATCCCCGCGGTCCCACGTTTGAACTACCAGCTGCCATCCACTGCCTTATGATGAGGCTATGTATAAGGTGTAATGGCATAGAACCAACCCGCTGTTATCCACTGCCCGAAGGAGGCTTGGGATAAGGTGTAATGGCGTAGAATCTACCCGTTGCCATCCACTGCCATCTTGAAGGTATAAGGTGTAATGGCGTAGAACCCACCCGCTGCTTTAAGAGAATGATTCCTAACATTTATTCTGAAAAAAAAAGTGGACATCTGGTCTTCTATCAGGCTAAACAAGTGTGCTGGCTCTATCAGATACCTATAACCACTTTTGTTATTTGACATGAAACCATGAAACTTCATCATATTATACAGCCGGAGTTTCTAAGGAATATTGCTTTTGCATGTGACATCACTGCTCGCCAACGCTATAAGAATAGATCGGGAATTTCCCTATACTAATTTAAGAGAGTCTTGAAACTAGTTTTACTTACTTTCACTTTCGATTTCCTTCTGGAAGATAAATGTCGGATCACAAGAAAGGGTCTGGAGATCAGGTGATAATCTTGGAAATGTCATAGTCATTTTTACATCCAAGCTCTAGCCTCGTTTAAATTTTTATTTTTGTTAACTATCTGGGGATGGTGCTGGAACTAGTTTTATCATGACAGGTGCCCCAATAGGACAGCTTATTTATGAATTAGAGGGATCTGGTTGCAACTCAACCCATGGCACCCAAAGAATAAAAATAAATACGTGTATACCTTTTATTCGTTTATCTTAGTGACATTTTAACCCAGACATTTAGAGTTCCAAAACACTTTTCCCGCCTCTCCCCCCCCCTTTTCTTTTAAGGTTGACGTCATTCTCATTAGTATGTATCTTTTCATTATTATAATGAATTGTACTAGCAGTAATGATCTTTCCATTGGATCTACTAAGTTCCTCATCACTTCAAATGTTAAGCTACTAATTGAACTACTATTTGATGACCTAAATACTGTTTGGATTAAGGGAGAAAATTTCATAAGACAGATAATCAAATACTTGTCAAATAGCATCATATTTTAGAATAAACCGCACGAAGCGCATCATGAGAACCCTAAGAGTTGAGCCAATCAGGTGTG
Organism: Biomphalaria pfeifferi; assembly: GCA_030265305.1. Taxonomy (NCBI): domain Eukaryota; kingdom Metazoa; phylum Mollusca; class Gastropoda; family Planorbidae; genus Biomphalaria; species Biomphalaria pfeifferi. The sequence goes on from JASAOG010000006.1 coordinate 2,284,076, forward strand.
GGTGTGGAACGAAATCCTGTTAATTGATCGTGTAGATATCGGGTGTGTTATCTAAGTCAGTGACGGATGCACAAACAACGCGGGGTACTTAGGTGGAGCGATCACACCGGTCCACTGATGAAAGGGGTCCCCAGGATCAATTAAAAGGCTGATCACAACGATCAGATCTGTGTGACATTAAAGTGATCCATTGATGTACCGTGTTTAAATAGAACAGAGTGCTGCTTGATGCAGTGACGCTAGGAGCTGAGGTATACCCAAAGGGAAACTCGGAAATGTGAGATTTTGTTTGATACTTTTACATCTGTTGAAAGATCGCAGGTCATTTAAGGGTTAATGTACAGCAGAAATAGTGTTGTCCGACTTTAGCTACTAGTAATATTTCTATTCATTTAGTGTATGATGAAATAATTGATGTTAATAAGTAGTCATAATATACAAAAAGGAAAGTAGCTCTTTCAGACCTTGTGACCCTTGGAGCAAATGAATTAAAGCTCATTTGTTTCTAAAACCAACGATTAAAGAGGGTGCCATGTGGACAGCACAGCTATCAACCACCATCACCCGTACCAATTAGATTTCTTAGAGACGCCCTAAAAATGTAGAAATACAAAATCCCAGCCATCATAGGGATGCAGACGTTACTTCAAAAAAGAAGATGGTTACGTCTTACCTATCAGCATGTTAACCAATGACTTATATATATATATTCTTATCTTACATAATATAGACGTTACTTCAAAAAAGAAGATGATTACGTCCTACGCGTCATGCATATTAACCAATGACTTAAATTCTGCCAAGTCACTGGTTTTCCTGGCTAGCTCAGGCAACCCATTTCATGCTCTAATAGCACTAGGGAAGAAAGAGCATTTGTACAAATCTGTCCAAACATAAGGAACTAGGAATGTGTCTTTATCTTTGTGTCTTTCTAAGTATTTTATTAGGCTTTGTTTTTGTATTTGAAGATTATGGTTCAGTGTTTTATGTATAATTGCTACTTTATTTTTGAGTCTTCCCTCCTGAAGGCTTTCTAAATTTTGTGATTTTACTAAAGGTGTTTAGTCCAATATGAATATTCGTTTGTTAGGAATCTCAATGCTCTATTATGTATCTGTTCCAGTTTCTTACTTTTGGCTTCCAAACCGAGGGTTTCGGATTCGAATCTCGGTGAAGACTGGGATTTTGAATTTCATGATTTTTTTGGGTCGCCCAAACTCAAACGGGTAAATGACCCTCATTGGGAAAAGTAAAAGCATAAGCTCTTTGAGCTAGCCACATAACATTATCGTTAACCGTCGTTCATAGTAACAAATGCCTTTTGCATCATCTGCCCTATAGATCATAGTGCCCGTATATGAGTACTTTTTACTTTAATCTGCATTTATTTGCAAACATTAGTATACCAATTTCTTTGCAGATGTATATGAATATAATACGCCAAAAAGACCTCCTTATGGATAAATCATCCTGGAGTCTGGTTTCCAGTTGCCAAGCATCCTTTAATAGTTAGTATAAGGGAATAACTAAAAAATACTGAAAAGTACATACAGCCTTATGTCTCCCTGTATTTCAGAAGGCCTGTCTTATATTCTGATTGTCTCCCTGTATTTCAGAAGGCCTGTCTTATATTCTGATTGTCTCCCTGTATTTCAGAAAGCCTATCTTATATTCTGATTGTCTCTCTGTATTCCAGAAGGCCTGTCTTATATTCTGATTGTCTCCCTGTATTTCAGAAGGCCTGCCTTATATTCTGATTGTCCCCCTGTATTTCAGAAGGCCTGCCTTATATTCTGATTGTCTCCCTGTATTTCAGAAGGCATGTCTTATATTCTGATTGTCTCCCTGTATTTCAGAAGGCCTGTCTTATATTCTGATTGTCTCCCTGTATTTCAGAAGGCCTGACCTATATGGACGATGAGCAAGAGGGGACTCCACTTCCGGGATGGGTTCAGCTTTTGGCAAGGATGATACAACAAAGACAAGGTAGACTACTTTGTATGTTCCTCAATATTATCTTTTTCACCCTTCATGTTCCATTATTTTCCCTAATGGCAACTCCCTTTTGATTTACGTTCCCTTAAACTATCTTCCCTCCTGCTTTTATGTTCCCTTAAACTATATCCCCTCCTGCTTCTATGTTCCCTAAAGTCACCTTCCTTCCCCAACTCAGAAAGTTGGTTTCATTTTTTTTTACAGACACCCAAGCCTCCAACGTGATCAGTGCTGTCTTCTGCCAGAATGTAGGCCTATCCTTCCTCTTTCATGTTCCCTGCTCTCTACTACCAAAATGTAGGCCTACCCTTCCTCTTTCATGTTCCCTGCTCTTTTCTGCCAAAATGTAGCCTACCCTTCCTCTTTCATGTTCCCTGCTATCTTCTGCCAAAATGTAGCCCTACCCTTCCTCTTTCATGTTCCCTGCTCTCTTCTGACAAAATGTTCCTTCCTGTTGTCTTTCATGTTTCCTCTTTCAGTCTATTAGTTACTATTTCTATCGCCATCTCAACTGTCTCCAAATTCAATGTTTTGGTAAATGCGTTTTATTGATTACTCATTTTGATGTGTTGTTTTTTTAAGTGACCAGGGCTAAAGCAAAGCTTATAATTAAAAATCATATCTAATAGATGTGCTTTAATTCTACCTTAAACAATAGGCCTAACTGCCAATTTAACTCCAAGCGGTCAAACTGATTATAGGGACACATTTGAGTTTTTTTTTTTTTAATGTATTTTTTTTTGTGTTCACCTCTGACTTCGTTTACCCTCCGAGGAGGACAACCGGGGACATGACGGGATGTTAGGCCGGCTAGTATTATTTCACATTGACATTTTCTCCATTGTTTAAAAATTTAGTTTTGATTAGTCTTGTTTGTGTATATGACACCTCCACCCTGCAAACTAATCATTTTCCGCTCAGTCGTTGTATCGGATTGGCCTACAAGTAGATCTAATAGACTGGACTGGACCAGTGGGTCTCTGTTGAATCCTGACCCTAAAGTCTCGGAGACGATGGTCCGATTAAAAAAAAAGTGTCTTAATTTGACAAGTTTCGGATGTTCCTTCAGATTTGAAGATAACTATTGTCTAACCTAAACCTCAACCACCAGAACGACGGGGGATGGCGTCAGGGTTCGAATCAGAGTCAGTCCAAAATGCATTCCACACGATCAGTCAGACCAGCTCACTGGCATGGAGAACAATTGGTAGAAAATGATTTCCAAAAGCGAAAGATCGAGAACTCTTATCTATGTATCGAAAGAGACTCGGAGACATTGCCTTAAAGTAGTAGTATTTAACTTTACACTAGAAAAGTAGTTCTATTTATCGAAACATTTAACTTTACAATCAGTCAATCAATCAATCTATCTATATCTATCTCTCTCTATATATATATTTATATAGACAACATAGAAGATATAGTAGGACAAGAAAATGGAATCCAAAAACTATTAGCCGCCAACACCAAACCAAATAAAGCTTCTGGACCTGATAGTATTCCAGCTAGATTACTCAAAGAACTAAGCAATGAGCTTGCCCCAGTGTTCAAAATACTCTTTCAGGCATCGCTTAACCAGGGCAGAGTACCAAAGGACTGGAAAGAAGCTAATGTCACCCCCCCCCCCCCCTATTTAAAAAAGGAGAAAAATCTGACCCAGGAAACTACAGACCAGTATCACTTACCAGCATCACATGTAAAATCCTAGAACACATATGTAGCAACATCATAAACCACTTAGACAAACATAATGTCCTCACCCCATACCAACATGGCTTTAGGAAATATAGATCATGGGAAACACAACAAATAGGACTAATTGATGATTTTTCAAAAGGTTCAGACAATAGTGAACAAATAGATGCTATCTTCCTAGATTTTTCCAAGGCTTTTGACAAAGTTCACCACCATAGTTTGCTTAAAAAAATTAAAATTTTTCGACATTAATGGTCCATTGCATCAGTGGATTAAAGATTTTCTGATAGGGAGAGTACAAACTATAATAATAAATGGCTCTAAATCAACACCGATGACAGTAAACTCAGGTGTACCTCGCGGAACAGTCTTAGGTCCACTACTATTTTTAATTTACATAAATGATTTACCAAATTGTATTACTTCAGGAACAAAAGTCAGATTATTTGCAGACGATTGCATAATATATAGAACAATAAAAACAACACAAGACACAGATATTTTACAAAGAGAATTAGATGAATTACAGAAATAGGAATCAAATTGGAGCATGTCTTTCCACCCAGAAAAATGTCAGTTGTTAAGAGTAACAAAAAAACTAAAACAAATTGATTCCACTTATCTTATTCATGGCAAACCAGTAACACAGACTAAAAACGCAAAATACCTAGGTGTTATAATAAATGTCAAACTGTCATGGAATCCACATATTGATGAAACTATAAAAAAAAGATCAAACAAAGCATTAGGGTTTATTAAAAGAAATTTCCATAAATCAAATAAGAACATAAAACTAAAATGTTATTTAACCTTGGTTAGGCCAATAATAGAATATGCATCCTCCGTTTGGGACCCTTCAACTCAAGAAAACATTAAGAAACTGGAACAGACACAAAATAGAGAAGTGAGATTCATAAAAAACGAATATTCACATTTAACTAGAGTAACACCTTTAGTAAAATCACAAAATTTAGAAAGCCTTCAGGACAGAAGACTCAAAAATAAAGTAGCAATTATACATAAAACACTGAACCATAATCTTCAAATACAAAATTTAGTAAAATACTCTGAAAGACACAAAGATAAAGGTACATTCCTTGTCCCATATGCTAAGACAAATTTGCACAAATACTCCTTCTTCCCTAGTGCTATTAGAGTTAATTAGAGCATGAAATGGGTTGCCTGAGCTAGCCAGGAAAACCAGTGACTCGGCAGAATTTAAGTCATTGGTTAATATGTATGACTAAATGCATGACGGAAGGACGTAGTCTTCTTTTTTGAAGTAACGTCTGTATTATATAAGATAAGAATATATATATATAGCCTATATATAACTAGATGAATGCAATCTCATTTCCTTTGAACTCAAAGATCTTCACTTTGAAAGCCGGTTTCCACTCATGGCACGGGTAGGTTGGGCCTCTACTGCTACAAGTTGTTTTGATAGTCCTTTTTTTTGCTCTCGGCTATCATTTTGGCCTCGTAGCCTGAAACACTGAAGACTCCGATACGGTTCATGGACTGTATTTCCCAGTTATGGGTGTCTGTGTTATAATTCCTTAAGTGAGTTCTTTGCACTCCTTAGTAGCTAAGGTGTTTGAATCTTTGTCACAGGACGCGCTTTAATGTAATGACGATAAAGTGATACATCAGAGTGTCAGGGGCGATTCACACGTAATCGTTAGTGGAAAATCTTAAAATACATCAAATACAACTGATGCCTATTATTCGAATCTATCTATTTCTATCTAAATGCAGGAACAAATTTTTACTTGAATGTATCTATTTCTAAATGCAGGACACGATTTAGACTTGAATCTATCTATTACTCTCTCTTTCTATCTAAATACAAGACCAAATTTAGACTCGATAAAGCCCAAAGCTATTTGTGTAATGGGGCCCATTATAATACAAGTCCAGATATAGGTTTGGGACACATAATTTTCCGATAAGAAGAAAGTAACATGCCCCTAATTCAGTAAGCTTCGGGCAGGAGGGGACTCGTTAGCCGCTGTTGGCTACCCACCTAGTTAAAGAAAACTCCGAATTCAAACCGCTGCTGCATTGCTGTTATATCCATATATATATAAGTCTTCGGGAGTCAACCCTGAAGAAAAAATCAGGAGCTGGATCAGGAGTAGGCAGCACCCAGTGCTACACCCTGGCAGAGTTTGCGACGCCACTGACCCTAAACTGTATCGCCACTAGCCGCTCCTTTGGAGACATTAGTTGTGTGCAAAGGGTAAAACTGCTGTGTGGGCGACATGGTTCCGACTATATCTAGTTCCCACACATTCATCTCATTTCTATGAAATGATACATAGTCGCTTCGCGTTGTAGGCCATATACTAGATATGGAATTAGTAAATCTTCACCTTAAATCATTATTCAAAACAAAGAAATGCAGACTCTGGTTTAAAAAAATTATTTTAAATGGCACAAATAACAAATGTTGATTATCCAATCTGTTGAACCATGTTTTAAAAGTTATGGAAATTCCTTAAACTGAAATATTTTCTTTCTTGCCTTTGACGTGATCAAACGATAAACAGCATTGTTTGTCACTCGACTCTGTTGGAAAATAATTTATATCCTTAGCCCTTGTTGCTTAGAATAAAACTATTTACACGTTCTATATCTAGTATAAATACAAGTGAACTAATTACAGAGATTACCGACATCTGCTGAGGAAATTTATCAGTACTTTTGGTAGTCATAAAGACCGGCTATCAGTGATGCAAAGTCTAGACAAACTAGCGACTTGTTCTTCGAAAAGACTCTGGCTAAAGTATTGGGTGAGAAGTAGGGGACGTTGCGAATATGAGGTGGGGGGGGGGGGGTTGGATCAAGAATACTGCACTAAATTTAAGTATTTATGATAATTAATCACTGGGACAAAGAATGTTTGGATTCTACGCTGTAGACTGTTCAACTAACATGTAAATCCAGCACTGTTTCTATGATTGTAAGAACATAAAATGTGCTGATAGGCTGATATATCATCATATATTTTCATCTGTTGTCATATACTTGCATCTGTTGTCATATATTTTCATGTTGTCTTTCAGAATCACAGTCTGAAGACATTTCATCGGCCAGTGTGGAGCTGAGTCGAAGCAAAGAGACGCTAAGAAATCTGCTGCACAAGTTCTCCAAGCTGGAGCGGCCCGTCACACCCTCGGCCCTGAACCTCTTCAAGAGAGGCAACGAAGATTACGGAGCCATGCCCCCCTTGAATGAGTTATGTCGTGTACTTCAAGTTAAATGCGGTTAATGAGTTAGTCAAACCACAATAAAGATTATATGCTATTCAGTGGTACCCCTGATTCTTTTGTCATTTTTACATGTATAAAAATCCATTGCGATGAAAAGGAAAACCCACCCAAATAGCTTGGGAGTGAAATCAAAATATGTGGTCTTTCAAATGTCCAAACCATCATAATAGCCTGAGAATAAAATCACAATTTTAGTGACTTAAAGAGATGCTAAAGTAATTTTCACATAATAAAGAATCCCAACCAGGAATTACAACCTTGTCTGGTTCATCACTTTGAACAGCACTTACCTATGTCACATCTGTAAAATATACTTAAAAAAAACAAATTGTATTCACAATACAATGTAACTTATCAACACGAAATAATTGCTTATACTGCAGTCACAAGTTGATACCATTAAATGGTTTACTCTCAGATTCAAAAGCATGGAGGTAAATGACATGGAAGGTTAATTGTATTGAAAAAAACGTTTTGTACTGTATTTTTGGTGCCAACAATTATTTTTTTCCATTAAATAATTATTATAATTTATAGAAATCTGTGACTATGTGTCAACAAGTCCCAGGTGCTAAAAGCAAAGTCTTCACATGATGTCCATGACTAAGTCGCAGGTGCTAAAAGCAAAGTCTTCACGTGATGTCCATGACTAAGTCCCAGGTTTCATGACTATGTGTCAACAAGTCCTAAGTGTCCAGAAATCCATGATGTCCATGACTATATTGTCAACATGTACCAGGAGTTCATGACTAAGTATCAAGTAGTCCAAGGTGTTGACATGTTGTGAGTGTCAGGAACTCAACAGGACCCAGGAGTTCATGGTTAAGTGTTCACAAGGTCCCAGGTGTCCAGTAGATGACTATGTGTTCATAAGTCTATGATATTCTAGACTAAGTGTCAACAAGTCCCAGGGTTCAAAACTAAATGTACATAACATAAAAGTGTTGATATTTCACAGGCAACTTTTCTGGGTAAATCCTAGGGACAACTAATTGCAAAAGTATCTCGCACTTCTAAAGACTAAAGAATTGACCCTTTGATACTCTATTATTAAGTATATTACTAGGAGGAATAGAAGAAAAAAAAAAAAAAAAAGAGGATTTCTCATTTTACAAAATCATAACAGACTGACGGACAGGCAGACAGAAAGCAAAAATAGACTACTAGCTTTTCACCTCAACTTTGAATGCTAAGAAACAAAAAAAAAAAAAAACAACAAAAGTGTGTATCAATTCAAATTCAACTCTCAGATCATTATTCTCCCTCAAAATAAAACAATATCAATTACTGGACCCAACATTTATCACATATTTAAAATAGATTTTTGATCAATAAATACAGTTTAAAAATGATATCTAAATTAATAATTTATAAATATAGGTGCTTTATCAAATGTTCAACAGTCTTTTAGTCCATCTGAAAATAAAAAAGTTAAAAGCTTTGTAGACATTATTGAAGGAGTTCAGGTGAAAAGGATTGGTCATTTAACAATTTCATAAAATGAAGTGAACATGTCACATGTGATTAATTGTGAACAGAATATTTTCATGATATATCTTCACATCCTAGCTGGACATGATACTGGTCTGACCCACAGATCCAGTTCATACTAGGACAGAATATTTTTCCACTCTATTTTTTTTATTAAGATTGCACAAAATTAATGTGTCTTCTTTAAATCCAATGATTGCCAAAAAAAAATACAAAAAAATTGTTTAAAACTTCAAATTGGTTCAAGTAGCCAAAATCGTCCGCCAAGTACACTATTTAATTCAAGTACTCATACAGTTCCATCAAGAACACTATTTTATGGAAGTACCCATATAGTTCCGCCAAGAACACTATTTATAAAAAGTACACCCACCAAGTCTGCAGAATTCTCTATTTCACCAAAGGATGGCTGCCTGGTAGTGTAGTATGCGCTCTCGATTGTCATTGCAATGGTCCCAGGTTCAAATCCTGCTAACCACCATCTCCCACCATGCATTGGGAGGTTTCAAACAGAATGTAATAATCTTTACTTCTGAAAGAACATGAAAAACATAAAATACAAACAAAAATTACCCCCAAAAGGTCTGACACAAAAACCCAAATCAATTCAAGTATGTGTTTTTAAAAATATTTCTGGCCTAAATGATTATCAATTAATCTTGTATTATGTAATCATCCCATTGCCTAAACAAGTGAAGCAAAACAAAAAAAAGCTAACATTACATTTTTTTTGGGTTCTGCATTCAGTCAACAAATTTCACTTATGATGGCAGTCTACATGCTGTCAACAAAGTTCACTTATGATGGCAGTCTACATGCTGTCAACAAAGTTCACTTATGATGGCAGTCTACATGCTGTCAACAAAGTTCAATTTGGCTATCTACATACTGTCAACAAAGTTCCCTTACTCTGGCTGTCTACTAAGTATACTTACTCTGGCTATCTACATACTGTCAACAAAGTTCACTTACTCTGGCTGTCTACTAAGTTCACTTACTCTGGCTGTCTACTAAGTTCACTTACTCTGGCTATCTACATCAACAAAATTCACTTACTCTGGCTGTCGACATGCTTTCAACAAAGTTCACTTACTCTGGCTGTCTACATGCCTGCTGGGGTTGCTTCTTGCTCTTGGAGTTCTTTGGTCACCACTTCCTTCTCCTCATGCTTCAGAATATCTAGAACACAAACACAACACAGGCAAACACACAATTAATACAGCAACACATACAGCAGAAATACAATGATCACACAGACAATTCATAGCAACAAAAAAAAAAGTTTTTTTTTCCATGTAAAACCATTTCAATATGGCCATATCCCAAATAATAAAGAAACATTACCACCCAGTCTGAACCAGTTGACTGTGTTTAGTCAATGATCAAATATTCTTGCTGTTACAATAGTTGTTTGGAATTAGAAATGAAGCAGACACAATAGAGGCTTCCAATGATAAAACAAGTTTTCCAAATGTCAAGGACAGCTGCAAGTATTACTGACAAGCAGAAGTCAGGATTTAATGTTTCAACAGAACTCAACCCTATTGGATGGAAGTAAAACAGCCTCCAATTGGATCTCAAAGTGTGACAAGTTTCTAGAGTCAAGAACATTCTCTTCACAAAGGGACAAGCATAGCTTAAATTACTAGGAATAAAAATCCAATCCAATGGAGAGACAAATACAATGTATATCTTAACTGAAGTTTTTGTTTCCAACGGACACTCTTTCCTCCATATTTTCTGTATCACATTTACTTAGTTTGAAAATATATTGAATTTAAAGGTATAGTAAATTCCTTATTCATATATTTTATTTCAACTTGTATTTAGCACAAAGACTGGATAAAAAAAAATACAAAATCTCTTGCTGATAACAATGCTTCTAAAGAGAATCTATTTTAACATCTAATGCTAAAAATGCTTAAAATTTAAAGAAAATACAATTATAATAAGAAAACAGCTTATAATAACAACAATTGGGTGATAGAGACTACAAAGAGACTACAATGTCTAATAATAAGAGAATATGTCTAATTAACTAAACACTGTGAGAGAGACGTTGTTACCAAAAACATGTTTTTTTAAGAGTGGGGACCAGAGAAGACATTCTGTTCTTCAATTTTAATTTTCTCCATGGTAATAACATCAGGTAGTCAGCTCAAGACAATTGATATGATTTATAAATGTTAGACATTAAATTTTGTGAACATTAAATAACTATCATAACAAATGCTCCTAGTTAAATTTTATCTGGTTTAGATCTAGTTCTAAAGAGTCTTGCACATGTAGTGGGTTAGTTTTTATTTTTTTATTCCATATTCCAAAATAAAATTTCATTTTCGATTTTATAAACACTAATGTATTTTATCTTTTTTTTTTGCGTGTGCCTTTAATTCTATAGCAAATGAAACAAAAAAGGTAATTGAAATTTAATCATATCAGGTAGGAAAATACAAATTAGCAAAATGGATTAATTCTGTCAGAGAGCAATGAAAATAATGATGGAGAGAGAGTTAAGTTTCTGAGATCAAGACTTTGAATTTTTTATGGTGGTAACTATCTAGTCACATTAAAACAACCAAATATTTCCAAATACTCCATAAAGAAAAGTTGGGACATTTAATGAAAATCACCTTTAGCAATCTTTTCCAGTATATTGGAGGCACATATTTGAGCATACTCCTCTTCTTTGATCATGTATTCAGAAATGGCTCGTTTAAAGGCAGTCCAGTGTATAAAATCTTCTTTTTGACCTCGAATCCTTTGAACCTGTAAAGATATTAACAGATGTGATTAACTGGTAGCTTAAGTATTACTAGATTTTGTAACACGTGTCAAAATCTAAAGTTCAAGGTTAAATTTATAAACTATCTTTTTTTTTTCCAAATAAAATTTTTTAAGTTGTAAAATCAGATTTTTATTATACTCGAGAAATGTCAATGTCCATTTTCTTTCATAATTGTTACTATTGTAAGTACATTTTATTGAATTTCCTGTTCACTAATGGTTAGCAAAAACAACCCTTTTGAAGTAGTAATGGAACAAAAATGAATGAAATAAGCTGTATGTCATTTAAGTCAAATAAGTTAATCATCAAATGAACACATCCACGTTTACTTTGGCCACTAAACATTTGCCATCTTTAGAACTGTTCTAAAACATACAGCAATGTCCTGAAATGTCCATAATGAAATCCAAACAAAGTTCAAACTTAAGAGTTTTGCTTTCTGTTGTATCCTAGTACACATTTAGTGACAACCTGTCTAACAAAGTTAAGTTCCCCGATCAGACCATGCAGTCTATAAGGCAGATGATGTAAAGTTCTATTTCTGTGGCCCATGGTTAATAAGGGTGTTATGTGGCCAGCGTAATGACCAATCGCCTTTACTTTTCCCCAACTAATGTCAGGTACAGATTAGAACTGCGTGGACTCAAGAGAGAAATTAAAAATCCCAGTCTTCACCTGGAACCCTCCGGTTCGAAAGCCAAGCCTAACAACCAAACCATTTTTAATTACAATTGTAATTAAAATTGTTAGATTGCCAAAAATTACCTGACATAGCAGCTTATAGGAGATGATAAAACATAATTACAATGTTAGGCTCTTGTGCTAATAATCTAAATGACTAATGACAATCAGCCAGCCACCTGAATTTTTGTATATACAGGAGTTATTGATATTTTTAAAGCACACCTTTCCTTTATAAAGGATTCGAACATAGAATTGATCCCTATCCAGTTCTTTGTGTAATTCAAGTCGAACATCAGAAGCAAAAGGTGGCCAGTTGCCATCCCAGATGCCTAGCACTTCCAGAAGAGCTATCAATGTGGAGTCATGACTCGAGTAAAGGCACATCTTGTATTGAGATCTGTCAGACAAAAACACAAAGAATACTCTTGAAAAGATACTTGAAATGATAATTAACAAAAGCAATGCAAACCCAGTAAAAAAAAAGCTGTCAAATTTTTTAAGAACTTCAATTATTAGAAGTTGTAGGGTGTGGTGGCTGAGTGTTAAAGCACTTGGCTTCTTAACTCTTGGTCTCAAGTTTGAAATCAGTAAAGACTGGGATTTTAGACTCTGGAATTTTTGGGACTCTCCAGATTTTACTCAACTCCAATGATACCTGACAATAGTTGAGGGAAAGTAAAGGTGGTTGGTCATTGGTCAGATCACGAGGACAGAAAGGGAATACTGAATTTATACTTTGTTAGAAGTTATAAGCAAATGTAGTTCACTTAAGAACTTGGGAGTTTTACAAAAAATAAGATTAACAGCAAGTATTGCTCTGATGAATGACTCTGTGACTACCTCACTGTTTTTTTTTCCATGCCACAATTCTTTTCTCAATAAAGTTTCTTCTGATGAATCAAGCCTAACAAAAACAATCTATGATTGTATGCAGGAGTTAAGGAAGTCCGCTAAGTGTTGCTGATATAAGCTATTGAAGGCTGTGAAGCAGTTGCCCCCCCCCCCCCCCCAAAAAAAAACACCAAAAAAACCTCAATATAAGTGATAAAAAATATGCTAGTTCCCTTTCAGATCTTGTGGTCCATGGAGCAGATGATGAAATTCTCATTTGTTTCTTAAATCAATGGTCAATGAGGGTGTCATGTGGCCAGCACATTGATCAACTGTCTTTACTTTCCCCAACTAATGTTGGGTATTCAATGGAGTTGGGTGGACTCCAGGCATCTAAGGAATCCTAAAATTCAAAATCTTAGTCTTCACCTGAATTTGAACTGGTAACCTCTGGGTTAGAAAAAACCTGTAACATTCAACCACCAAGCCCCCATAAGAAAAGAAAGAAACAAAACAACAGTTTATATTATCTACGAATCTGCAAATTAAAGTTAGCTGTACTTAATTAACTCACTTTCCAGAAATAAATTGTTCAGCACTGTTGACCATCTCTGTCAGTAAGGGACCAGCAGAGAGTCGAGTCACTGTCAACCTTTCCAAGTCATGCTGGCCAGTCATTGCATAGTACAGAAGCTTGGTGGCATTATTCTGTATCATTTTCTGGTACATCTGTAACTCAGCAGGGTGTTTCCATCCCTGAGCCTGAAAAGAATAATAAACTATTGCAGTCTACATGATTTAGAAACTGTCACAGATCATATTGTATCATACTGTTCTATTACACTGGATATTATGGAGCTATTTGAATTTATTATTTGTATTTATCATTCAGATGATCAGGAATTATCACTCTATTATTTAATTATAAAAGTAAAGTCCCCTTTCAGACCTTGCAAATGATGTAAGTTCTATCTGTTTCTTTTGATGATGGTTAAATAAGGTTTCATGTGGCCAGCATAATGACCAAAAGCATTTACTTTCCCTAACTAATATTATTATAAACATACATTATTTTTCCATGATGTAACTCGAGGTATGAAGTTTTATAAGACACCAGACAAATGATTACAAGGTCTACTAAAAAATAGATGGCATACTATTGACATAAAATGGTCAGCAGTTCCATAGACATATAAATTGTGTCACTGACATAAACACAGTTTAAAAGAAGCATGGAACAAGTGCAACAATGAATGTTGAAAAGAAAAACAAAGAAAAATTTTATTCTGATAATTTGCCCTAGAAAAATTTACTTCTTTCAAGTCACTGCCAGAAATAAAATTCATTTGAACTTTCTTTAAAAAAAATGTTTCGAAGAAGCATCACTATGTGATTAGAACAAATTAATGAGCACATTTTAATGAATCACAAATCAGAACCAGAGTCTAGGCTTTAACAAATATTTTCAGTAAGAATAGACAAACAAGGAATAACCTTCATTATTTAGAAACAATGGAAGGATATAAAAAAAAAAATGACTTACTAGTCTGCTAGTGATGTCATCTTTACAAAATACAAAGTTGAGTGGTAAGTCTCCTCTATCTCGGTACTTTGCTGGAAGCTAAAAGAAAGCACAGAATGATCATTTTATGTAAGGCTATGTTTTAATTAGTGTACAAAAATATTATACCATTACTTTAAATCTTATACTATTAGATTTTTGAAGTCTTATTTAAGTTACCATTGTCTTGAAAATTAGCATGAATCTAGTCAAGGTTGTACTACCAATGAACATTATCTAAATTCCAGTACACTTTTAAAAAATCTAAATTTCCTCCCTCCTTTATTTTTAAATTGACACTAAGAACAATGCACATCATCAAAAATCACTTAAAGAGAACACAAAATGTACTATTTATGAAATGCTTTTCTTAGCTACTAGCTACATGAGTCAATGGTTTCACAAGGTTGTCATTGCAGAGGTGGTCATGGATATGTCATTGGCCTCCTTCAGTCGTGAAACAACTATGGTTCATGTTGAACACTTTTTCATATGGCTGTGGAGCCGTATTTTGGAGAGACACTCCTGTCCACATATATTGCATGTCAAGGTGGCTTTCACTTTGGTGGTAGAGGAGCTGGCCATTTTCGGTGTGGCATGCTTTTCTTCCAAGAATCAAGGCCCATGTTTTCTCACTTTCTATAGCTTTCTTGGTCACCGTCTCTCTCCAACTAGTGCGGTCTAAGGCTATGTCTTCCCAATGGTATCAGTATCAATGTTCACTGATTTTAAATTCCTTTTTATCACATCAACTTAACGGAGGTGGGGGCGACCAGTTTTTCTTGAGCCAGACACATGTTGCCCGTACAGAATGATTTTTGGGATACAATTGTCGTTCATCAGGCGAACATGTCAGAGCCAGCACAGGCTGCGTTGCCTGAGGACTGTAAAGATACTGGAAAAGGCCCGTTCTCGCGAGAATCTCAGGTCATGGAAATAAGCACTTGATTACCTACCTAGAAAATGCTTCCTAATGGCATGTGTTTCTAATAGCCTCTGACAACATTCGAACTCCTGGCCTTCATGTGTGGCTCAAATATTGAATCAGGCGAAACTGTTTTCACTAACAGGAGAAAGGGTGAAGGTGAGTAACTGGCACCTAAGCAAGTAAGCTTTGGCCAAGAGGGGCTCGTTAGCCATGGCGAGCTAACGACCTAGAAGAAGGAAAACTCTGAATTCAAACCTATGCCTTGCAGCTATACCCAATCATGGGAAAGGCTTAGGGAGTCAGCCCTGAGGAAAAATCATGAGCCAGCGACCCTTAGGCAGTTTGCAGCACTGAGTGCTACACCCTGGCAGAGCTCGAATGCCGCTGACCCCAAACTGTACAAGCACTTGCCATTCCTTTGGATACATCAGTTGCATGTAGAAGAGGGAACTGATGTGTTGGGGACATTATTCCAACCACATTCATCTCATTTCCATAAGATGATCCATAGTCACTTCATGACTGAAGGAAGCCATACATGAGTAAAGGGTGACATTACAAAAGAGAAGTTGATCAACATATGCAAACAGAGATAATAACAAAAGAAAAGATCAAGGTCAAGATTAGTCAACTAAAAAGAAGAGATCCGTTTTAACTCTTTCTCTCCTAACTGACGATAACAACTTTGATTTGACCCCTTTAGATTAAATTAATTTTTTGTTTTAGAAACTTTAATTTGTGTTATATTAAAAGAGCATGCATTCTACTATATTTAAATACCTAATAAAACATTTTCTGATTACATACAAAAAAGTTATTGAAGTTTAACCTTAACAGGGTAGTGTAACACAAATTAGCAAAATTAACAATTCATCGGAACGAGGAAAATAATTACAGAGAGAAAGAGTTAAAGAATTGAGACAAGAAAAAAAAAAGGATAAACAACATTCCTTCTTTGCAAAACAGTTACTATCTTTAACATGGACACTATAGAGAGCAAAAAGACCTAGAAATATGCATAAAAAGATAACAAAATGGTGAGAAAAAAGAAAAAAAAAGCATTTAAGAAAAACAAACAGGGAAATAGAGTACTAGACACTAGATATGAAACTTCATTAATATGTACCTTGATAATACTGATAGGGAGTTTTTAAGTTCCTCAGATAAATTTAAAGTAACTAGTTTCCTACTTGTATTATGTAAGAAACTCTGATTATAATTCAGCCAATATTTTCATTGCACTACAAGCTGGCTTACCTCAAGTGGTGGCCAGGGGGTGTTTTCAAATTCTCCCCCCACCCTAGCTAACAAGCTGGCTTACCTCAAGGTTAACTAGAGGGTTGATATAAATATCACAGAGAGCAAAGCCAATGTCATCTTTTTTGTCTGTTGTTCTCTGTGTGTACCAGTCAAAGAAACATGAAGGCTGCTCTTTGGTTTCCTAGTCAGAGATGGGAGGGGGAGAACATAAAAACATTCACTACCAACACATATATAAACGTTGATAATGTTGATAAAATCTTATAAAATCCTTTTTTTTTTTTTTTCTTCCATTACGAAAATAAGCTTTTTTTTTTTTCGCTATTGCACTGAGTAAAATTTTGTATTTATAAATTCAAACACAAGAAGTCACTTGTACATTGACTTCCATTGAACATGTTTACATTAGAAAGAAAAAAACACTTAAATTTGACATTGTAGCATAAAATATTCCACAAAAATGAAAGTGTCTTCAGGACAGCAAGTGCATTAGGTTACCTAACTATTTTACACTAGCGATACTTGCAAGTAACAATAATGATACCAGAATGAAAGGTCTTCAGTTCCTTGTACCAATATAGGGCAGCATAGATGTGAGAAATCTCACCTTGTTCATTGTTAATTGATATGCAAACAAAATGCATGCTAAAATATCTTAGGGTCATATGACATTAATGTCCCCAGATGATAGAACACATTAATTTACTCCTGTGTGGACAAAGACTATACAACAGGCTTCTAGTAAGAACAAATGAGCACTAGGATTTGAACACGTGACATTCAAGGTGTAGTCAGAAAATCAAACATCTAGACACTCAATTGTGTCACAGTAAAATCAGACCTTGCCCCTTTACTCATAAATTGTAATTAAGAGATTCATTACTCAGTGGCCTAGCTAGGAATTTGCCATCTTTTTTGGGGGAAGGGGCCTTGACCTCTTTGGAGTCCCCTGCATTTTGCATAATATGTAATATTTAATGTAAAAAACACTCATTTGGGGACCAGGGGGTGTTTTCAAATTCTTCCCCCACCCTAGCTACACTTATGTCAAGACTTGTGTCGCTACTTACAGCCTGTGGTTTCCAAACAATGGAGATGTTCTTGGCACTGATGGTCTCACCACTGTAGCTGACCTCTTTACATAAATGCTTGTTGTAGAAATAAGGGTTTGAGTCAAAATACTGAGGACAAATGGAAGCAAATCTTTCATAACCAACATTTAGAATGAGGTCCCCACAGAGATACTTATGACAATGGAAGCATATATCTTTAAAAAAAAAACCACAGACAAATGGATTACAAGATCTGGCATAAATTTTAAGGAATTAGTAGTTCAGTGCAATAGAGTCAGAGTACATTCATTCATTAGTACAAGTAAAGACAGATTGTTGCATTGGGTTTTAATCTAGAACCAAAGTTGGACATTAAAGACAGGTAATGATAATGAGATTTAGATTCCTTGTTGCTTGGTGATTCAGTAGCGCTTTGATCTGGCATGCAGGCAGAGATGCGGAGATAGAGAAGAGAACATCTTTTATAACAGGACTAATTTCTTCAAGTGCTCCTATACTTCACTAGTAGCATTACAGCATGGAGAGGGTTGCCTGAACAAGCAGAGTTTTATGTTTCTAATTAACATGCATGACTGACACATATGGATATGCAAAGGTCATAATTATCTTCTCTTTTGTAGGGATGTCTGTAATTCACAAGATAAGATAAGAAACTAAGTAAAACTAACAAAATGAATTCTGTATCCAGAAGCAAACTTTCCTTGGAACTCCTCAGCTTCCATGCCACGCAGATATGCCAGAACATTGTAGTCCTCTTCCTTAAAGAACTCATTGAGAATGGGATGGCGCAACATCTTCGGCAATGAAGGAAAACAAAACGACCAGGAAAATTCAACATTTAATC